>CM049386.1:27454440-28031940 GCA_026937815.1 Etheostoma perlongum | reverse complement strand
GATACCCAAATCCAGATGTGAGAAACTTGTTGCATCTTTCCCAAAACGACTCATGGCTGTATTAGATCAAAAGGGTGCTTCTACTAAATACTGAACAAAGGGTCTGAATACTTATGACCATGTGATATTTCAGTTTTTGTTTTTTAATAAATATGCAAAAATTTCTAAATTTCTGTTTTTTTCTGTCAAGATGGGTTGCTGAGTGTACATTACTGAGAAATAAAATGAACTTTTTTGATTTTTGGAAAAAGGCTGCAATGAAACAAAGAGTGAAAAATTTAAAGGGGTCTGAATACTTTCCGTACCCACTGTATACACACACACATACATATACACACACACATATATACACACACATATATACACACACATATATACACACACACATATACATATATATACACACACACACACATATACATATATATACATACATACACATACATACATACATACACACACAGTGCCTTGCGGAAGTATTTGGCCCCCTTTAACTTTTCAACCTTTTGACACATTTCAGGCTTCAAACAAAGATATACAATTTTTATTTTTTGTGAAGAATCACCAACAAGTGGGACACAATTGTGAAGTGGAACGAACTCTATTGGATATTTTAAACTTTTTAGCAAATAAAAAACTGAAAAGTGGTGCGTGCAAAATGATTGGGCCCCCTTGCGTTAATACTTTGTAGAGCCACCTTTTGCTGCGATTACAGCTGCAAGTCGCTTGGGGTATGTCTCTATCAGTTTTGCACATCGAGAGACTGACATTCTTGCCCATTCTTCCTTGCAAAACAGCTGGAGCTCAGTGAGGTTGGATGGAGAGCGTTTGTGAACAGCAGTTTTCAGCTCTTTCCACAGATTCTGGATTGGATTCAGGTCTGGACTTTGACTTGGCCATTCTAACACCTGGATACGTTTATTTGTGAACCATTCCTTTGTAGATTTTGCTGTATGTTTGGGATCATTGTCTTGTTGGAAGATAAATCTCCGTCCCAGTTTCAGGTCTTTTGCAGACTCCAACAGGTTTTCATCCAGAATGGTCCTGTATTTGGCTGCATCCATCTTCCCCTCAATTTTAACCATCTTCCCTGTCCCTGCTGAAGAAAAGCAGGCCCAAACCATGATGCTGCCACCACCATGTTTGACAGTGGGGATGGTGTGTTGAGGGTGATGAGCTGTGTTGCTTTTACGCCAAACATATCGTTTTGCATTGTGAGCAAAAAGTTCGATTTTGGTTTCATCTGACCAGAGCACCTTCTTCCACATGTTTGGTGTGTCTCCCAGGTGGCTTGTGGCAAACTTTAGACGAGACTTTTTATGGATATCTTTGAGAAATGACTTTCTTCTTGCCACTCTTCCATAAAGGCCAGATTTGTGCAGTGTACGACTGATTGTTGTCCTATGGACAGACTCTCCCACCTCAGCTGTAGTTCATCCAGAGTGATCATGGGCCTCTTGGCTGCATCTCTGATCAGTCTTCTCCTTGTCTGAGCTGAAAGTTTAGAGGGACGGCCAGGTCTTGGTAGATTTGCAGTGGTCTGAAACTCCTTCCATTTCAAAATGATCGCTTGCACAGTGCTCCTTGGGATGTTTAAAGCTTGGGAAATCTTTTTGTATCCAAATCCGGCTTTAAACTTCTCCACAACAGTATTACGGACCTGCCTGGTGTGTTCCTTGGTCTTCATGATGCTCTCTGCGCTTTCAACAGAACCCTGAGACTATCACAGAGCAGGTGCATTTATACAGAGACTTGATCACACACAGGTGGATTCTATTTATCACCATCAGTCATTTAGGACAACATTGGATCATTCAGAGATCCTCGCTGAACTTCTGGAGTGAGTTTGCTGCACTGAAAGTAAAGGGGCCCAATCATTTTGCACGCACCACTTTTCAGTTTTTTATTTGCTAAAAAAAAGTTTAAAATATCCAATAGTTTTCGTTCCACTTCACAATTGGGTCCCACTTGTTGGTGATTCTTCACAAAAAATAAAATTGTATATCTTTATGTTTGAAGCCTGAAATGTGTCAAAAGGTTGAAAAGTTCAAGGGGGCCGAATAATTTCGCAAGGCACTGTATCTATCTATCCATCTATATCTCTATATCTCTATATCTATATCTATATCTATATATCTATATATCTCAATACTCAGATAAAAATCAAACCCAGTGCACGGTTTGACCAACTATTTGACTCTTTTCCTTTCCTACATTACTTGAAACCTGAGGACTGCTTCAGAACGTCCTTCAGTAGTTCTCTTGTAATTGGGCTCAGCAGGTAAACTAATCACAGGTGTCTGAGATCCATTTCAGAGATCCAAAGAGCCCAGAGACACAATACCATCCATGAGTTTGATTCAAAAACTAAATATTGTATGCTTATGATTTAGGTTCCAATTTGCATAATGATTTGGAACAGTGTAGGGGCTTGATGAAAACCTATCAAATTTTCTTTAATAAATGGAATATGAGCAGACAATTATAAGAAAGAAATTGTTTATTTAAATAGAAAAAGTATACTAGGTATTTAATTTATGCTACAAATTGTATTGATTTGATAATTTTGTAATTAGTTATGCTTTAAAGTGTATATGGTTCAAGGTTCATTGTACAACATATCTGTTAGTCCATTAGGGTCTATTAGTTTCTTTGTAATGCAGACTCTAACGCAGCACAAGAATATTAGGTATTTTAGAACATGTTTTAAATGTCCCACTGAATCCAAAACAAAAACATTATGAACTGGAAGGTTTGCCATTTTGAAATACATTTTCTATTGATCAACCATATTGTCAATGATGTTGAATAGCCTATCCAGCAGTGTTGTAACGGATCGCCCCTACTGTTTGGCACGCATGTGATCCGCAGATTAAATTGCACAGTATAACGGTTATACTGTTCACTCCATTACGGGGGGCGCAGACAGACAGAGTGAGACAACGAGCTTCTGCAGCTTGTTCAGTTAAAGCTACAGTGCCTAGTTTCTGTCGCCACGTCCACATGATACAAGCCTTCCGTGACCGTGCACCCCCTTAGTAACGCACTAAAGTTTTAACGGGGATAACAATGCTGATAAAGCGGTAGCAACTGTGTACACTTTTCAAAAGCCCACGCAGACAAAGCTGGCTGCAGGCTGGCTGCTGTAATATAATGACGGCTACACTTCCTCTGAGACACACTATACATGTCAAACTCAAGGCCCGCGGGCCAAATCTGGCCCCTCGCAAATTTTGACCCGGCCTGCATATCAACTTTGAGTCACAACTAATTTTGGCCCCCAGAAGCACAGAGTTTTCATATTCAGGCTGTGAGGCAGCTGTGTGGTCGCCGCTTTTAAAAATGCATTAATTGTTTTTCAAATTAAATTTTATGATGGCTAAGGAACGTTTTCCATTACTTTCTCAGGGCTTTATGAGACATGCATAAATACTGTCAAAAATATTCAACTTTTTCCATTAAATAAGATCATGTCTATAAACTCTTACATGTCTGGCCCCTTGAGTTGATTCTCATTTTCCAGTGTGGCCCTTAGAGAAGTTGAGTGAGACACTCCTGTGATATATCATGTGCTCTAGTAACAATGACAGAATAACAACTAATTCAAACTAAAATTTAGAGAAGTTGATGGCGGATACTGACGCTAGCTGTCCACAGCACCCCCGCAGGACGGATAGACATGTTGCCGACACAGTGAGTCCCTGATTGAAAGATTGGTACTCGATATATTTCAGATATACTTGAAAACCAGATGAGGCAGTCTTCACAGAGACGGTTTAGAGTCTTAGTCCGCTCTAAAAATGTATTTGTATATTTATGGATAGGAAGGCCAGTTTAACCTGAGTGAGTCTCTGATTGTGAGGAGACTGGGATAAACTGAATAAACAGAGTGAAAAATCAGCTGCACTTGAAACAAACTTGGTTAAGCTGCATAAATGTGATTTTCAGCCTGCTTTAAACTGAATTTCATGTTTTACTGGAGAAAAAGCAAAGCTAAAAGTATCTGGAAAGTCTCCCAACAATAATCTGAAAAGGCATTTCTTATCTTTACAGGTGGTGGTAAAGGTAGAATATTAGATTCAGCACTGAGACAAATGCGGTTGGCTTCAGATTGTATCGAATATTTTAGGAAACAAATTCTACTTCTATCAAGAACAAAAAAGGTAAAGGTAAACCAAAATGCCAACCTCCTTCTGCATGGCAGCCAGCTGGGCGGTGAGGCTCTCGATCCTCAGGCTGGACTCTCTGAGCTCCTCTCGGCTCATGTTGGCAGATGCTCCGTTCATCTCAGCCAGCCGCCGCAGGTCGTCCAGCTGGAGACAAACGCACAGCAACGTCAACACCTTTTTCTCTTCATCACACAAAGAGGAACTGAGCAGTGACAGTCACTTCCTGACATGCAGGAAGTTTTAGTAATGTCTTGCTTGGTATGTAACTTACAGGTTCACTTGACTGTTAACACAAACTAAATTGTTGCTTAGTTGCATATTGTGTAGAAGGGTGATTTAAACTGCTCCGTCAACATCTGCAGAAGGCAGCAGTGTATTTTGGCATTCACCTTTTATAATTGATCATAGTGTCAGTTAGGGGTGTGAATGTCTAGGCACCTATTGGATTCCAATTCAGAGTAAGATGCAATGATAAGTACAAGTATTAATGGATCTTAATGCATCAAAATATTTAGGTGCTTAGATAAAATCTGCACTTGTGTTAAATGTTGTGCAAACCAAGTAAGGACAGTTGTTGGAAAAGATTAAAAATTGCCACCCCAGTTGGCAGTAGTCTAAGAAAATCTGTACTCATGAATACTATTTGAAGTTGAGTTGATACCCATGTCAACATACAATTGTGTATCGTAATGCTCCAGCATATAATAATTCAGACAACTGTTTGTCTAACTTTGTTAGAACAGTTTGTTTGGCCCTTTCCTGTTTCAACATGGCAGTGACCCCACCCACAAAGCCAGCTCCATAAAGAAATGGTGTTTCCTGTCTGCTGTGGAAGAACATGAAATGTGTAAGTGACCCCACACTTTTGGCCGTTAGAGAGAGAGAAATAAATAAAATATTTGGCTTGTTTACTGCAAAGCCATATGCTCGAAATAAAACGTATTAAAACTGTAATAACTCAAAACAATAACTAATTTCACCAGTAAATTGCTGTTAAACAACTATAACAACCCCCAGATGGGAAAAGAGCATTTTACAATAACTTTGAATGCACCACGAGGCTGGAGAGGGGAACGCACCACTGTCCCATCTGTGTTGCAGCAGCTGCAGACTGTAGGACGTCCCGCTGTTGGAATCCTCTCCAGTGAAATACAGTCACACTGTTTAGCTGTCAGCATTTGAAAACGGGTTTAATCCACCGTGTTACGTTAATTAGCATCCTGTGCAGCGAGGCTTTTGTTGCCTTTAACATCCATCCATAGCATCAGAGAGCAAGGCTGGCATTAAAGTGGCACCGATCCCTCTCAATTAATTGGAAGTTGCTTTGGATTTAAGCACCAGCCAAATGACATGTAATGTACCACAAATGGCTGGATCGTTTGACCATACACATACTTTGTACATATGTAGTTTTGCACTCTTACAGTCACATTATATCATGGCCACAGAAATGACTCATCTGATTGGTTGGCTGTTGTCTGATTAAATCTACTGTGACACTTCATGCATGTTTGTCTCAAGGCTAGTGAGAAATTCTGAGTGAGAGAGAAAGACACAGCAGGTACAGACAGAAGACGTTTATTTCAGTCAGCTCGTTCTCATGGAATGGATTATGATGATTATTATGTGTATGGAGAATACCAAGACTGTGTATGTGCCGACATACTTTGGTCACGTAAGTGCTCTCCATGTTGTCCTTGTACATCTTGATCTGCTCTTCGTTCTGAGCTCTCATGTCAGTCAGGGCCTGGGTCAGTTTATATTCGTACTCCTCCTTCCGCCCAGAGTCCACCTCCACCAGCCGGGACTCGTAGCGCTGCCGCGCGCCTCCTTTACTTCCTGTAGCACAGCACACAGGCAGCATTCACACACACGCTGATCCTGTCCTGATTAACTCAAGTCAACACTGGTTAGGTTCCACAGATACCAAATCAAAACGGAAAGAAAGGGATTCACTCATTCTGTCAGATGTACACTCTTTATTCTGCTCATTTTGTGTTCTGTTGGCTTTATTTGATAGAGATCTGATAAAATGGAAAGATTCTGACCTCCTCTAGCATGCTCTTGCGGAAGGCCATTTCCTCTGTCATACTCTGGCAGCGGTTTTCCAAATCAACGCGCAGCAGCATCTCGTCTCCAAGTTGCTTCTTGGCCTGAGCGAGACCTGTATCCATCTGAAAATGCACAAGAACAGGTAGTGCTTCGAAAAAAAAAGCCCTGATAAATGGAAAAGAGTCTAAAACAGCTCTCAAAAGAAAACCAGCCACACCACAAAGAACATGAGAGACAATCAGAAATAACATTTTAAGAAGTACAAGATTCAGAAATGAAAGCACATTATATTTACAAATCAGATCTCTCTGCATCACTCCATTCAATGGTCAAAGGAAGGGGAAATGGTTTGAGGCCGATCATACTGATGTTGCAGCAGTGCATTACCTCCTGCAGCTGTTCTCGCAGGTCGGCCAGCGTGGCCCCCAGGCCTTCGTTCTCAGACAGCGCTGTAGCCAGCAGGGCCTCTTTAGAGTTCAGCTGAGCCTCTACGTCCTTCAGCCTGGCCTGGGCACCGGCGGCCTCAGAGTCCTTCTTGTTGTAGCTGGAAGGAGAATGGTGAGTGCAGGTGGATGACACATGGGTGTAAATCTCATCTAACACTACTATGTGCAGTTGTGGAGCTCCAGTCAGCAGGCTGCCAAAGTGGTTTTATTCACTTTAAACATCACATGAAGTGATTCTTTTCTCTAATACAGATGCTGACCCGAGCCTCCTAGAAGTTTAACAAGTTAATGTGTTAGTCACACACTCTTGTCACAGCGTAGGAAAGCACAACGCGGTCGACAAATGAGAATTAGCTAACTAGCCAACAAGCTGAGTAACTTTATACCTGATAACATAGTGGACTTGTGGGGAAAAACATTTTTTTTGTCCCGACTAATTTAAAATTTACTTAAAGTTTCTAAACTTAACCTTTTTTAATTACTTGAAGTATTGGGGGGGGGGGGTCCTCCTGAAACATTTCTACTTAGTGGTTTATTTTGTATTAACAGTCATATAGCCTGACAGGGTATACATTCATGTGACATCCCTGCAGCATACATATCCCGGTAGCCCAGCTTGTCCTGAAACAATAAGCCTATAACTATAATACTATGTCTAGGAAGTTGATTGTGAATTAGAGGCTGAGGATCTACAAGCATTATTAAACAAGGAGACCAGGCAACACAAATATCGGGAAAAATGTCTTAGACCTTAGAGGGTTAAAGTTGAGTTGTTACTAATATTTAGCTCAATCAATGAAGAGTGACAACCGCCAGGCAGAAACGTCCTCTGGTGACCACAACAGATCAGAACTAACAGAAAACAAGTTTATTTATGTCATGTTTGCACGGCAAATACATTTTATTATGTGCTTTTGCATTATTCGTCAGATTTTTCAGGTTTAGATTAGGCTTTAAAATAAGTGCTTTGATTTATAAATAAAAGCCACGCCACATATCTCAGTTGGACATCTGTTTCCCAGCTCTGATCCTGGGTTAACCAAGTCATTAGTAGGGGTGGGAATCTCTGGGCCTTTGATTCTAAACACATTATCAATGCAACAATTCTTTAATGTGCATTTCCAAGCGTGATTTAAAAAGACTATACATCTAAATCTGAGTTTTTTAGATTTTGATATATGTCCGTATTTGTCTCACACACACTTAAATGTTTTGTGTACTGAGGTTTTTATTGTGTAGTCATCCCATGCTTAAGCCTTCTCTCTCAGTGATCTTCCACGTCAGAGGCTCAGTTAAAGAACATGAAACATGAGGCGGTCACATGGCATGTGATTAAAGTAGATCAACAGCTTATATGTGTTTCAGCTAATTATTTTATGTATGTCTTATTAGATCATATGTATGTATGTATATTTTTTCCCCTGCATTCTTGCCTAAACTCTAAGCTGTTGCCCATTGTCCCGTCCTCTTTCAGTCACTCTGTTTTCTGGTTTGTACATGTCTGGAGACAGCAACTTCTAAATCAAAAATCAACTTTTTAATAATCATTAACTTATCAGAATCGAGCATTGGAACATTCTAGAGAGAGTCGCGATGCATCTGAGAATTGATTATTTTTCTCACCGCTAGTCAACAGTAGAAGTGTTTCAATGGTATGTTGGAGGAGGTCTGCCGGGACAGAGGCCAGCTTTCCCCTCATGCGTGGTTACCATGAGCGGGCGGGACTGCAGCTTAAGCAGACAAACTATGAGTGGAATGTACAATGGTATGTCTGCTGTTTCACCTTTTACTGAGAAACATTAGCTGGGAGGCAAAACCACTGACCCAATGGGCTCTCACTGCTGCAGACCAACAGCATGCTGAGTCTATTCCAGAGACCCAACACATCACCAATATGTCACACATGGCGCATTTAACCCATCCAATTACAGCAGGGGACCAACTCCAGATCTGAGCCAGTGGGTCATATAATCCACATGTTTCTCCTGTAAGTTCATGGTCTTATTTAAATTATTCACTGCATGGATACTGGAGGTGGTGGGTGTGTTCACTGGGGTTTGGGTGGACGTGATAACAGTATATCTGTTTGCTCCAGGGCTTTGGCAGAGAGGGGGTGAGCCTTGGAGCGAACACTTTCTGTTGACCGGACTCAACGCACTCATATGAATCACAAGGTGATTTTACATTTGGTTACTGCAGTTCTAGTTTGTTAGTTTTTTGGTGTGGAGGAATAAATGATTGAAATTGGATATACAATGCAGCGTTTTCCCTAGGTTTGTGGAAGACTTAGCTGCGCATATTTGGCGGGGTTTGGGTCTGGGGACAGAGAGGAGCTGCGCAGAGCCCAGAAGGAACTCCGGCTCAGGATCAAGAGGGGGAAGGTCATCTACAGGAGGAAACTAGAAAACAGTTTGGAACAGAACAACGCCTCAGACTTCACTCACAACACCACCCATTGCCACATCCAGAAGTTCTCTGATGACACAGCCGTTGTTGGTTGTGTTTCTGAGGGGAACGATCTGAAATACAGGACGGTCATTAGGGACTTGGTCAAGACGAGGGGATGATTGTCAACTTTAGGAGGAAAAGATCCCCTTTCTCACCAGTGAGCATCCAGGGATTGGACATTGAGGTAGTGGAGAGCTACAGATTCCTGGGTGTTCACCTAAACAATAAACTGAACTGGACTGACAACACCCATGCTCTATACAAGAAGGGCCAGAGTCCTCCATCTGCTGAGGAGACTCAGGTCCTCTGGAGTGTGCAGGACTCTCCTCAGGACTTTTTATGACTCTGTGGTGGCCTCTGCCATCCTTTATGCTGTGGTCTGCTGGAGGGGGGCAGCTCAGACAGGGGTATGAGCAGACTCAATAGACTGATCAGGAGAGTGAGCTCTGTCCTGGACTGTCCTCTGGACCCCATAGAGAAAGAGGGGGGGGGAGAGGAGGATGTTAGCTAAGCTGACATCCATCATGGACAACACCTCTCCCCCCTACAAAACACTGTGGGGTCCCTGAGCAGCTCCTTCAGCAGCAGACTGATACTACTACCCCCCACCCCCCCACGAAACTGCTGATAATGTTGTAGTTTCTCTTCCTGTTTTTCATTTACTCCACACACACACACACTGTATAGCTTTATCATCTCTATTTATATTTTTTCATTACAGTACTTTTTCAGTATTATTTATGGTCACAGCTCAATATAATTTATATTATAGTTACTTTTGCTATATTATTTAATTACACATTCAGTTTAAATTTAACGTCACACTGCAATATTGTTTTTTGTACTATGACAACCGCACTTTAGAATACCTTTATTTGATGTCCTTTACAGTCATTCTATACCTTCTACATGCTCATGGTCTGATGTTTGTGAGTTAGCTTGTTTGTTTTTTTGCTTTTACTGTAGGAGACTGCTGCAATAAGGAATATCCCCACTGTGGGATGAATAAAGTATTATCTATCTATCTATCTATCTATCTATCTATCTATCTATCTATCTATCTTGCCTGCTAACAGCCACAACAGTCTGGAAAGTAAATGATGCACAATCCAGACACAAGACACGTGTTAACAAATAAAGACTAAATGAACTGATGGGTAATGTCAACTGGCCATCAGACTCAAACAGGCTGTCCCTGACAGCTGTGTTCAGCTGTCAGAGAGTGTGACCACACACACACACACACACACACACACACACACAACGGCTCTACACCTGACTCCACAGACTCGGTGTGCAGCTGGGATGCAGTATACTCTTTTCACAGAGTGCTAATGCTACATTTGATTAGTAACAGCAGACTGTGGAACTTCGCACGCTGGTGAAATCAAAGTTGTTTTCAGCTCATTCGGTTTCACACAGAACCAAGAGGACATGGAATCACACACACAGCTGTGAGGGAGTGCCAATCTCTAATGCTCAGGACTGCTGACTTTATTTCTGAAAACGCAGCTGGATCAGTACAGGGGACACCCTCACCATTGTCTAGGCATGCACTTTTGGTCAACAGCTGTGAGTAACAGTTGCAGCTGTCCAATCCTGTGGGATAAAGGGGAATACACACCACACACTTCTGTTTCCTGTCTAGCAATACAAGGGTGCTGTGTAGCCAATACAAATCACAAAAATACAATCGAGGTATTAAAATGATGTCATACATGTCTGATGCACATTTCCTCAACAGTCTGTGTACCACTTCAGAGCAAAACCGAAATACTCAAACATTTTTGCGTTTTCCTCAAACAAAAACTGCCACTGGTCTCTGTCTAAACCACAGCTAGGCCTACACCACGTCTCTGCCTTATCAATTCATTTACATAAAAGTACTTTATATTTGTATTATTCTGTATCTCTTTTCCAAAATGTAGCATTAAGCGTGGTAAAAAGGCATTTTCTAAAGCCGGTTGGACATTTATTCTCTTTCAGTAACAGACAATAGAGGGCGGGTGGCGGTAAAGCCCGCGGTCAATCATTTCAAATGACTGCTCATTATCAATCAAACACTGTAAGTAGCCTTTAATCCCACCATAGAGTGGCGACTAACGGACTAAGAGCAAGGGAAATCCTCTTTCTTCTCTAAGCCGGTTTGAGTGCCGCGCTCCCCGGACCAGATGAGCGTCCCAACGTCGCGTGCGTAATGTTGCAAAAGTGGCTCGAAAATCAAAGTCGGCTTATAGCATATAGCATATAGCTCCCGGGCCGGCGTCCCTGTCCACAATGGACCGTGTAACACGATTCGAGCGTGTGAGACACTTACTTGTGTAGAAGCTGCTCATGCTCGGACGTGGTCTTGCCCAGCTCGATCTGCAGCCAGGCCCGCTCCTTGGACGACTCGTCCAGACACTTTCTGGCGTCGGCTAGCTCGGTCTCGTACAGGGCTTTCAGTCCGCTGAGCTCCCGGCTCCGGACGTCTTCCCTCTCGTTAATTTGAAGGTGGAGGACGTCGTTTTCAGCCTCCAAACTACGGACTTTGTCGATGTAAAGGGCCAGGCGGTCGTTGAGGTCCCTGAGCTGCTGCTTCTCCTGCAGCCTGCTGATCCGGGTCGGGCTCAGCGGAGTCCCGCCGCCGCACGTGCTTCTCTGCCCGGTCGGACTCGCAGCCGCGGTAGCCATGGTAGAAGACTAAATTACCCCAACCAAACCAAACAAGATACGAGTTGTGCCGGATTAACGATTTATAGTTAGACTCTCAACAACATAAATAACCAGCCCTCCCGAAAACTACCCTCCAAGTGCCTTTTCTCACCCGAATGAAAGAGGGGTTGGCTTCTAATATGGCGGCTCATTGAATATGTTACGTTGTTTATCACTAGCCAATGGCGTAGCTGGACGCAGTGCGTTCTTTGAACATGGGTTCACTCGTAACTGTGACCGACGCATGCCGTGACTGTACCGCGGAGGCGGTGGCGATTTTGCTACGTGTATTCTATGGTGGACGACGTTACCTTGGGCTGACCCGAGCGTCCCGGTGTCAATAACAAGCGCTGCCTGAATTTTCTTCTAACCGCCGATCCTGAAATCATTTCATTGTGTCATTTTTCTCCCAGTAGTACTTGATTTCATTGTATCATTCCTCCCTGTAGTATTTAGTTGTATCATTTCTCCCTGTAGTACTTCTTTTCATTGTATCATTCCTCCCTGTAGTATTTAATTGTATCATTCCTCCCTGTAGTACTTCTTTTCATTGTATCATTCCTCCCTGTAGTATTTCATTGTATCATTCCTCCCTGTAGTAGGGAGGGTACTTCATTTTATTGTATCATTCCTCCCTGTAGTATTTAATTGTATCATTCCTCCCTGTAGTATTTCATTGTATCATTTCTCCCTGTAGTACTTTATTTCATTGTATCATTCCTCCCTGTAGTAGCCTACTTGATTTCATTGTATCATTGTACACTGTAATAACTAGGACATGACACGTGTCATAAATGTGTTGTTTTAGCATAGGGGGGTGAATGTGTGTGAGTGTTTATCTGATGAGCAGGTGGCACCTTGTACGGCAGCCTCGGCCACAGTGTATGAATGTGTGTGAATGGTGAATGTATCCTGTATGATGTAAAAGCGCTTTGAGTAGTCGTTAAGACTAGAAAAGATATATAAATACAGCACATTTACATTTACATCCTGAATTTTAACATAGGGGGGGTGTATACTTATGTCCCCTGTATTTTAACATAGGGGGTGTATACTTATGCCCCCTGTATTTTAACATAGGGGGCTGTGTATTTATGCCCCCTGTATTTTAACATAGGGGGGTGTATACTTATGCCCCCTGTATTTTAACATAGGGGGGTGTATACTTATGTCCCCTGTATTTTAACATAGGGGGTGTATACTTATGCCCCTGTATTTTAACATAGGGGGTGGGTGTATACTTATGCCCCTGTATTTTAACATAGGGGGTGTATACTTATGCCCCTGTATTTTAACATAGGGGGTGTATACTTATGCCCCCTGTATTTTAACATAGGGGGCTGTGTATTTATGCCCCTGTATTTTAACATAGGGGGGTGTATACTTATGCCCCCTGTATTTTAACATAGGTGGGTGTATAGTTATGCCCCCCTAATTTTAACAAAGGGGGGTGTATACTTATGTCCCCTGTATTTTAACATAGGGGGGTGTATACGTATGCCCCCTGTATTTTAACATAGGGGGGTGTATACTTATGCCCCTGTATTTTAACATAGGGGGGTGTATACGTTATGCCCCTGTATTTTAACATAGGGGGGTGTATACTTATGCCCCTGTATTTTAACATAGGGGGGTGTATACGTATGCCCCCTGTATTTTAACATAGGGGGGTGTATACGTATGCCCCCTGTATTTTAACATAGGGGGTGTATACTTATGCCCCTGTATTTTAACATAGGGGGGTGTATACTTATGCCCCCCCCTGTATTTTAACATAGGGGGGTGTATACTTATGCCCCCTGTATTTTAACATAGAGGGGTGTATACTTATGCCCCCTGTATTTTAACATAGAGGGGGTATACTTATGCCCCATGTATTTTAACATAGGGGGGTGTATACTTATGCCCCATGTATTTTAACATAGGGGGTGTATACTTATGCCCCTGTATTTTAACACAGGGGGTGTATACTTATGCCCCTGTATTTAACATGGGGGGGGGTGTATACTTATGCCCCCTGTATTTTAACATAGGGGGTGTATACTTATGCCCCCTGTATTTTAACATGGGGGGGGTATACGTATGCCCCCTGTATTTTAACATAGGGGGTGTATACTTATGCCCCCTGTATTTTAACATAGGGGTGTATACTTATGCCCCCTGTATTTTAACATGGGGGGGGGGTGTATACGTATGCCCCCTGTATTTTAACATAGGGGGGTGTATACTTATGCCCCCTGTATTTTAACATGGGGGGGGTGTATACGTATGCCCCCTGTATTTTAACATAGGGGGGTGTATACTTATGTCCCCTGTATTTTAACATAGGGGGGTGTATACTTATGCCCCTGTATTTTAACATAGGGGGGTGTATACTTATGCCCCTGTATTTTAACATAGGGGGGTGTATACTTATGCCACCTGTATTTTAACATACAAAAATATGTATGTTTTATGTATATGTATAACAGTATGTAGTCCTAGGTACTGTCAGGGCCCTCATACTCTGCTTCTGACTGGCTAGTAGTCCTTACCTAGGTACTGTCAGGACCCTCATAACCTGCTCCTGACTGGCTAGTAGTCCTTACCTAGGTACTGTCAGGACCCTCATACTCTGCTTCTGACTGGCTAGTAGTCCTTACCTAGGTACTGTCAGGACCCTCATAACCTGCTTCTGACTGGCTAGTAGTCCTTACCTAGGTACTGTCAGGGCCCTCATACTCTGCTTCTGACTGGCTAGTAGTCCTTACCTAGGTACTGTCAGGGCCCTCATACTCTGCTCCTGACTGGCTAGTAGTCCTTACCTAGGTACTGACAGGGCCCTCATACTCTGCTTCTGACTGGCTAGTAGTCCTTACCTAGGTACTGTCAGGGCCCTCATACTCTGCTTCTGACTGGCTAGTAGTCCTTACCTAGGTACTGTCAGGGCCCTCATACTCTGCTTCTGACTGGCTAGTAGTCCTTACCTAGGTACTGTCAGGGCCCTCATACTCTGCTCCTGACTGGCTAGTAGTCCTTACCTAGGTACTGACAGGGCCCTCGTACTCTGCTTCTGACTGGCTAGTAGTCCTTACCTAGGTACTGACAGGGCCCTCGTACTCTGCTTCTGACTGGCTAGTAGTCCTTACCTAGGTACTGTCAGGGCCCTCATACTCTGCTTCTGACTGGCTAGTAGTCCTTACCTAGGTACTGTCAGGGCCCTCGTAC
Organism: Etheostoma perlongum; assembly: GCA_026937815.1. NCBI lineage: Eukaryota > Metazoa > Chordata > Actinopteri > Perciformes > Percidae > Etheostoma > Etheostoma perlongum. The sequence goes on along the minus strand of CM049386.1, from coordinate 28,016,924 downwards.
TCTGCTTCTGACTGGCTAGTAGTCCTTACCTAGGTACTGTCAGGGCCCTCGTACTCTGCTTCTGTCTGGCTAGTAGTCCTTACCTAGGTACTGTCAGGGCCCTCATACTCTGCTTCTGACTGGCTAGTAGTCCTTACCTAGGTACTGTCAGGACATGCCCTCATACTCTGCTTCTGACTGGCTAGTAGTCCTTACCTAGGTACTGTCAGGGCCCTCATACTCTGCTTCTGACTGGCTAGTAGTCCTTACCTAGGTACTGTCAGGACACGCCCTCATACTCTGCTTCTGACTGGCTAGTAGTCCTTACCAAGGTACTGTCAGGGCCCTCATACTCTGCTTCTGACTGGCTAGTAGTCCTTACCTAGGTACTGTCAGGACACGCCCTCATACTCTGCTTCTGACTGGCTAGTAGTCCTTACCAAGGTACTGTCAGGGCCCTCATACTCTGCTTCTGACTGGCTAGTAGTCCTTACCTAGGTACTGTCAGGGCCCTCGTACTCTGCTTCTGACTGGCTAGTAGTCCTTACCTAGGTACTGTCAGGGCCCTCGTACTCTGCTCCTGACTGGCTAGTAGTCCTTACCTAGGTACTGTCAGGACACGCCCTCATACTCTGCTTCTGACTGACTAGTAGTCCTTACCTAGGTACTGGGGGGACGAGTCGGGTTACAGGAGTGTGGTAAACGACATTTGTGCCTATGGTGAGTTGAACAACCTATGCCTTAACGCAGACAAGACAAGAGAAGTAATTATGGACTTCAGGAAAACTCCACCTCCCTTGCAGCCCCTTATTATCAAGGGGACTGAGGTGGAGAGGGCTGACAGTTACAAATTCCTGGGACTACAAGTAACATCGGATCTGAACTGGACTGTGAACACTGTTGCCACAGTGAAGAAAGCCCAGCAGAGATTGTATTTCATCAGGCTGCTTAGGAAAGCTGGGCTGCACTGTCACCCTCTCACCCACGTCTACAAAGGACTGATAGAGAGCATCCTCACCACAGGCATTACCGTTTGGTATGGAAACACCACACAGACAGAGAGGAAGGCCCTGCAAAGAGTCGTAAAGACTGCAGAGAGGATTATTAGAACAGAACTCCCCTCAATGGACACAATCTACACAAAGCGCTGCCAGAAAAGAGCAGAGAGAATTATTAGGGACTCATCACATCCAGCTCACCCCCTGCTCATACACAAGAACTGTACATATAATCTCAGGCACAAGCGAGCGGACAGCATCATCACAAAGAGAACACGGTTTTATAAGAGCTTCTTTCCAGCTGCAGTGAGACTTTTGGCCAGAATAAAATGAACTAATTTTCTCAAGGCCAGTGGAACATGACATATTTGTGCAATACACCTGTGCATCTTATTTATTTATCCAACAAAAACTGTGCACTTCAATATCCTATAAGGGGCTGTTTTTAGGGGCCAAGGGCAATATGCAATTATACATTATGCAATTAAGGAATGCAAATTTATTATTTTTTTAATGGTTTTGTGCAATTTTATGTTTATAATGTAAATGCTTTGTGTGTCTTTTTAAACTTGACTTGACTCTCTGAGTAACAACCGCATAAGAGTTCCTATGTGTGAAAACACAAATGGCAAATAAAGTTCTTGACTTGACTTGACTTGTCAGGGCCCTCATACTCTGCTCCTGACTGGCTAGTAGTCCTTACCTAGGTACTGTCAGGACACGCCCTCATACTCTGCTTCTGACTGGCTAGTAGTCCTTACCTAGGTACTGTCAGGACACGCCCTCATACTCTGCTTCTGACTGGCTAGTAGTCCTTACCTAGGTACTGTCAGGGCCCTCATACTCTGCTCCTGACTGGCTAGTAGTCCTTACCTAGGTACTGTCAGGGCCCTCATACTCTGCTTCTGACTGGCTAGTAGTCCTTACCTAGGTACTGTCAGGACACGCCCTCATACTCTGCTTCTGACTGGCTAGTAGTCCTTACCTAGGTACTGTCAGGACACGCCCTCATACTCTGCTTCTGACTGGCTAGTAGTCCTTACCTAGGTACTGTCAGGATCCTCATACTCTGCTCCTGACTGGCTAGTAGTCCTTACCTAGGTACTGTCAGGGCCCTCATACTCATAGTAGTCTCTGCTTCTGACTGGCTAGTAGTCCTTACCTAGGTACTGTCAGGACCCTCATACTCTGCTTCTGACTGGCTAGTAGTCCTTACCTAGGTACTGTCAGGGCCCTCATACTCTGATTCTGACTGGCTAGTAGTCCTTACCTAGGTACTGTCAGGGCCCTCATACTCTGCTTCTGACTGGCTAGTAGTCCTTACCTAGGTACTGTCAGGACCCTCATACTCTGCTCCTGACTGGCTAGTAGTCCTTACCTAGGTACTGTCAGGGCCCTCATACTCTGCTCCTGACTGGCTAGTAGTCCTAGGTACTGTCAGGGCCCTCATACTCTGCTTCTGACTGGCTAGTAGTCCTTACCTAGGTACTGTCAGGGCCCTCATACTCTGCTTCTGACTGGCTAGTAGTCCTTACCTAGGTACTGCGCATGTGCAACTCCCAACAAAGATGGAACACAAGTGAGATGTCTCACTCTGGAGCTAAAACAAGTGAGATGTCTCACTCTGGAGATAAAACAGAGACCTAAACACACGGTGAAAATATGATCTGCAGCAATGTGCAGTACAACAAAAATATGTTTTTTTTTAAAATGAAACCATGGAAACCTATTCTGGTACAACCTCAAAATACAATTATGGACCTGAACATGAGCAGAATATGGGCACTTTAATCTTTTTAACAACCTTAACCTTTTAGATGAGGCCCATTAAGATTGTGATACATGAGATGAACTGCAAAACATTTTAATATCAGCAGCAGTAGCATTTTTGGAAATAATTATGATTCAGTTTTTTTTGAAGGTTTTTCTTTACTGTCTCGTTTCTACATGAACTATCCAATGAACACATTTTACAATTTAGTTAAATGTTAAGGACAAGAGGTAAAAAGAACATCAGTTTCACCATCCAATAAAACAAGAATAAATCTTCAAATCAATAGACTAAAAACACGTTAGCGTCGGGCCGAACAGCTCCCCTTAGCTGGGCTCTAATCCCAACATACTACTGACTGCCGTGAGCTATTGCCTAAAGAGATTGGAACAACATGAAAGCACTGTAAAACCAGTTCTTTAAATGTGGCACAGACCTAGTTTGACCTAGTTAGAGCTTAGTCTGAAGCTTTGAACATGTGGTGCAGAATCAGGAATTCAAAGACCAGACATGGGCTGGAGTTCAAAAGATCAATACTTCCAAACCATTGTATTAAGCAGGGCAGTTTTTCCTTACATTTCTGTAATACTCAACATGTGTTTTACATGTTCTTGTCTGTGTACTAAGTTCCCATGATGCATCTTGATCATCAGCAGCCTCGTTTACTTGAAATCAGGCAGAGAGAGGAAGAGTGTGCGTGTATGCATCCGGCAATTAACAGGATGCATTGAGTGGGAGCTATGTGCATCACAAACGTACATGGGCGTTGAAATGAATCATGGCATCGATGCATCGTGATGCCGACCTGGACGATTCTGCATGGATGCAGTGCAGACCATAATCGGTGATTCCCTGCTGAGTTTGCTTGGTGATTTTCCGATGCTGCTTTTTGTTTTTGCATTGTTTTTGTTGTGTTCAGACTCCGCCACATTCAGGAAGTGTCTTTTAAGAGCAGATACAGTAAATAAAGAAATAAAGAAATGTCTGACTGCTTGAATTCTGTGATGAAAACCATGTGTAGCAATATATAATATTGTAGAGGGGACACTCTTAAAGCTGATCTTCAAAGCAGGTCGGCTTCTATGGAACACCACCACACATCGATGTTAACTGTGCACAGACACAGAAAGGTGCCCAGGCAAAAGAATGTTTGTAAAACCTTGACTCATTCATAATAAATCACTTAAATGGAAACAATCTGAGTACATACACTCCAACATGTGTGTGGGATCTCTGCCCTCTTTCCTCCTGTATGTCACGTCTGTTTCCGGTCTATAACTCAAGCCAAACTTATTTTTATCTCGAGGGCTTTAGACAATATGTAATTATTGTTCCAAACAAGCCTTTCTTATGCCAAGCAGAACATTAATTAACCTACAAATGAACACATTTTTATTTATAGGACAGACATGAGATACAAAACATGTGTCACAACGGTGAGGGTGATTCCAGTGGTGAAACGGTCCCTCTTTACATTAATAAGATGTAATATTTGTATGATTACTGTTAGTAGCATTTGTAACTTACTCCATCGGGTCACAGAAACAGCTCTCTGATCTGTACAGTAGCATGCCCGTCCATCCGTCTACCTGGCCTGTCTATGCATCCATCCCTGTCTATTGGGGGGGGGGGTCTCTCCCTTATTAGACGAACAACAGATAACTTAAATGTAAAAGTTAATGTAGGAAAAACATGTAGCATCGATACAGACCTGCATGAAAAAGGGATTTATTAATTAGAGTTGAAGGCACATGTAGGGGACACATGACGGTACACAGTATGATCTTTCCACTAAAACGTCACAGTGTGTAGCGTACTGTATGAGCAACCAACAGTGTCCCAACTGCCTGAAGAAGCAGAAAATAAATTAAGTTTCTTCTTATCCCATCGCAGGTTACCGTACTTGTGGGTTTAAATACATACAGCACAACAATATGCAAAGATGATGCAGTAAAACAAGCAAAAATCAATGAATTTCATATTGTGATTTTCCAAACTAATACATATCTAAAACATGACTCACTTGGCCCATCAGACAATTTTAGCTGTGTCCCAGTTGCACACTACATACGGGTTCTAAGTGGATTTAGTGCATCGCCACCTTTTACGTGGATTACCAATCAGTGTTGATGGTGAATGACGGCAATTGAGAATTGAGATCTTGAGAAATTGAAGTTTTGAGTGTATCACAAGCTTCATTTCCTGTATCAATTTATGGTGCAAATGTCTTTAAATATGTAAAAGCATTTATTATTAGATATTTGGTGGGCACTGGCCAGTTTTGATTATTGCCTATGCAATGATAAAATAATAAATAACTAATAACTAAACCATTATCACACATTTGCTTCATAGGGGCCCCTCTAAGGCCCCACACTCACTGCAGTTTATGGTCATTCAAAACCATCTCTAGAGGGCAATTCAATTTTGCCCTTAGAGATAAATAAGGGGTTTGAATTAAACTGCGTTGAGTTTAAGAATACCGTAAATAAATAGCGAGGGTGCGTAAAGGAAAGCTCATACGGCCACGTTTGAAGAACTTAAAAAAAAACAAAGAAAAGGAGGAAAAAAAGAAGAGAAAAGCGGACGGAGGATCGATGGCTTGAGCAGCTCAGAAAACTCAAATATTCCCTGAAATGAAGACGCTTAAATAAAAGGTTAACTACTTAAGGTTTTAAGGTCTTACTTCATGAAGAGTACATACGCTTGTTGAATACTAACAGTAGCCTCCAAACTGTGGTGGAAATAACGGTGTTACAGTACGTAGTGGCGGACTTCACAGGTCCACTCAGTCCCTAGCACCCCAGACCTCACCCAGCTCCACATTAGACATTATTTAGTCCAGGGGGGTCAAACGCATTATAGTTAATGTAGTAGGAAAACCTCTTCAGGCGGAGAGTTTATAGTCAGCTTCTAAGGCCATTGTAGGGGGGAAAATCCCGTTGTGGACCCGGGAGGGAGGGGGAATATTCTGAGAAAACACTCAGATATTCCCTGAGAGTAAAGGGGTAAATCTGGAATTGGACTGAATTACTTCTCTGCAATTTTCAAGAGACAAGTCATTCAGTGGGCCTGATTGGACCTTTTGGAGGGCCGGTTCTGGCTCCCGGGCTGTATGTTTGACACCCCTTACTTAGTGTAGCCTGGTCAGAGGTCTTTCTTCTGCTCCGTCGGGCTCTACCACATTTTGGACTGGCTCTCTTTTTAAAATCAGTAAGGTTAGAGGAAACTTTGATGACCTCTAACAGAATGCAACTGGGACACTGGCCATGTAATAGTCTGCACAATAACCACAAGCATTCATAACAAAACAAGAAAACTCAATATTGTCACAATATGTGTTAAGGTTGTTGATATTAATATACATCATGTGTAATAATCTTTTATGGAGGACGATGAGATGATTCCATAATAGTTAAGGGGAGAAGCTACACGCAAAAACATTTTTTAAATTTTGAGTGTTTTGGGCCATTTTGCTTCCATAATCACATGTGGAAAGAAAACATTTATTTGACACGTTGCCCATTTGTGTCTGTAGACTACTACTCCTAAATTCACCACAAGTTAGCGTTAGATAATGTCTCATTTGCATATTTAAAGTGCCCATATTGAGAAGAGAAAAATCCCTTTTCCTGGGATTTGGGGGGTTATTTTGTGTCTCTGGTGCTTCCACACGTATACACACTTGGAAAACAACATCCATGGTGTTCTGAGTGAGTTACAGTGATACTCTGGAGCTAAAACAAGTGAGCTGTCTCACTCTGGAGCTAAAACAGAGACCTAAACACACACGGTGAAAATTGGATCTGCAGCAATGTGCTGTACAACAAAAAGATGGTGTTTTTAGAAAATGAAACCATGGAAACCTATTCTGGTACAACCTCAAAATACAATTATGGACCTGAACATGAGCATATGGGCACTTTAAACATTTCAGAAAACTTGTAATACAAAGATTGTGTCAGTGATGATTTGGGGAAGTTTTACGCTTGCTGATATCTGTTAGTTAAACGTCGACCCTAGGGTCTCACCTGTAGGGTGTCCTCACCTGTAGGGTCTTCAACAGGTCTAAATGTTACAATCCGTAACAGACTCTCCACCCACTGCCCCTCCTATCTCTATCCGGTACACCTTGTACACAGGGCGTAGTTTAGATATCATTCACACTATTTATTCAGAAAGACATGGGGAAAAGGGATTTTTTTTTATGGCTGCTGACAGGATTTTCGGATTTATGGAGTGATAAAAAAAAAAATTAAACCTAATTCCCTCTGTAGAAAATGGACTTGAATGTCAACAAAATGAAACTTTGAACCAGGCTTCATATTATTAATGCTCACATTTCTGTTCTGGAAATACATTTTAATAAAATAATGCCTCATTTGCATTATTTTAAATAAAAATTTTAAAATATCAAAAAATCTAAAAAAAAAGAATTGTCTTAATGTAAGTAATCCACTGGGGACGTTGTATGCTGCCTATCCCCTGACATAGATTAGGTATGGGATGGGCCCTCAGTTAAAGCCTGCTGATGTGTTGGGGTGTCAGTAAACATCTGTTTTAAAGAAATGTGCATTTGGCTTTGCCCCGCGAGGACAGATGGCTGGCGGGTGGATGGGAGATACGAGGGAAGCTTGCTGTCCCATCGGCCACTTTTTCCTCCGACGTGTCTCCGCCTCCTCCCAGTATGTGACAGGAAGTGGAAGCATTAGGCCTCACACAGTCCTGGGGGGGAGCTGCTGTTTGTAGATACCAGCCAGGGCTTTGGCGGCGCTCTGGATCATCTGGCGCCGGGCCATGCCCGTCATGGCCTGGTGCCAGTCTGTCCGGCTGACGTTTGGCAGGCTGCGCTCCAGCACCTCGCCCACTGAGACGATCAGCCCGGACCAGCGCAGGCTGTAGTCCGGGGGGGTCAGCGACTGAGCCTGCACAGGGGGAGGTTACACACACAGCTTGATGAGTGGCTGGACCTTTCCGTCTGACGTGATGATGAATAAAGTTTCTAAGGCTCAAGCTGATATTTGTCCCCGTCTATGACAAACTACTGAGGTTGAAAAGTGAAGTGGCTACAGACGTAGTACCACTAACACCTATTTTCCACCGGGTGCGTCTGCGCAGCGTTGCAGCGGGGAAGGTAGATACTAGCTGAATAAACACCTGATTGTTCTGTAACGTTCTTGTAGGGAACAGCAAATTTGCGAGTCAAGCAGCAAGACGCTCCCGGTGTGGTATGGCGCATGGCGGAGGACGGAACAGAACCGGAACACAGCACAGACGCACCAGGTGGGAGAACTGGGTAATGGAGTCCGGGTATACACTGATTACATTACTGGCTGTCGTTTTGCTTCCCCCCCCTTCCGTGTTGGTGTTCTAACCTCCATCCCCTATCCTGTCTCTGTGTTGGCGTTCTAACCTATGATTTCTGAGGACTATGGTTACCTGGTCCTCAGATCTCTGCAGGGTAAATCCAGACAGCTAGCTAGACTATCTGTCCAATCTGATGACTATGGTTACCTGGTCCTCAGATCTCTGCAGGGTAAATCCAGACAGCTAGCTAGACTATCTGTCCAATCTGAGGACTATGGTTACCTGGTCCTCAGATCTCTGCAGGGTAAATCCAGACAGCTAGCTAGACTATCTGTCCAATCCGAGTTTTCTGTTGACGACTAAAACTACTTCTAAACGTACAAATGTTCCACCAAAACAACTTCCTTTCTGAGACTATTTACTAGAAAAAATTAGCTTAGAAGCTATTTGACAATCCGACAGGCACACTGGCACCTTCATTCTGTTCTCATAACTTTAGTCTCAAAATATCTTGACATTTTGTCAGGAAATCTCAGTTTTTCCATCAACCATATTATCTTTAGGGTATTGTAATATTGTAATAAACCGGCATGCAGTTGACAGTTGGTGATGCGTACCTGTTGGACGTGATTTAGGGCCACAGGGGTTGCCTGCGTGAAGACCTCGATGTGGATGTTGTGACCAGGGTCCTCCAGGATCAGACAGCCGATGTCAAACCACCTGGACACAACACAGAGATTTCGACATGACCCCCCACACCTGGGCTCCACAATGAGCTTTCTCCGTAGCTATGCAAGCAGCCTGACGTTTATACTGTGCAATGGTGTGTGCGTCAATCTCTGGAACAGAATAGCAGGGCCGGCATATGTGTGTGTGAGAGAGAGTTTAGCTTCAGAGAGAGTACCGACTCTAGAAGCGTAGTGAGAGAAACAAAGTGTCTCCCCCGAGACAGACCGGCACAACAGCATTCAATTTAAGAGCGTGTTCCATAAAACAATCAAAAACTGTTGTGAGAGTGGTAGAAAATAAAACAGGCTAAATAGAATAAGATACAAATAGAAGAATAAAAAGGTACAGGGCATGGTTAGGGTTAGAAATGTATGATGGGGGGGAAACAAGGTCTGTGCGCTGGGTGCATGGTCCTAAAGGGTTGTCCTTAGTGTCTTCATTAGTCAGAGGTGTGTTCTGGGTGTAACATGCAATCATCCAATCAGAGGTCCTCTTCCATTCCCTTTAAAAGCCAATGTACTGTTGGGTACTGGCATCCCATTTCAGGTACCGGTACTGGTTAAAATCTGAACGGTACCAAACCTACACGCACCAACAGCACAATGGAGTGTTTACCAGTCAGCGTAGCTGGTTAGTGATCCAGCAGCTAGGAAACCTGTCAACCGCAGCCTTAAAGGGAAACCCAGTGCACTCAGAATGAAGTGGGATTCAGTCCAGTTCACTTCAAACTACCACAAACTAGAGCTTCTAAAATCCACAGAGGGAGGGTCAACTGCGCACTACTGAACTGGGTTCCATTATCGTCCCATCACGGAGTGTGTAAGATGTAAAGGTGTGTGTGTTTGTGTGCAAAACAAAAGGCCTGCAAATAGTTTAAATGAAAAAACAGTTTGGGTTTTCTCCTTACTTGTCGGGGAAGAGCTCAGCGATGAAGTTTTCCAGAGAGACCACTGGCTGCTTCTCGTGGATCACACCGGCTCGACGCAGGCTGTCAATGCGTTCCTGTGCCCCCTACACACACAGACACACACACACAAAATGACTGGAAGACCCTTCCCTGCTGCTGGGAAGTGGACTGAAGACTGATATACAGCATGGTTCCTTTGGTTTCATGTGTTGTGTGTCTTTAAGGATCCATTCAGGCTGAGGGGTTAAGTGGACAAAATGTAGTGCCTGACTTCATGCCTAAAAAAAAATTAGTCAGAGCGAGATTAAAAGAGACGCACAACAGTCTAAAGAAATGTCTTATTATAAAAGGTATACGCGGATGTTTGGATACCCACATTCTAGGACAGCTTGGTAATTCAGTCTTGAAGATCAGCAGAGAGAGAATAAAACAGGGTTTCTCTAGGTCTAAACAATAAAAACTTGGATTTCTGAATTGTCTATAATTTAGAATAGAACACTGGAATGTTTAGCCAGTTAAAGGTCTGTAGCTGTTCTCAGTTGACCAGTTTATCAAAAGAAACCTGTTATTGTGGATGGATATTGGTGTTTAAAAGTCTGGACCCCAAATATAGCACAAGCTCACTATTTCAGATATATTTAAAGGGGAAACTTCATCATTCAGCTCAATACTGTATTTTGATAGTCAATTATTTGTTTCTTTCATTTGTCTGGTTCTAACTTCTCAAATGTGAAGATTTGCTGCTGTTCAAAATTCAGAGCACCGCGGGGACACAAGCACCTGAGTCACGTGTCTCTGGACGATGACTAAAGTGACAGTCCAGTTAGCGATTGCTTCTCTCTCTGTCTCAGCATTAAAGGTTAAGCTTTTCCTATGCCTCCTTAGTGATCATTGTAGACGTCATAACTGTAGTTTACTTTCTGTGTTGGGAGGCGAGGCTTGGTGAATTGGCTCCACACGAAGGAAACTCAATCGTTAGCTGCTGGAGTTAGCCAGCCTCCAGAAGACGGTGCAGGCCGACAGTCCCCTGAAGGAAGTGGTTCCCCACCAACCAGTTCATGTTCTCCCCACTGTTCACACACCCGCGGAGAAACCTTGGTTTGCAGGTGTGAGTTAATGTGTGTGTCGCCAGCTGTGTTGCTCTCAGAGAAGTCTCCATAGCGCTGTGAAAGAAGGTCTGGCTAGTTCACACAGCATTCTGGGATGGGGGAGAAACTTTCTCTGGTTTATTGGCATTTCTTTAAACCAATCAGAATCGTCCTGGGCAGAGCTAAGCAGGGGCGTTTCTAGGACTTGAGTCGATTCAGGACTTAGCCTGGACCCATTTAAATGAACTGAATACAATAATAACCACTGTATGTTCATTTTATCCCCAGTTTGTAGATGTTAGTTAGATGGCACCAACATTTGGCGTGACATAATCCTAACTGGCCTGGTAACCCAAAGGCCAAGGTTTTGTTTCCAGATTTGTTTGGTGAATTATGATGCGGGGGGTTCTGGGGGTCTTGCATTCTGATGAATTTGTATGCACCTACTGTATTTCTAACTTTTTCGGAATCTATTTATGCTGGAAAATCTTCATGTATTGAAACAGATTACAATCCAAATGTAAAGACATAATGGAATATTTTGCAGTAATGCTCTCAGGCATTCTGAATTGCTTTCATCTAGTTATTCTCCCGTAGATCGATTTTTTGAATTATAACTGAGTCAGCACACATGTGGCCTTGGCATCATTTACACTTCCCTCCTCTTTTGCATCTATTGTTGGGGAAGTAACCTCCTTAAATGTGCATAAGACAATTATACACCTCAACAATCATTAATTCATTTTAATGTATTAATAAACCCCTGCACGGTAATATTTCAAAATATTCACACATTTTAAATATATCTGTGTTCCCTGAGGTTTGGAGGAGTCATGATATTTTGTCGAAAAAATAAAGTTATAATTGGTTATTACAAGAATAAAGTCACTATATTTCAGAAAATAATCCACCTGCACCACAGTCTGCTGTGCATTCCGTGATTTCTCTGCTGGTCCGGTAGATCTCAGACCTCCTGACAGACTCAGAGCCCTGTTTGGGTCTCTGGTCTCTGGATGAGACAAAGTAAGTTGACCTGTGTCAGAGGTGGAAAACAAACTATGGCAGAAATACACGGAGCACAGGTGCGACACATCTGCCGCAGCATGTCCACAGCAGAGCATGTCCATTATAAAGCTGAAGCTGCACAGACCACGGAAGCCGCACTACCCATCTCTATTTTTTTTACGGACTACAAGCGACACACAGTACTGCTTCAGATCTCCGTGTGTTTGAGTCTGAACACCGTAAACATCATGGGAACTTCAAACTACATAATTAGTATTGCCCTCCTAAACCTTAGATTTGGCTTAATTTCTCCCATGGCAGAATGCTGTGTGGACTAGCCAGACCCTACTTTGCCATGCTGTGGAGGAAGGTCTGGCTATGTGAGACTACTTTGACACAGAACCGTTTGGAGAAACAGCAGTGGACTGACCTTGACTCCGGCTGCGTAGCCCACCGGCTGCGCGGGGCGATGTTGGACTGACCGGGCTCTCCAGTGACCATGGCCATCCCAAAAACCTCCTGGAAGGCGTCTCTGACAGCCTCCACGTTCATCTCATCTGAAGTCACCACGATGTCAATGTCCCCACCAGACTCTGGAGAGCAGAAGTACATTTATGGAGGACAGCTGCTATCATGATGGGCTGATGTAGTGACACGCAGCGAGCGGGCCACTTACTGATGTATGGAGCCATGCCAGGATCCAGAGTGGTGATCATGGACTCCACAGAGTGCTTGGTTCTGTCCAGGACTGTCTTTACTACAGTGTTACCTGCTACTCCCTGAGGACACACACACAAAACATACGACATGGAGGTCAGATCACTGGGCAGGGCTCGACTGCTAAAGCATGATCAGGAAAGGGCGTTAAAATGTCGTCAAGGTTCATTTGATTAGAGCGGTGTTACCTTAAAAAAGCCCCAGATGCCTCCACCAGCATTGGTGTGTCCAGGTCCTCTGGGATCGTCCTGCTCCTCTGGGAAAGTGATGGGAGATCCAGCATCTAATCCTCCGGTCATGGCTGGCTGCTGAACCATGGGGTTTGGTCCCACACCTGGAAAGTATCATTGACCATTTTTAAAGCCACGTGACTATACTTGGCGCGACAGTCAATAAATCAATTAATTGCATGGGGAATAAAAATGAGGTCGAGATATATATGCATTGAAAATGCAATGAAAGGTCTGAGCTCTAACTTAGCAATAACTGCAGCCTTCTGTGTATTGATACATCTACCTGATCTTTTGTGGCCGGGTGTGTAATGGGAGGGTTTAGGATTCTGATTGCTTTGTTGGGAAAAGGAGTTGGGAGACTGGTTATAGGATGTGGGAACGATTAAGATCATGATCGTTTTATTGATGCAACTTTGCACATACTTATATTATTGTAAATGATGGGTGATTTTGATTGTATGACTGTATATTGAGATGTTTTGTACTACACTTGCATTGAATAACATGGCAACAGATTAGACAAAGCTTTTTGAATCTTGATTATTTACCGTTTTGCCTCGCTGCCTAGGGATTATGGGTGGAACAAAGCAATTGTGCTTCCACCCGGTGCAATGCATCTCTCCTTTTTCTTATACAAGGTTAATGTTAAAGCTATAGTACGTAGTTTCTGTCTCCCCCATGAGGAATTGTAATTAATGACAACAACACTGCCTTTGGTGATCATACATTACCCCCTCCTCCACACAGTTACTAGTAGCCAAGGAGGATTAAAAAAAAACACGACAGACTCTTCAGAAGAGTGTGTAGAAAGTCTGCGGTTGACACAGTCTTCTGAACATAGCCATACTGAGAAATACATACACCTGGGAACCTGGCCGTGTGTGTTACAGGAGAAGACCAGCGTGGCTCTTACCTGGCATGGCAGCAGGACTGGAGAACGTCGGCATCAGAGGTGTCTGCGGAGTACGACCGGCGTGACCCCGTGTAATGTCATATCCTGCACTCATGGAGAAGCTGGATATGGGCGGGCCTGTGGGAGGGGCCGACATGGCGGGAGGTGAAACGGGAGGTGGCCTGATGGGAGAGGCCAGAGGGGGCAAAGAGGCAGAGGTGGGAGGCAGAAACGGAGAGCCGCTGGCAAACGGGGAGGCGAGCGTGGAGGGAGGGGGGAACGGGGAGGACAGGGAGGGGTGTGTGGCCAGAGGGCTGCTGAAAGCAGGGAGCGAGGGAACAGGGGAGAACGCGGTGGAGACTGCGGGGGAACCGATGGAGCTGGTGCCAGGGAGGGACAGAGGGCTGGACAGACCTGAAACACACAAGAATATTACATCTTACGCTTTGGCTTCATTGAGTGCCTAACTGTTAGCTTCAACCAGCTACACACACACGGCGTAGGACTGTGTGAGTCACAGGCGAGACGGTGAGCTTCTCCCCTGGGATGGCTGCTGTTTCTTCAGTTTTTGGAGCTGGCACAGCGCTGTGAAACATCCATCTACTGTCAGCTGTTACAAGAGGACACAGTGGAGGGGAACAAAAACGCTCACTGACAGTCATAATATACATTGTTTATTACATATTCACAAATAAGAGGAAAATTTAAATTTTCTTTCTCTTTGTCATATGGGTAATGCTTACTACTGCTGTGCATAGTGACCCCCCCCAAAAAAGGCCAAAACCTAATATGTTCTTCAATGGTTGTGCTACATTCAGTAAGATATGACAATAAACTTGACCAATGCAACTCAAAGTGACACTAACTAATTTCCTCTTTTAACAATCTGAAGCCCTGTTCAGACAGAATTATTATTAAATGGGGGAGCTCAGTAAACTAGGTGATCCTATGACCCTGTTACCTATGGTGATCGGTGGGCTATGACAGATCACGTCTTACCTATGGTGATCGGTGGGCTATGACAGATCATGTCTTACCTATGGTGATCGGTGGGCTATGACAGATCACGTCTTACCTATGGTGATCGGCGGGCTATGACAGATCACGTCTTACCTATGGTGATCGGCGGGCTATGACAGATCACGTCTTACCTATGGTGATCGGTGGGCTATGACAGATCACGCCTTACCTATGGTGATCGGTGGGCTATGACAGATCACGCCTTACCTATGGTGATCGGTGGGCTATGACAGATCACGTCTTACCTATATGGTGATCGGTGGGCTATGACAGATCACGTCTTACCTATGGTGATCGGGTGGGCTATGACAGATCACGTCTTTACCTATGGTGATCGGCGGGCTATGACAGATCACGCCTTACCTATGGTGATCGGTGGGCTATGACAGATCACACCTATGGTGATCAGATCACGCCTTACCTATGGTGATCGGCGGGCTATGACAGATCACGCCTTACCTATGGTGATCGGTGGGCTATGACAGATCACGCCTTACCTATGGTGGGCTATGACAGATCACGTGGGCTATGACAGATCACGCCTTACCTATGGTGATCGGTGGGCTATGACAGATCACGTCTTACCTATGGTGATCGGTGGGCTATGACAGATCACGCCTCCTTACCTATGACAGATGATCGGTGGGGGGCTATGACAGATCACGTCTTACCTATGGTGATCGGCGGGCTATGACAGATCACGTCTTACCTATGGTGATCGGCGGGCTATGACAGATCACGTCTTACCTATGGTGATCGGTGGGCTATGACAGATCACGTCTTACCTATGGTGATCGGTGGGCTATGACAGATCACGTCTTACCTATGGTGATCGGCGGGCTATGACAGATCACGTCTTACCTATGGTGATCGGTGGGCTATGACAGATCACGTCTTACCTATGGTGATCGGTGGGCTATGACAGATCACGTCTTACCTATGACAGATCACGTCTTACCTATGGTGATCGGTGGGCTATGACAGATCACGTCTTACCTATGGTGATCGGTGGGCTATGACAGATCACGTCTTACCTATGGTGATCGGTGGGCTATGACAGATCACGTCTTACCTATGGTGATCGGCGGGGCGCTGACTGTGGCAGCCACAGTCTGAGGAGGTGTAGGGCTGGCAGGAGGCGTAGTCTCGATTCCACTCTCTTCCATCATCTTCTTGACCTTATACCTTCACTTCAACCCAGAATATAGCTGCAGGAAGATGTTGTGACTGATCAGCATGTGTTCATCCTGTTGTGTTCATCCTGCCAATCAATCCTAACATCTGCATACAAACACTGAGGATGCCCAATTCTATTTGACCTAGTGAACAGATATTAGGTATTGACCAAAGATGGCATATAAAGACTCATTTAGATTAAATGTGTTATGACTCATACAGCATAAATGTGTTTATATGTAATCCCTGCTATCATGTCATCATATCATACAACGCTCTTCACAAGTAATATAAATGATCAGTTCACTACATTTATTGAATTTGGTTGTTTCATTCAACTGTATAGCATTTGAAAAAGAAAATGGTAAAAGAACGTTGAAAAAAGTGACAAATATTGGGGAAAAAATTCAAAAAAGTTGGAAAAAATGGCAAGAACGTCAAAAAAAGGGGAGAGAAAAAACATCGGGGAAAGCAACAAGTGTTGAAGAAGACGACCAAAATATTAAAAAAAAAGGTTTATTTAAAAAATATATATATATATATATATATATTATATTCCTTATCCAGCAGCTCACAACTTAACACACATTACCAAACACAAGAGAGAGAGAGAGAGAGAGAGAGAGAGAGAGAGAGAGAGAGAGAGAGAGAGAGAGAGAGAGAGAAGAGAATCAGTCGTGTTTGTCTTTGTGTAGTCGACTAATAAATCAGTCGTGTTTGTCTCAGTCGACTAAAAAGCCTTTAGTCCAATAGTAATTTTTGTCATGCTTCTTCATGCTGAATGACTTATTTCCAAGAAACGTATGAGCACATCTGTGGTAAACACAAGGTTAACCCTCCTGGTGTCTTCGGGCCAAATCTGACCTTTTAAAAAATATCTATATCTGAAATATGGGTTTCTTATAAACAAATTACCACAAAAAATGGATTGGATTCCTTACAACACTCAATGCAATACATTTGACCACTTTCATCCCTCTGATCTGAACTATTAGTCAAAATAATTCATAATTTCTGCTTTTTTAACTCAATTAGGTATAATTCTACATAAATGGAGGGTTATTGGCCATGGATTTCAAAAAGTAGTAAAACTAGTGGTGGTCTGAAAAAGGGACAAAAAAATCAAAGTTCTGTCCGTTTTTGAACCGGGAGGACAACACCAGGCTTTGCAGGACTCTTTGGAGAAACTCTAATGTTCCGGTCTGATAGTCGACTAAGACTTTCTTCATTCGAGCACATGTCACTTCTATATGGCCCACTCATAGACTGTATGTGTATATATCTAATTCATTATGAACGGTCTATTGGCCCACTACCGCCACTGGTTCCAGTGGAACGGTCTCCCCCAGACTCCCCAGCTCCAGCCCGGTGTGCCCGGTGGAGGCTCGTTTTGTACCGGGTTAATGCTCCTCCATGTAAAAGCAGTCTAATGGAGAGAAGAGACGCCTCGCAGTGTAACTTATTTAACGGTAGTTTCTATAAGCGACGTCTGAATCTCTTTATTACTCAGTCTGCGGTCTGAAGAAACTCCGCGTTAGCTCCACGTAGGTTAACCCAGCCGTCCGTTAACCGTGTGGGCTACACACCAGCCCAGCCCGAGCGGACAACACGGTCCGTACAGTGACATGTCCGGGTTCTAATTCTCCAGCTACAAGCTTAAATGTCATGTATGAAGCAGCTTGACTACTCACCTCACCTGCTAGCTGGACTAGCGCACTGCTCCCATCAACAACCAGCGACCCTCTTTGATGGCGTCACGTGTTGCCACGTCTGCTCCAGCGTGACTCCTCCCACTACCGGGAGTGCCCGGACACCGTGGCGGACGCGCGCATGAAGGCCACGGGACATGATCGGCTTCATTCCCAGTCTGAAAACCCTGATCAGTTTTCTTCTTTGTTTTGTTTTTTGTATGTGATCTGTTGTTGTTGTTGTATGGAAAACTGTAGTGTCATACTATGACAGTGTATGATGTTTTATGTATTTGTATTTGAAGGCGGTGGGAATACGGGAATCAGATAAGGATGGGTCACATTCGGGACGGGAAGAGACAGGGGTGACATGAATTCAAAACTGAAAAAAAAGATGTATTATTTTTATTCAGGAATTCTGTCTGTCATGTAAATGGGTAATACCAACAGAGTGCAACCTGAATAAACCAGTCTGCTCTGATAGGTCAGTGTTTCTGGGTCTCCAGCATCTGAACGGTCAGAGTCTCTGCACCGTCATTGCAGCCGGGGAATGACTGTAACGACACTCTAGTGCCACTTTGTACAGTTGTATAGTACAGTTGTGACATCACAATCGTTTAAGGGCTCAGTTTCTCAATAAGGAATGTGTGCATTTCTCTGTGGATTCAGCATTTTGATACTTTCACAGTGTTTATGCAGCACCTCCACCTGCTTTATAGTAAAAAAGACATGGAAATCTCACTTTTTACAATATTAGACATTTAAAAAGTATAAATGCAGCCATCACATTCTTCTAAGAAAACCCAATTTTGCCCAGAAATAGAAAAGGTAAAAGCATACATTTTCAAATAAAAGTGCATACAAAATAAAAAAAGTAATTTAAATGGCCAAAATTAATTTTTACTGTAAAGTTCCATCATACAACCCCCCCCACATTGAACATGTTTTACAGCAGTAAAAGTATGTATCATCCGGAAAATGTAGTTCAAGTATTAGAAGATGTTAGAAAGAGTGAAGGATCCAAGCAGCTGTGTGTTTCATGGTCTCATCATCTCAGCTGGACCTGGAGCCCTTATATTGTTGCTAGGTTACTTTATAATAAGACATCAGATTATAGAAACTACATGTGGTTAGTGTGCAGGAATCTTAATGTGGAAAGGAACTAGGAACTAAAGGAACTAGGAACTAGGAACTAAAGGAACTAAAAGAACTAGGAACTAAAGGAACTAGGAACTAAAGGAACCAGGAACTAAAGGAACTAGGAACTAAAGGAACCAGGAACTAAAGTAACTAGTAACTAAAGCTGTCAGATGAATGTAGAGGAGTAACTAAAGTAACTAGTAACTAAAGCTGTCAGATGAATAGAGTGGAGTAACTAAAGTAACTAGTAACTAAAGCTGTCAGATGAATAGAGTGGAGTAACTAAAGTAACTAGTAACTAAAGTAACTAGTAACTAAAGCTGTCAGATGAATGGAGAGGAGTAATTAAAGTAACTAGTAACTAAAGTAACTAGTAACTAAAGCTGTCAGATGAATGGAGAGGAGTAACTAAAGTAACTAGTAACTAAAGTAACTAGTAACTAAAGCTGTCAGATGAATGGAGAGGAGTAACTAAAGTAACTAGTAACTAAAGCTGTCAGATGAATGGAGAGGAGTAACTAAAGTAACTAGTAACTAAAGCTGTCAGATGAATGGAGAGGAGTAAAAAGTAGAATATTTCTCTCTGAAATGTAGCGGAGTAGAAGTAGAAAGTGGCATGAAAAGAAAGAAAAGTACAAGTACCTCAACATTTGGACTGAGTACAGTACTTGAGTAGATGTACTTTCCACCGCTGTATAACTGCACACATGAATCAGCCAGGTGTGTGTGTGTGTGTGTGTGTAATGTGACGTAGTTGTTGCTGCTGACTGCCTCCATGTTATGTCTTGTATCTTGTACGTGTCCTCTGGGACTTTGGATTGTCTTTACTGCATGAGCTGCTTTGATGCCCTTGCCTTCCTCTGTGCTTGCTCCAACTGTGTGCCATGTGTTTGTATGTCTTACTCCCCATTGCTTAGGGCTGCTGGTATTATTATAATTTTTTTTTCCTACAACTGGCCGGGGCCTACAGCTAGAAATTAGCCGTAGAGGCTAAAGTTGCTACTGTTTCTGTGCAGTTAATTAAAGGGGACAGTCCGGACATTACAACAACGTTTCTGCAGGTGTCACCAAGTCAAATTTAAGACTTTTTAAGACCTTTTTAAGTCCATTATGAATGACATTTAAGACCCTCACGACATCAAAGTCACATGTCCTAGTCCAGAAGTATTGTCTGAAACAATTCCGTCATTGGCATTATAGGACTGGGGTCTGGATTGGCTGCAGCATGCTGGTCTCAGTTGTAGTCCCAATGCAGCAAATTATATTTGGACTACAACACCACAGAGTTAAACAGAAACATTGGAAAGCGCTGCAGGAACAAAGAGCTTTAGAGGCAGAGTTACATTGACGTAGGAAAATTAAGACCAGTTGAAAGTTACTTAGGACTAGAACACAATACTTTAATACTTTTTAGGGCCTAACATTATTTTTTTTAAATTAATTTTTGACTTTTTAAGACCCAGCAAAACTAAACTATAGTATATTGCTCTTTAATGTGAAACATGTGCTGGTAGTGCTGAGGTCCAATAATAAATAAAAAGCAGCCACTTGTCTTCCCCATTTCTAAAGAGCTAATGCTTAAAGCCATGGCTGAATCATTAGTAAAAAAAGAAAAAAGTTGACGTAGTCAAACCAGGTTTCCAGGGAGGGAACTCAGCCTAGCAGACAAATTCTTTCCAGTGGCCACTGCATCGAAAAAAGGATGTTACTATATACCTACAGTATACTGTAGCTCACCATCGCCAACATGACTCCTTTTAATCCATAGACCTTTCATATCTGATAACCTTGCCTCGAGCTGAGAAAAAACCTGTGACATCAACACAATGTAAAGTTGGAGGGTCAGCGGAGAAATACTACTGCGCAGATTCAGTGGGTCGCATATCACAAAATTAAACCCGGACGCTTAGAAACGTTTGGGGGGTATGCGCCAAGAGAGCAACTCCACTGAACTCATCAATAATATTATACATCCATGATGCAAACTGTGAAAATGGTTGCTACATGTTTGTTTAAAGGGGGTTAGGAGGCAGGGTTTTAGGTCTAGTCAAGTGGAAATGTGGATTTCATTCGCTGTGCTCCTGCATGAACTTGTCCCAACATGTTTATAATTTGGTCTTCCCAGACACAACGTCATGATACAGACGTACAGTCAGGAGAACATAGTCCTTCTGGGAGACGTCTAAGAAATACAGAGGATCCTGGGTGACGTCCGGGTTGAAACCCTCCTGGACCAGCTTCCCCTTCTGCTGCTTGAAGGTCTCCGTCACATCCAGAGAGGTCTGGAGACACAAGCAGGGATCCAAATGAACGGGAGAATTTTACACTTAGAAATACATACGGCAGGTAATCAACACCTGCATGGATTACCTGGATTCTGAGAAACCGCGGCCAGGCGTATGGAGGAAGTGTTTCTACTAAATGGTTGTAGAGTTTTGTTCCATTTAATTTGTGATCCTGTTTTAAGACGATAGCAGCCATGCCTGCGCGACCTTCATATCCTGCATACGCACATTGAAAAAAGTCACAAAGAAGAAGTCATTCTGCAGAAAGAGCAAACTCAGACATGCAAAGCAGGTAAGGCTGGGCAATATATCACTATTATATCAATATCATGATATGAGACTAGATATCGTCTTAGATTTTGGATATTGTAATATAGTGTTGTCTTTTCCTGGTATTAAAGGCTGCATTACAGTAAAGTGATGTCATTTTGTGAACTTACCAGACTGTTGTAACCCTTTACCCACTTAGTCATTAAATCCACATTATATCAAAAATCTAACTGTAAAAATATTTTGTGGAAGCACCAAATGTCAACCTTACAATATGGATATGGACGTATTGGGTCAAAAATGGGCCTGCACGATAAATAGTTATAAAATTGCGATCTCGATTCACCCTGTTCAGGATTTAATGTTTAAATAACTGTCACAAATAGAAGAGATGGCGAAAGGATCGCTGCAGTGCGAGCGCGGCCCGGCGCTGGTGTGATGGCACAGATTGGATGACATGGTTTAACATGATTTGACACCATGAATAAAATTTAATTGATTACATACTTGGTCATTCAAGCCAATTCTGATTCTGTAGATTCTGCAGTATTAGAAATCACCGTAATCACCATGTAACAGAGATTTCACAGACCTGGTATGGTGACTCCGTAGATGTTGGCCTCCTGGATAAAATCAAGAAGACCGAAGACCTCCGACACCTCTGTGGTGGACACATTCTCTCCTTTCCACCTGTAGGACACAGACCGAGATAGAACTGATTCATGTGACCACTTGGGGACAAGTCGTGATCCATCTCTGACATAGTAGTACTAGGGCTGGCCACTCAACTCAATACTTTTACAATACAATACAAATGGCCTCTAAAGTATTGAGGATCGAAAAATGCCTCGTCATTCAATACCCAATTTAAATACTTAAGGAGTAAATCTCATCAGAGACAGTGAGCCACTAAGCATGTTCTGTAGTCCTGGATCATGTGGACGCACCGACAGTACTGTTCTCATTACTTTTCTTCACGGAGGAGACAGAAACTACGTACTATAGCTTTGAGGAAAAACTCAGGAGCAGCACAACTCATTTGCCATTACACACTAGAGTGTGGAGGACATCCTAGGTCCCCGAAGGTCCCGTCCTCTCAATGTAGATTTAAACTCACGCTGGAGGCAGGCGGCGTAAACACAGATGCTAGTTCAGCCTCGCTCTCTCTCTCTCTCTCTGGGAAGTATCAGATGCTAAAACCTAGTTCAGCCTCTCTCTCTCTCTCTCTCTCTCTCTAAAAGTATCAGATGCTAAAGCCTAGTTCAGCCTCTCTCTCTCTCTCTCTCTCTCTCTCTCTCTCTCTAAAAGTATCAGATGCTAAAGCCTAGTTCAGCCTCTCTCTCTCTCTCTCTCTCTCTCTCTCACTGTGTGGGAGGTATGCTAAAGTGTGGCAGGCCCACTGACCTCCAAAAGGAGACAGTCCTGAGATCATGCAGCTGCTACGCCCCCCGTCTTCCATGGAGACACAGAGGTGACGTACCCCTCTTTCTGGAAAGGTTATGAGGTTCTGTTGGACACTGACCTCGAGACCTGGGTACCACTGTCTCTACTTACACAGCATGAGTTCACAAGCTGGAAATTACACCACAACCACACTACGGACTGAATCAACAGAAGTGAACTGAAAATATTTAGGCTACTGTTCTACTGATTGCTAAATATTCTATATGGGATACAACAGGACACCTATAAAACATCTGAAGTGTGTATCGGCCTTCTCAACAAACTGTCCAAATGAAAACAAGGTTGCATCAGCACAGTTTGAACAACACAGGCAGGTACCTGAAGGTGTCTCCGATGCGGTCACGGAAGTGAAGGAAGTCCCTGTGATCGTGGACCAGGAGGTCTCCTGTGTTGAAATAGACATCCCCAGCTTTAAAGACGTCCCGGAGCAACTTCTTCTCAGACTGGACCTGGTTCCCAGCGTAGCCCAGGAACTGGTTCATAGCTGACAGAGGGGCGACCAGGAGCCCTGCCTCTCCTGTGCATGAAATAGGAAGTACATTAAGTGGATGCATGAGCTCTTCCTCTGTACATACAGCAGGGGTCTGAAAGAGAGACAGAGCACGGACCCCCTACTACATATTGTACAACTTTTTTTTTTAAATTAACAATAATTAACTCCGAGGACCCCCTGATGAAGATCTCTGCACTAAAGACGTTCATGTTACCGATTTGTGCCCGTATGTATCTTCCAGAGTCTGTTCGGACTGGCTCGAATGTTTGTGGATCATATCTCAGCAGCTCAAAGGGCATAGAAAGCTGAAAGAGAAGAAGACAAGAGTTAGCCAATCACAGCCTCGCTTATCAATAACCTACGGGTAGAAACATCCCGCGTCCAGAACATACTAGGGGTGGGGGGGATAGATAATGCATAGTATTGCAATATTTTCTGTGGCAATACTGTATGGATCTTTTATTATACAGTCAGGAAAATAAATATTTGACACCCTGCTATTTTGCAAGTTCTCCCACTCTCCCAGGGGTCTGAAATTGTCTTCGTAGGTGCATGTCCACTATGAGAGACATAATCTAAAAAGAAAATCCAGAAATAACAATGTATGATTTTTTAACTATTTATTTGTATGATACAGCTGCAATTAAGTATTTGAACACCTGAGAAAATCAATATTAGTATTTGGTGCAGTAGCCTTTGTTTGCAATTCCAGAGGTCAAACGTTTCCTGTAGTTCTTCACCAGGTTTGACACACTGCAGAAGGGATTTTGGCCCACTCCTCCACACAGATCTTCTCTAGATCAGTCAGGTTTCTGGGCTGTTGCTGAGAAACACGGAGTTTGAGCTCCCTCCAAAGATTCTCTATTGGGTTTAGGTCTGGAGACTGGCTAGGCCACGCCAGAACCTTGATATGCTTCTTCCAGAGCCACTCCTTGGTTCTCCTGGCTGTGTGCTTCGGGTCATTGTCATGTTGGAAGACCCAGCCTCGACCCTCTAACTGAGGGAAGGAGGTTGTTCCCCAAAATCTCGCAATACATGGCCCCGGTCCTCCTCTCCTTAGTAAAGTGCAGTTGCCCTGTCCCATGTGCAGAAAAACACCCCCAAAGCATGATGCTACCCCCCCATGCTTCACAGTAGGGATGGTGTTCTTGGGATGGTCCTCATCATTCTTCTTCCTCCAAACACGGTTAGTGGAATTATGACCAAAAAGTTCTATTTTGGTCTCATCTGACCACATGACTTTCTCCCATGACTCCTCTGGATCATCCAAATGGTCATTAGCAAACTTAAGACGGGCCTTGACATGTGCTGGTTTAAGCAGGGGAACCTTCCGTGCCATGCATGATTTCAAACCATGACGTCTTAGTGTATTACCAACAGTAACCTTGGAAACGGTGGTCCCAGCTCTTTTCAGGTCATTGACCAGCTCCTCCCGTGTAGTTCTGGGCTGATTTCTCACCTTTCTTAGGATCATTGAGACCCCACGAGGTGAGATCTTGCATGGAGCCCCAGTCCGAGGGAGATTGACAGTCATGTTTAGCTTCTTCCATTTTCTAATGATTGCTCCAACAGTGGACATTTTTTCACCAAGCTGCTTGGCAATTTCCCCGTAGCCCTTTCCAGCCTTGTGGAGGTGTACAATTTAGTCTCTAGTGTCTTTGGACAGCTCTTTGGTCTTGGCCATGTTAGTAGTTGGATTCTTACTGATTGTATGGGGTGGACAGGTGTCTTTATGCAGCTAACGACCTCAAACAGGTGCATCTAATTTAGGATAATAAATGGAGTGGAGGTGGACATTTTGAAGGCAGACTAACAGGTCTTTGAGGGTCAGAATTCTAGAATACTTATTTGCAGCTGTAAAGTATTTTTTATTAAACTATGGACTACGTTGCTGCAGAAAAGCTTCCATCTCTTGGCTCTACCTGAATTCTGAGGCTCTGTTAGCCCTAGCAGTCCAGCTACCATCTTGAGACTCCAGGCCTTAACAACCCAGCTACCACCTCCTGGCTATACTTGGATATTGAGGCCCTCCTAGCCTCTCCAGGACCTAGCAGCCCAGCTTCCATCTTCTGGCTCTACTTGGATCGTGAGGCCCTGGTAGCCCCTTTAGGCCTTAGCAGCCCAGCTACCATCTCTAGGCTTCAGGCCCTAACAGCCTAGCTACCAACCTCCTTTTTCTAGCCCAGCTTTAACCCTGCAACCATCTCTAGGCTTCAGGCCCTAGCAGCCCAGTTACTATTTCTAGGTGCTGTTTGGATCCTGTGGCCTTTCCAGGCCTCACTTGGATCTTGAGGTTCTGCTAGCTTCTTTAGGCCCAAGCAGCCCAGCCAACATCTCCAGGCTTTGCGTGGATCCTGAGGCCTTGTCTGCTCATTCGGGTTTTGCTAACATCCTCTGCTAACATGGCTTTTGTTTTAATGCTGCTTTGCTCATTGTTTGTGCAAAATCTAAGATCAAGTGATTTGCTCTGGGTGAGTACATCTTACAATATGTATGGCTCTTTGGACATGGCCTATGGATTCAACTGTTCAGCCTTTGTGCATTCCTCTCAAAGGCCGAAAGAGTTGGCAGAGGACTCAAATTTAGCCTGGTTTCTACCCAGAGATATTCTTCAGCTTCAAAATCTTTTGATTTTAAATGACTATTTTGCATTTGATGACAGACATTATTGGGACTTTCATCTTAAAAACTCTATAGATCCTTTGTATACTGATGGTAAACAGAGATGGTTAATATTCTTATTGCTGCTTTTATCTGGTAATGTGCAGCCAAATCCAGGCCCTGAGTTGCAGTGTATTCCATTGCCGTCTGATGTGAAATCCATGTATGGTTTGAGTGTAATTCACCTAAATGTCCGCAGTTTGTTACCCAAAATGGATCTGCTTAGAATTTGGGTGAATTTAACGGATGCGGATATTGTTGTGCTGTCTGAAACCTGGCTGACAAAATCAATCACTGATATGGACATTGGAATGGGTGGTTATAATGTGTTTCGTACTGACAGATTAAGGAAGGGTGGTGGGGTTGCTATTTATGCTAAATCGAAATTTAATGTGAAGTTAGTCCACTCAGAATCAATTGGTAAGCAGCTGGAATTTTTGGCAGTGAAGGTGGAGTTGGCCAAGGGCCTTTATGTTACTGTTGTTGGGTGTTATAGGCCTCCTTCTGCCCTGAGTACTGCATTGCAGACTCTTATTCAACTCTTCTCCAAATTGGACTATTCTGAAATTATTTTAGCAGGTGACCTAAACTGGGACTGGCTGAAACCTTGCTCAGATGAATTTAAGTCATTTTGTGACTTTACACAGTTAATCAACTCTCCCACTCGTTTAAATCTTAAGTGCCATGAGAAATCCACTTTAATTGATTTAATTTTGACTAATGCTCCGCACAAATTTTCTGCTGTGGGTGTGTTTTGCAATGACCTAAGTGACTACTGCGTTATCACTGCTGTAAGGAATACTAAGTTGCCTAAATGTAAACCTCGTGTAATATGTAAGAGGAATCTCAAAAGGTTTAATGAACAGGGCTTTTGCCATGATTTGTTTAATTGTGACTGGAGTAGAATAGAGCTGATTCCCGATGTGGAGTCAGCCTGGATCTTTTTCCGGGATAGTTTTCTGCAAGTACTAAATAAACACGCCCCAATAAAGCGATTTAGAGTTAAGGGGCGGGACAATCCCTGGTTTTCCTCTGAGCTTGGAGATATTCTTCATGACCGCAATTTAGCTTGGGCCAAAGCAAGAAAATCGGGATCTTCGTCTGATTGGCTTGTTTTTAGACAGCTAAGAAACAAATGTTCTTCCTCTATTAAGAAAGCAAAATCTGATTTTTATCTGTCAGCCACTACTAATACTTTAAATGACCCCAGAAAATTCTGGAAGGCTATAAAATTAAAATTAAAATCTTTCTCCTAACAAAGATAGTGTTAATGTTCCTTCTTCTATTATGAAAGACTCTGTAGTAGTTCATGACAAGCTGGAGATATTGAATCATTTTAATGAGCATTTTATTCAGTCTGGTTCTTTGTTTGACACTGTTTGTCCTTATACTGTGACATCTTGTAGAGATGTACCAGTCACTACAAGTGTCTTCAATCTCGCTCCATTTTCAGTGGATGACGTTCAAAAAGCACTAAAAGGACTGATTCCTGAAAAAACCCCAGGACCTGATCTCATAGAACCCTATTTCTTAAAAATAGCTGCTGATTGTGTAGCACAGCCTCTAACGTATCTTTTTAACCTTACTTTAGAGAGCAACACTATTCCCAAAATATGGAAATCTGCATTTGTTTGCCCATTACTGAAAGGGGGTGACCCGACAAACTTAAATAATTATAGACCAATTTCTAATTTGTCTGTTTTGGCCAAAACGCTTGAATCCCTTGTGAGTGATCAGATGAAAGACTTCTTGCATGCACAGGACATTTTATCTTCAGTTCAGTCAGGTTTTAGAAAAAAACATAGTACCATCACAGCTGCAATGAAGGTGATAAATGATATCTCTGTTGCCCGTGACAAGAAGGAGCACTGTGCATCACTTTTTATTGATTTGTCAAAAGCTTTTGACACGGTTGATCATGATGTTTTAAAGATTAGGCTTCTTAAATCGGGGTTTTCAAAGAAAACTGTCTCTTGGTTCTCAAACTATCTTAGTGACAGAACTCAGTGCATTAAGCATGATGGTGTTCAATCTGGTATTTTACCAATCTTTAAAGGGGTTCCACAAGGCTCTGTATTAGGCCCTCTTTTATTTACTATTTATATAAATGATCTTAATCTGCATGTGTCTGATGCAAACTTTCATTTTTATGCAGATGACACAGTTATTTACTGCTGTGCACCTTCTCTTAAACAAGCCATTGCACATTTACAGAATGCTTTCAATGTGGTCCAAAATACTTTGCTACAGCTGAAACTTGTGCTCAATGCAGACAAAACCAAATGTATGCTTTTCACAGACCTTCGGAACAGGCCACTGAATGTTCCCTCAGTGGTTACTCTTGATGGACGTGAAATACAGACTGTTACAACTTATAAGTATCTTGGTATTGTTATTGATGACTGCTTATCATTTAAGCCTCATGTTCACTGTCTAGTAAGAAAGTTGAGACTAAAATTGGGTTTTTACTTTCGAAATAAGCTGTGCTTTTCTTTTAATGTTAAAAAACGGTTAGTGGCATCAACTTTTTTAACTGTGCTGGATTATGGTGATATACTATATATGCATTCATCTGCTCAATGCCTTCAGATGATTGACGCAGCCTATCATGCATCGTTGAGATTTATTACTAATTGTAAAGTTTGCACCCATCACTGTGAGCTGTATTCTCGTGTAGGGTGGTCTGCCTTGGTTACACGGAGGCTTTGTCATTGGTATACTTTTATATATAAGGCTATTCTTGGTGCGCTTCCATCTTATTTATGTTCACTTCTTATGAAAAAAAGTACTGGTCATTACTCTCTCCGTTCTCAGGCTGTTGTCTTGTTCTCTGTCCCATGTGCCAGTACTGAGCTGGGTAAAAAGGCCTTTGCTTACTCTGCCCCCTTTACATGGAATTTGCTGCAGAAGAACTTGAAATTTAGTAAATTGGTTCCATTGAGTATGTTTAAGCTGAAAATGAGAAGCTTTGAGTTGGACTCCCGCACATGTCAATGTTTTAATTGAGATTTCATTGTAAGTGCATATTTGGTTTTTATGTGTGTGTATTTGTACGTATGTAATGATGTGATGTAATTTTGATGCCTATCTTGGCCAGGTCTCCCTTGCAAAAGAGATTTTTAATCTCAATGGGTATTACCTGGTTAAATAAAGGATAAATAAAAAAATAAATAAAATCATACAAATAAATAGTTTTAAAAAATCATACATTGTGATTTCTGGATGTTTTTTTTAGATTATGTCTCTCACAGTGGACATGCACCTACGATGACAATTTCAGACCCCTCCATGATTTCTAAGTGGGAGAACTTGCAAAATGCAGGGTGTTCAAATACTTATTTTCCTCACTGTGTGTGATGGTCACTTTGTCCCATTTTGCAGCAATAACATTGAAGTGAGATGAACAAACTGAGAAATCTATCTTTTAAGATAAAACGGATGTTCACGAAGTTTTCCATTGGGGGACAACATTTGAAATTAGGAAACATTTCATGTTGGGAAAAAGAAATAAATTGCAATATATCACAGAATATTTTGGAACGTGCTGCAGGCATCAAATTCAAAATGAGTGAATATCTAAAAAAAAAAAAGTTTGAACATTAAAGATATTGTCTTTTGTAGAGTGTTCATTGTAATATAGATAGAAAAGGATTTCCAATTCATTGTATTCTGCTTTTCTTTACGTTTTACACAACGTCCCAACATCATTGGAATTGGGGTTTGCGTTTCTGTGTCATGCTAAACATTTGGCCCATCCCATATGGGATTAAAAGACACCTCTGGCCCATTTAACAGACATCGTCTGGTCTACATGTATTAGGGGGTCCCTGCTCCGTCTCTTTTTCAGCTGAGGGGTCCTTGCCTTAAAAAACGTTGAAGACCCCTGAACTAATCTAATCTAATTTCTGATGGGGGGGGATATGACTTGGCCATAAGTAATTAAAAAAAAGGTGGTACAGATGTTGCCAATATGACAAATCAGTCTACCAAAACACAAGCTATGATCCAGTGTGGCAGGTCCTGAGGAACCATTTCTAACCCTTTAAATCCTGACCTTGTTGAAATAGCTGGCTCTCCCGATTGGTCCGACCTCATCGGTGTAGTTGAGGAAGCCGATGCTGGCCTCAGTCAGGCCGTAACCCTCTCTGATCTGGATCTTTCCAAATCGTTTGACAAACTCCTTCCAAACATCTGACCTGAGGCCGCTTCCTGCTGCCAGCCGGACACGGTGAGCATTCTCCTCCGGAACCTGGATTAAGAAAACACTAGTCTCAAACTGCCAGACCTTCCTCCACAGCGCTGTAGAGGAAGGTCTGACTAGTCCACACAGCATTCCTGGATGGGAGAAAAACCTGCTCTGGTTTATTGGCATTTCTTTAAACCAATCTCTAGCTAGCTGTCTGGATTTACCCTGCAGAGATCTGAGGACCAGGTAACCATAGTCCTCAGATTGGACAGATAGTCTAGCTAGCTGTCTGGATTTACCCTGCAGAGATCTGAGGACCAGGTAACCGTAGTCCTCAGATTGGACAGATAGTCTAGCTAGCTGTCTGGATTTACCCTGCAGAGATCTGAGGACCAGGTAACCATAGTCCTCAGAAATCAGCCACAGGTTAGAGCACCATCACAGAGGCAGAGGAAGGAGACGGACATCCGAACAAAAAGAAGGAAATCTGGCGGCAACGCAACAATTCCGGACATGGAAGATATAGACTAAGAAAACAGTGTTTTACCTTTGAGAGAACAGTCCTACCCTGTTGGGAACTATGCTTATTTACAGGCTTGTGAAGAGTCCAATGGGAATCTCTGGGTTTCTGGGACCCCAAGGAGTTCCTCAGAACCAATGCAGGGGGGGCTTGCATAATGTGTGCTGCATAATTGCAGTTTGAAAAACAACAAGGCGGGCCTTAATCTATGGTGAGCCAAAATTTGCCTGGGGCTGGATTTGGCCCGTGGGCCTTGAGTTGGACTCATGCTCTAGGGGCAGCTTCTGTGTCTTTAAACCTGTTGTTGACAGTCTTACCGTGGGATGGTTGCACAGGTATCGGCAGAGCTCTCCTATGTACTGCACCACTGTCACATTGTGTTTCACACAGTCCGACCAAAACTGACTGGCAGAAAACTTCTTTTTTAACACACACGTCGCGCCTGTGATCCAAAGGAGAAGATACAGAGAAGAAGGCAAGCAAACAGTGTTAGACAATATCGTGCTAAAAACTCGGATTTTCAATGCATTCTACAGGTCAACAATACAAACTATTTATGAGCGGTAGTGAGACATTTCCTCTGCTTTGTTTCAGCGTTTCCCCCTGGTATGTGAGGAAGTGAGATTTCCTTCTAGGCCAATAAAAAGAACATCCGCCGTCATGTGTGTGCCGTCCAGCGTTTGTCCTGGACCTCTTTACGAACTGAATATAAAAGGAACGACGTATGTTTGTCATGCTGTTCTTACCAAGGTGTATGCATCCCCCGATCCCTAACAGGGAAGCAGACATGTGGTAGAGAGGAAGAGTGATGTAGATGATGTCATCAGATGTGGCTCCACACATTTGAAAGAAGGTCATACTGACAATGGCTTTTAGATGACCCACCCGAGCTGCTTTGGAGAGACCTGGAAGAGAACGGCACCGTTGAAGAAACGCTCCACATGCATTACATGTCATTTAGCTGATGCTTTTATCAATAGCGACTTACAATTCCTATATTCATGTTATATATATATATATCTCAACTAGGGGTTGAGTGCTCAGGGACACATTGGTTGATGTATCACAGTGGGAATCAAACCTAGACCCCTCCCACACCAAAGACGTGTCATATCCACTGACACATTGTAAAAATTGTCATTTTGCGTCATCTGAGGCTTTTTTGCCCAGAGGATAGAGACTACCGCCAGTAGTAGGAGCTAGTACCGCATGTTTTCAAGGGGGTGGGACCTCACTCCCAGAATGCCCAAATAGTGTCAGCCATCTTCTTTGGAAGCTAAGCTAACCGGCTCTTGTCCTGTGGAGAAAGTTGAGTAGTAGGCTAACCATGACGGCGTAAAGTAGTTTTCAAGATGATGTAGCAGAAGGGGATTTTGAAGATCTGGTGCGTGAACCCGATGCTCATGGCATTTCACATTTCTGCTAAATAAATGACCCAATTTAAATACATAATCATCTTTCCAGCGGTGAAATATCACAATAATAAATAATATAACGTCTGAATTGGTGTTGTGATTCCATTGTTGCTTTAAAACTTGGAGTTGAGCACAATTGGATTTAGAACAGTCTAACTGCATTTGATCACAAATTTCGAGTTGTTTGCTATTTTATCATATTTTCCAGTTCTAAATGTGGTCTAACCTCGACATCCATTTAGTGGCTTCTCAGGAGCTTTCAACCCTATCGCATGATCTTCCTCGTCTGCAGTGCTCATAACTAGGCCTGAAACAATTCCAGATTTTGTTAATTCATGTCTCAGAAATAATTGTGATTAACCATATAATTGTCTCAAATACATTTTATTACTTTTTAAATTATGGTTTTATATTAATCATAGGTTACATCTTTTAGTTATATCCCTGTTATGCGACCCAGATGATGTAATAACACAATTACACAGCCTATGAAGTAAAGGATGCCCCTTTATTATCATAACATGTTTTCTAACTGTACCCCTTCCCCCCCTCCCATTTGTCGCTATGAACGTGTATAGGGTTAGGTGCCAAAAACTAACAATTGAAATAATAATACAAATATATAATATAGTCTGACCAATAATCACTTATTAACAATTAGACAATTATGTAATTATTGTTACAGGCCTACACTTAAGAAGTCTTATCTGGACATTTAGAACTCCATGACTACTGAGCAAACTCCAACTACTGAGAAAGATAAGGGGATGCCATTGGCAGATACTGAACGGGCCGTTCTTCTTCTCAAGCAGCATTTCCTATAACGACAATAACATCTCTACTGGAGCAGTTTACATGGGCCTCATGGCTGTGTTATGACTAAGGGATCCAAGCTCATGCAGTACCTGTGGTGCCTGAAGTAAAAATGAAGAGAAAGTTGGACATGAGGTCAACTTTAGGAAGGTCCCGTAAGCTTTCTCCGGACATGTGTTCCACCTTATCCAGCAGAGTGGTGAAATGGTCTGACGGTGCCGTGTGATCCACCAGCCACAGCGCCATGTTGTCCTGCTTCAGATCAGGTAGCACCTCCTCCACCAAACCCACCAAATCTGGACAAACACACAAAGATATGTCACTTTATAATATAATAAACATGCACACGCTCCCTGCTCATGTTAGAGTAGGGCTGCTCCATTATGGATAACACCAAAATCCTGATTATTTAGTTCATTATTAAAATCACGATTAAAAAACTGTGAAAAAGTTAAACAAATCAACAGTGAAACAACCTTAAACAATATGGAAAAAAATCAAATATCACGATATTTATGACCAAATACATCAATGTTGATGTTGCGGTGATATTGTTGGGTTGACTATTAGTGCTTTCACAAAATATTAACAGCCTTTAAAACCAAGGAAAGACAACACTTGTGTCATATAACAACATTACGATATCCAAAATTGAAGACGATATCTAGCCTCAAATATCGATGGCGATATAATATCCATATCTTGTTAAATTTCCTTTCATACTATTCTTGTTTGAACTTTTTTCCTTCATTCACAACACAAGATACAATAAGAGTTAAAACGTAATGAGCGGAAATCGTAATCACGATTGAAAATTTCACTAATTGCGCAGTATATGTACTTTTGTCCACCCACACACACCTGATTGGGTGTGTGAGGTTGTGGTCAACATAACATCTTCCATGATCATAAAGTCAATATAAATTGGCCATCTCTTGAGATGAAGCGAAAAGCTCATTGGTTGGTGTTCATCTGGTAAATTACTCCATTACAATTCCATCTTGTTAACTCCATATGTAAATCTATTTTCCACTCTTGCCAATGAATGCAGCTCAAAGCAACTTCTGTTTCTTTCAACCTGGACCCTATTTTACCATGTTGTGTGTCTAAGTGACTGATGGGAACATCGGTCCAGGATTAAGAGAGATCTCTGCAGGCCGCTGCGGAGAAACAAGCTACAATGGAAGTTAACAGGACAATTATCCAGCTTGGATGTACGTTCATAAAAGTGCTTGTTTTGCCACGGACAGACTCAGATTATTATTCTAAGTGTCTGACAACACTATGGAAAGGATTTCTAACAAGGCAGACCTTTCTGGTAAAGAGTAAAATCCTTTTTTTTAAGGGTGCTCCGATCAAGATTTTTGGGTCCGATCACCGATTGCTGAAAGCAGTATTGGTTGATACCGATCAACGATCACTGGGTCTATTTGAAGCCTTCTATTTATAATGTCATATATTACATTTTAATAGTCTTAACAACAATGTATATGTATTAAAATTAACAGAAGATAGTGTACTGTGAATTGTCAACTGTTTACTTTTGACAGGAAACTTTCAACATTCTACTCCAAATGTCCCTTGTGAAGCTGATGTGATGTCCTTCATAAGGGAGTCAACATGTGCAAACACGGTTTGGTAGAACTGCAGCAGGCAAACATCAGTCAAATATTTACGCCCTGGCAGAGTGTAGCGTGAATCCATGTAAGACATGAGTCGCCGGAACCCTTCGTCTTCCACAATTGACAGCGGCTGGTGATCAAGGCGTATGAATTCCATTATTTTGGCTGATATTTTCTCTTTTCTTTTCTAGCTGTCATTCCTGTAGGGTTGCTGTCGTTGCAAGGTCTCTGTTCCAGACAGCTGAGTGAGTGGCCGGGCTGCTACACGACTCCGCTCTCTCTCTGCCTTCACTACTACATTTTGGAAGACTAATAAAATCTATTTAGCTAATTAAAGCAGCATCTTGCTTTACTTTTTCCCTTTTTCGAACTGGGAATGTTTATATTGGCCGTGGTAGAAGTACTCCAAATGGGCTTGTTTTATTAAGTAAAACTATTGATACCAAAAGAGTCATGCAATCAAAGAGGCATTATCAGCACAATGTTTTTAAACTGACTTCACGTCTGTTCAAGATGGAGCGTTTTAAACTAATATAATGCTGGATAGTTTCATGAATAATAATACATATTTTAATTGTTGTATTTTGTGAATAAAATCTACAAATCTGCAACGAAACAAGTAACATTCCTGCGTCAGGTCAATTTAATAGCACGTTTTCCTCTGAAGTACAGTAGAAGTACACGGCACAGACCAAGCAATCGGCCCGCTCCCAACCATAGACAGTGACAGAAATGGACACAGCGAAGCCTAAGACGTCGACGGAGCCCAGTGACATCACTTTCCCGGTGGCAGCTAGGCGTTACGTAGATGTGACGTGAGCAACCATCTGAAAGTTGTAAGTCTTCTGGTAGCTGTGCAAGAGAAATCTCAATGCAGATGGTGAAGAGGTTAACTGATGTCAGACTGCAGAAAATACATGTAGGAATAATGACTACTTGTAATATTATAAGTATTGATGCCTCACACACATTTTTTTCTTTCCCTATCATCCATGTTATCATGAAGATTAAATGCAACAGGGTTATTTGCGCTTGTACCGAGTGATAATTGTTCCATAAACACCTTGTAAAATCCAATTAAAATCTTAAATCAAAATTTGTTCTTAATATTTAATTAAAAACACATTGTCCACTACGGAGCGCACAAGGAGGAGAAGGCCCGACTCCATGTATGATAAATATCTGTCTATAATACTGTGCATATATCATCAAATGTCAAAGTGAAAATACAGACGTTATCGTTCCCCTTAATGTCCTCATTATCAGTCCCAACTTTAATACTGTTGGTGACAAAAGCTGCATGAAGAAAAGTAGGTTTTCCTTTTACACTTTGGTCTTTAAATTGTATCTGGGGGGGGGGGCATGCCAGGGTCATTAACATACTGATCAGCATTCATGAGGTGCTTTGCATTGACCATTTATGGTTAAAAATGTACAGGGTGAGATAAGAGGCGGACTCACGTTGATTTATGAAGGGAACATTGCTTACAGATGTGCATACGCATGGTTTTATGAATATTCATTTTTTCATTTTTGGCTTCTGGGCGTGTACACATTCACTTTATTTAAGGATCCTACGCACAGTTTAAGAATTGGGACCCCGGGGCTTTTTCCAAACTTTTTGTTGCTTTTACCGAGGTTTTTTGTGTGTTTTTGTCGCTTCTTTCTGAGTTTGTGTTGTCTTTTAAGGAGGTGTGTAGACATAGCTTTTTGTTGACGTTTTATTTCATGTTTGTGTCTCCTTTTCCAGATGTTTAATACAATCTTAAAGGAGTTCTTTTCATCTTTGAGTTAATTTTTATCCAAAATCAAGTTTTTTTCTCCAATATTTATGGCCCTAGAATATTGGAGAGCACCCCAGTGTGGAACACGCCCTTGCCTTGACTACATTTCCCTAATGAAATTTCCCCATTTTCAAAAAAGGGCTTCAACTTGTAACAGAGTATTTTCACTGTGTGGTATTAGTACTTTTCCTGAAGTAAAGGATGGGAATACTTGCTCCAGACGACCCGAGCAGTAACGTTACCTCCGCCGACGACCAGCGCCGCGGCCCCGCAGCTGTGGACGGAGTGCAGCAGGGACCTGGCTTTAACGTTCACGTTGAGAAAGGCCACTTCACAGCCCAGCTTACACAGTCCCAACCACACGCAGATAAAGTCCGGCTCGTTGGACATCAACAGCGCAACAATGTCTCCCTGTTTCATAGAGCCCTCCGTCCTGAACGCGCTGGCGAACCGACTGCTTCTCCGGTCCACATCTCGGTACGTCAGAGTCTGCTCTCCGAAGATGATGAAGGCTTTGTTCGGCGTCTTTCTCGCCTGGTACACAAAACAGTCGAGATATGTAAGGATTCCTCGCTGCATACGAGCCGCCAACTTCTTCCCGTACCTGCGAAGTTTCCAGTAGTACATGAGATCCAGCCAGAAGAAGGGGAACGCCAGCCTCTGGTAGACGGCGAGGGCCAGCAGTCCGGCCAACACGCTGCTGAACGCCACGGCTAACATGGTGACCCCTCGCTGGGACAGCCTGGCGGACTACAGCCTGGCGGACTACAGCCTGGCGGACTACAGCCTGGCGGACTTCGGCCGCTGCTGGCTTCAGGAAACCCGCAGTCAAGCGGATGGGACGTTCCTTATGCAATCTGTCAGCAGCCAGCCTCAATGGCAACCCAGGGGCGGGGCTAGAAGGCCACAAGGGGTGGCACCTGCCCCAGAGTCCGAGTTGTTCCCTGCACCGCCCAGCTTAGTTTCTAGATGGAGACAGTCCCAGAGGACAGAGTAACGGGAGGACAACTCAACAGATAGCAGTCGGTCATACGTCGGTCTCAAGGTTTACCAGTTTACAGTAAACGCAACACTTTGTCTCGTCTGTGTTCCAGGGCTGCCAACTCTCACGCCGTGGCCGTGAGACACACGCATGTGACATGTTTCACACGCTCACACCCCACACCCCGGATTTCTCACGCTGAAGTGTCAGTCAAATTTCTGAAAGATGAGTTTATCTATAGATCTACCTGTTGAGCTTTCAGAGAATGGGGGGGGGGTTCAAAAGCGCTTCCTGTCTGTGGAATTTTCGAAAGGTCGCAAACTGAGAAAAAACTTTTGACGAGCCATCCCAGGTGCATTTCCCCGGCTTCAGGTATGAGCTCTGAGTATTACAGACCGTCCGTTGCAGCGCGGCTGGTGGACTCGGTCTGCTGCGGGCAGTGACGTCAGACGGTCTGAGTGAGATAGCATAGCAGCAGACTATATTACAACTCTCCAAATCTGGGACAACAGAGATAGGAGCAGTTACATTTTGAATGTGCACAAAGTTGTAAACATGAGCAGAAATCTGATGAACACATCTGAGCTATATGCAGTCCAGGGGTTTTTACATTCATTCAAATGAATTAATATATGATTCACATGAATAAGTGCCACGTGCACATTTGAAGAGATTTACTTCCACAACAAAATCAATATTTGATATTTCAATATTTTAAATGGTTTCCAGCCTAATTCGATGTAGAATTGGGTAGAACTAGTTCTAGCAGAATGCCATTGGGTTGCCAGGCCAGCTGTGACTGGCCCAGATGTTTGTCCCAGCACCAGGGCCCGTTTTCAAGTATCTGCCACTATTGCACATCTCTAAATGTAACTGTAATAATTCATTCAATGTTTCATAAAATGAACAAATAGTCTTTATTTTCCCAAAAACGTAAATCGAGTAAGTGGGGGAGCACAGAGGATGAGGGCCAAACATTACTGAGCCTTGGCACAAAGGTTAAAGGAATAGAATGTATGTAAATCAGTGGTTCTCATTCTTTAGAATTTCAGTGGTCTTAGTTGATCCCTCTGGTAGATCAGCATTAATTTAACTTTGGGTCCCTGATCCCTAAACTGAGAACCGTGTGTGTATGTGTGAGTGTGTGTGGGTGTGTGTGTGTGTGTGTGTGTGTGTGTGTGGGGGGGTCGGCTCTACGGCAGCGGCTCTACTCCAAGCTCCTCTCGGATGAACTGATCCAGTGAGTGCTGAAGGCCACAGACCGATGATGTCATCAGGACCACATCATCTGCAAAAAGCAGCGACGAGATCCCGAGCCCACCGAACTGCAACCCCTCCCCGCCCCGACTACGCCTCGATATCCTGTCCATAAATATTACAAACAGGATTGGTGACAAAGCGCAGCCCTGGCGGAGGCCAACCCTCACCTGGAACGAGTCCGACTTACTGCCGAGAACCCGGACACAGCTCTCGCTTTGGTCATACAGAGATTGGATGGCCCTGAGAAGGGACCCCCTCACCCCATACTCCCGCAGCACCTCCCACAGTGTCTCCCGGGGGACCCGGTCATACGCCTTCTCCAGATCCACAAAACACATGCAGACTGGTTGGGCATACTCCCAGGCCCCCTCCAAGATCCTTGCAAGAGTGAAGATCTGATCCGTTGTTCCACGGCCAGGACGGAATCCGCATTGATCCTCTTCAACCCGAGGTTCGACTATCGGCCGAACCCTCCTTTCCAGCACCTTGGAGTAGGCAACGCAGTTTCTTTTCACCAACTGCAAGACCCAGGCGGACCCAGAGCATGCTGGGAAACACCGGCCTCTCAGTTGATTTAACAGCTGATTGGTTCAGAATCGACTCAATGTAGAGCATTTGAAGAGCTACTCTGTCATAATTAAAACAACTGGAGACTGTGTACAAGCTGATATATGGGTGTGATACCATTTTTATTAAATCAGATTCGCACCACAGTGTTTTTGTTACTTCCTGTCCAGCCTGAAGGCTGCTGGAATCGGCTGGAAACTGTCTGACTTTACTGCAACACACACACACACACACACACACACACATTTGAACCATCTGATTTGTTACCTGGGACAGTGGATAAAAAGTATAGGATCAGATCTAGAGTTTAGATTTTTTAAAAGTATGACAGAAGGGATTATTTGTACTTATTAATGTACAATAATCAAATATCCATGCCTTCATTTATTCATGACTACTCTGTGTACAAACCGTATAAGATTGTGTGCCTGGACATAATATATCTTTTTTCTCTTGTACCCTCTGGTTTCTCTATTAACTGAAGCTGGGAGAGTTGTCTGTCAAAACCTTTCACATCGTTTCTTAAATTTGGAGCTGTCAGTATTAATAATGTGAGACATATCCAAAGAGATAACATATTATTTTCAGGATTATTTTAATATTTTAGCACTAAAATGCCGGCACAAGCATTACTGGCATCTGGCTTAATACCATTCTTTGCCAGTTATCACAGAGAAAAAAGTGAGAGAGAGAGAGAGAGAGAGAGATAGAAGGAGGAGGATGAACAGAGGGATCAAGCAAGAATGAACCTAACTAAAGCTAACCGGCGCCCCACCTGACCCATTTACTGCTGCCATTGTCTCTGACGCCTGTCCCCACCAACCATCACATATGTCTACTCTGGAGGTCTTTTTGTCCTCCAATAAGTCAAACCCTCACGTTCATCAACCTGTATGTGCATGTGTATATGAAATAGAAAACAGCATGACTCAAAAAGCTCTTGGTGTCATGCTTGAAATTAAGGCTTGGGCCCAAAAAGGCAATATATTTCATCTTAACATATGGAAGAAACAGACGGCTTCTAGTTATTAACATTTATGAACCAGTCCTTCTCAGAGGCCGATCTTTTATTTTCTCGGCCTGACTGGGAGGTATAATTATATTATAATATAATTATGGGTGTTCAGCTTAGAGGAGAATACAAAGAGATGTTACAGTGATGTGTTATGAAGGTTGGATGTAGATGTGAGTTTGTGTTTGTGGTTTTCTCTTTCATCTGAATATGAGGAATCACAGGACATGTTTAAACAACTTCTAATTTGTACTTTATGAGTCATAAAGCTGAAGTTGTCATATTGTTCCGAAGGTTCCGTTGTCCATTATGACCTCATAATGGTTCTGGAACCCTACATCACAAACATCTACAGGAGAGAACATTTCATTCATATATCTCCACCCGTTGAGTACAGACACAGAGAGACATCCCGTTTTGAACTGTTTTATTCAACAAGTATTTCAAAGATGTATCACCGCACGATAAGCTGATTTAAATCTATTTTTATCTAGTACAAACTGATTTGAGGCTTTTCTTTTCCAATTTAAATATAATACGATTTTAAAGTTAATTAATGTACTCACATGTAATGTAGAGCCCACTGATCTTTTATTCTAAGCAGAGAAAACAGATTCACACCAGTAAGCTGATAGATAGTTGCCATTTCTTCATGACTATATGTATCAATGTAGTTATTTACAGTCTGCTAAAAATCAATTGTTTGAAGTTGTCTGACGGGCAGGAATGTGAACAGGATTTTAATTAAATTAAAGAAGATGCTATTTCATTTAAATCAATAGGAGTGGCATGTCTATAAATGACTATTTTTACCAAGTACCACTTATTTCATTTGAGTGCTATTTAGTTTTATGTCTTTTGTTTAGTTGACAGACTGCCTAAACATGTATCCAAATATTCTCTTTTAATGTGATGTGGGTGACGAGGATCCTCTCATTAAAGAGATCAATACAGCAATGGCCAGACTTTCCCTAAGTGGACAGACTGAGCTAGAGTCCAGGTCCTCCAACAGCCGCATATCTAATAATGAGGCCCAGGATAAAACCAGTACCCTAAAAAGGAGATGGGATGATCTGGAATCGGCCGGTATCAGAAGGTACGGGTTATATCACGTCCCTGTGTTACTGATTTACTCTTGCTGTTAAGATTCTGGAGATTCAAACAACTTGTTGTCTTTATGCAAAAGGCCAGACAGCCTCGGCCCAGGGACGAAGAGAAAAAGAGTGGACACAACGTCGATAAACAAGTCTTCCTGGGTGAGTATTGGTTGCACCATGGCTTTTCAAAGGAAATATGTGAGTGCTTTTCAGTACAGGGCCATTGAAGAAGAAGTCAAGCAGACTTTGCCACGTGAGGCACAGAAGAAGATGGCTACACCCAAAATGTGTCCCAGTCCCACCACATATTTAAAGGACAAAGACAAACTGTCCTATAAAAGGAAAAGGGAAGATGTGGATTCAGCCGGTATCAGAAGGTACATGTTGCACCACTTTCCTGTATTGAGGATTTACTGTAGTCATTCAGATTCAAACAACTTTTTTATCTTTATGCAAAAGGCCAGACAACCTCGGTCCGCCAAAAAAAGAGGAGAAGAGTGGTCCGGAGACGTGTTCAGGCAGACGCTGACAGTGTCATGGTTGCCATGCCAAAAAAGAAAAATAGAAGAATAAACAGGAGAAGCCATGTGAAGCCTGTACAGAGTGCAAAGGAATGGCGGCAAGTCCTCTAATGGCAACACACAAACCGTGGTTACATTTTTTATAATTTTACTTCTTTTATCAAAGAGATTGAAACAATTTAAAATCTATGCAGACACCCAGAATGCTCGGGTCACAAGGGACCTGGAGAAAAAACCTGGAGAGGAGGACACAAGAAGGCAAAGCATGACGTGAGGTACGTCATTTTATAAGGACACACACACACTTGGGAATAGTTTTTTTTTCTTCTTTTTTTTGCAGCACGTCACACCCTCCTTAGATCTGGTGGCTCTGCTATCATCAGGAAATTACAGTTTCAGTTTCACACTTGGATGTGTGTTACATGAAATTGAATCTCGGAGTTCTTCATACTTTTTGTTCCTTGATGCTTTTATATTTACATTTGTGAAATAATTTCTCGTTACACAGGTCATGCTTTGATGAAAGGGGACCAAAACACCCCAGCACCCCAGTTTACCGTCCCAGACCGTTTTGCCAAAATAAGCAATATGGACCA
Organism: Etheostoma perlongum; assembly: GCA_026937815.1. Lineage (NCBI taxonomy): Eukaryota > Metazoa > Chordata > Actinopteri > Perciformes > Percidae > Etheostoma > Etheostoma perlongum. Next base: position 27,974,726 of record CM049386.1, on the reverse strand, counting down.
CCAAGCAGAAGGAACGCAGAAAACATGCGTCACCAGGGCCGCCGTCAGTGGGAACACCTGGTTCGATGTGCCGGGCCAAGGCCACCCCCCCCACCCCCCTACCTGAAAAGATCTACTCACCCCTCTCACTACAACATGATCCCTCCGCTCAAAAAACTCCAACCGCCTCCTACTCCCCAGAACTAAGCTCAGCGCCATGGGGGATCGAGCCTTCTGCTCTGCCGCTCCTCAGACTTGGAATGCCCCCCCGACCATCTGAGGGCACCACAGACTATTGGGACCTTTAAAAAAGGACTAAAACCTTTCTCTTTAGCAGAACCTATGACTTTTAACCTTGCACAATAATGTTGTTGCACTATTTATATGTATTTTAAACTGATGTTTTATCTATGCTTTTTATTTTATTACCTGTAGCACTTTGAGTTTTGTCTTAAATGTAAAGTGCATTACAAATCAAATGTATTATTATTATTATTATTATTATTAACATGCATGGGCAGGGTGTGTTATTGTGGCTAAATGTGTCCTCCATTGAAATCTGCCTGTTTTCAAAGGACTTGTGTTGACTTAAAAATGGTGCCATTTGCTACAGATGCCCATGAGGAGGCAAACACATTTTTTTTCTTAATTTTTTTGTGGTACACTAGTCAGTAGCAATCAATAACACAACTATATGCTTATTCTACACGAACTATAAAACTATTCAATTATTTAAATATTGCTTACATTTTCATCATGATTCATGAAAAGATTATAATAAAACCTTGTTAAAAAGAAGGTCATTCATCATAGTCCACCCTGGGGCCCCTCATATTAGTGTACACTGCAGCTCAGATGCTATAGAATCTCTGCAGCACACTGTAACATACAGTTTGTCCTGAACAAATCATAAGGGAATACTTTCTCAAAATGTGTTGAACAAAGAACGACAAACAGGACTGTTGAGAGCAGTGATTGTTATTTTCTGTCTGTGTGAATAGAGTAAGCATGTTCTGCATTTTGCATTGTGCCAGTATATACACTAGATGGTGTACGTATGTGTCACACACAAAATGGATGAGCTACAAATACACACGGAACTGTTGTGTTATGATTTTCACAAAAGCCTGGCTGAACACACTTATCAACAGCAGCTAACAGCTAATAACAGCACTGAAGGCTAGCTGTTGCCTCGTGCTGTCTCCTGGGAATCATGGGAAAATCACCCCCGATTTCTCGCGCTGAAGTGTCGGTCAAATTTCTGAAAGATGAGTTGAAGGTTGCTGGAAACAGCTGGAAACTGTAAATGCTGAACAGAATCAAAAATCTGCATATCTGCTGTGAAAAGAGTCTCTTGCAAACTTGTTTAAAGTGCTCATAAATACCACAAGACGCCAAACGTTTTTCATCATATTATGTCATTTTATTCCAAAGCATTTGCACAAACAGCACTATAATAAAAAACAAAAAAGCATAATAGAATCCCATCGTGGTGGTGGCTAAATCATTGTCCCCTTAGGTGTGCAGTGACAGCTGGTGTGTAAATGATTTCTCTTCTGGAACTGGAGGATTAAAGAGACAATGAAGAGTCAAGAACTTGAACGTATTTGTTAATCTCGGGGAAATCCCAAGCATTAGTGGTCATATAAATACACAGTACTCTGGCAGACTAGAAAGAGAAAAGATTACAAAAGGAGGAGAAGTTTCCCAGTTTTCATAATCATTCAGTGCTAAACCAAATGCCACGTTTGTTCCAGTTTTTTTAACATTTTGGACATAAGACACTGGGTGATGTAAATATTTTTAACAGAACTGACATAACTATATACATTATTTTACAAACATTTCAAATGAGCTCAGAATAGCTTAAGACTGTTTGGTTTGCTATTTTAGCCCATTCTGAATAAAGAAGACACAAAAAAGAAAACAGAATAATTCCCTCCTAGACTCGCCACCTAACATGTTGGAGGGGGTTGCCTGTCCCTGTGACCCCGGCCGCTGGGACATGCAAACATGCATGCAGGACTAACCCTACATGAATCAGACTGATCGCCAGGGCCGCCTCCGGGATCGAGGGGCGGGAGGAGAGTCAGATGTGGGAAGGGAGCTCGCATGGGGCTCAGCCGGGCACAGCCCGAAAAACCAAGTGTGTATTGTTGTATTTTGTTGTATGACATACATTTTGGATGCAGCATATACATATGTATTTGTGTGGGCCAGGGAACGGTTCAGTTGGACTCGGGCATGGTACGCATCAGTGGGATAGCTAAATGTGCCCGTGCTACTTGCAGTGTGAGTGCAGGCCAGTAGAAACTGGGCCATGTGTGAGTACACCCTAAGAAGGCCTGAGAGACTAACTGGACTCTAGTTCTACTATGGAGAAACCCAGAGGGGGGACTGATCTGATCCAGTGGTGCTTTGGTATTGGACTCCTGTGCTAGTCATGGATCGGGTAAAACAAACACCACGTTTGAGCATAGGGTGGTTCATAAGTGTACTTGGTACCAGAACACCCATTGCCAACATGTGCAGAACCTCATCAGTATATGAGGAGAGGAGGAGGGAGCTGGGGGGGCAGAGAAACGTTATATTAACCCTTTTCCACTGCAGAAACTATACATCATTTGCTTAGGGAACAGAATTTGGACACTATTCAAGACACTCATTGCAAGGATCAGGAACTTTCTGGGGTTATCAGCAGCGCTGTCAAGGTCGAGAACTAGTGTGGTAACCACCACAGTCCTACATCACGGAGCTGGACAACCCAAAAGAGGAATAACCAACCAGCATGCCCAGGCCCTCATTAATATGTAGTGAAAGAATGTGTTTTAGAAGGAGCTTATCAGTTAGAAACCAGACTCACACAGCTCAACAGTGCAGGGCAACATTTAAATAATAAACTAAGATAACAAAAACAAACAAACTATAAAGTACTTCAATCTGGGTTCACTTCTCCTAGCACTGCCATAGACTCCTTTTCAGATTAAACATCTTTACACAAGTAGGAGTCAATTACAATATCAGTGGTCCATTGTTGTATGTACCTAAATTTGCTTACTTCTGTTCTTTTAAGTGTACATATGAAATGTCCCAACAGCGGATATTCATGAAGAGCCTTGTACTTAGGTACCTTACAAGGTTCTTAGAAGTTTAAAATAGAAGAAGCTTATGGTCAAGAAGGTAATGGGTCAAGTTCTTGCAGTGGAAAATGGCCTCTTGTTGTCTGTCGCCCATTATTAAAGGTCCCATGGCATGAAAATGTCACTTTATGAGGTTTTTTAACAAAAAAGCTACACTCAGAAATGGCCCGTACTAAGGAAAGCTCATTGTGGCACTGGCTATAGTGGCTGGAATTCTGCACCAAGGCTGGATTTTGGGAAAGAGACTTCAGATACAGTATTAGGGACCACTAAGGTCTATATAAAAGAGACTTCAGATACAGTATTAGGGACCACTAAGGTCTATATAAAAGAGACTTCAGATACAGTATTAGGGGACCACTAAGGTCTATATAAAGAGACTTCAGATACAGTATTAGGGACCACTAAGGTCTATATAAAAGAGACTTCAGATACAGTATTAGGGGACCACTAAGGTCTATATAAAAGAGACTTCAGATACAGTATTAGGGGGACCACTAAGGTCTATATAAAAGAGACTTCAGATACAGTATTAGGGACCACTAAGGTCTATATAAAAGAGACTTCAGATACAGTATTAGGGACCACTAAGGTCTATATAAAAGAGACTTCAGATACAGTATTAGGGGACCACTAAGGTCTATATAAAGAGACTTCAGATACAGTATTAGGGGACCACTAAGGTCTATATAAAGAGACTTCAGATACAGTATTAGGGGACCACTAAGGTCTATATAAAAGAGACTTCAGATACAGTATTAGGGGACCACTAAGGTCTATATAAAAGACTTCAGATGCAGTATTAGGGACCACTAAGGTCTATATAAAAGAGACTTCAGATACCGTATTAGGGGACTACTAAGGTCTATATAAAAGAGCCTTCAGATACAGTATTAGGGACCACTAAGGTCTATATAAAAGAGACTTCAGATACAGTATTAGGGACCACTAAGGTCTATATAAAAGAGCCTTCAGATACAGTATTAGGGACCACTAAGGTCTATATAAAAGAGACTTCAGATACAGTATTAGGGGACCACTAAGGTCAATATAAAGAGACTTCAGATACAGTATTAGGGACCACTAAGGTCTATATAAAAGAGACTTCAGATACAGTATTAGGGGACCACTAAGGTCTATATAAAAGAGACTTCAGATACAGTATTAGGGGACCACTAAGGTCTATATAAAAGACTTCAGATGCAGTATTAGGGACCACTAAGGTCTATATAAAAGAGACTTCAGATACCGTATTAGGGGACTACTAAGGTCTATATAAAAGAGCCTTCAGATACAGTATTAGGGACCACTAAGGTCTATATAAAAGAGACTTCAGATACAGTATTAGGGACCACTAAGGTCTATATAAAAGAGCCTTCAGATACAGTATTAGGGACCACTAAGGTCTATATAAAAGAGACTTCAGATACAGTATTAGGGGACCACTAAGGTCAATATAAAGAGACTTCAGATACAGTATTAGGGACCACTAAGGTCTATATAAAGAGACTTCAGATACAGTATTAGGGGACCACTAAGGTCTATATAAAGAGACTTTAGATACAGTATTAGGGGACCACTAAGGTCAATATAAAGAGACTTCAGATACAGTATTAGGGACCACTAAGGTCAATATAAAGAGACTTCAGATACAGTATTAGGGGACCACTAAGGTCTATATAAAAGAGACTTCAGATACAGTATTAGGGACCACTAAGGTCTATATAAAAGAGACTTCAGATACAGTATTAGGGACCACTAAGGTCAATATAAAGAGACTTCAGATACAGTATTAGGGGACCACTGAGGTCTATATAAAGAGACTTCAGATACAGTATTAGGGACCACTAAGGTCTATATAAAAGCATCCAAATAGCACCATGTCATGGGACCTTTAATGAAGCAGGCCTCACTTTTGCATTTTTTATACTACACATCTGAAATATCTCGTATAATAAATGCAGTGGAAAGACATTATATAACGTGAACCAAAAACTTGCAAGGTTCTTAAAAGTTCAATATAAAGCATTGGTTCCCAAAGTGGGGTCCTTCAGGATGTCCCCACTGGGCCCCCAGCAAAAAGGGAAATCCTTTTTTCACTAAAGTTTTGAGTATAATAATAAATAATAAGTACCACATAGACAGAATGTCTATTATGAATGACTGTTTGGGTCTTAATGGGTTTCATACACGTTCTAATTTGTGTCTTTTTAGGGGTCCTTCACATGAAAAGGGTTGGGAACTACTGGTTTATAGCCCACAGTTATGGGTGCCTGCAATAGAAAAGGGTTTTAACTGCTTTCTCAACAGAACTGGGCTCATCCACTCATTGGTTGATTCTACGTCTGCCGCCACCTAGTGGTAGACATGTTCACCACGCTGCGTGCTCCGTCCCCTTTTACATAGAACTTTAAATAATGTTTTCAATACAACTCCATTCATGCATACAACAAAGTTAGTCAGTACAGCAACACAATGAGCAAAACAATGCATTCAACTTATTTTCAGTACGATGTCAATAGAAAACACTCTGGATAAAGGGAAACTGTGATGAGGACTGTGAACATTGTAAATCATTCAGGGCCTGTAGACTCACTTCACTCATTGACCCATTTTACCACTACCAATTTGAAGCTTTAAAAATAAAGTGTGTTCAGTGTAGTTACTGAGTAACATTATCTTGATTTGATGTGGAGGGTCACATGACAGAGGGAGACAGATGAAAGCGTCTGCAGACTTGCTAACTAGGCTAACGTTAGGCTACTGTAGGGAGCTTGTTGGGAGACTTTCTTTAAGCGGGGGTCACACAGACGACATTACACCTGGCTGAGATCTGATCACAGTGCATTTAAACAACTTGCAGATCTTTGAACTATGCTGATAAAAAAATGTATTTTAATGGAACTTGTACCTTTGGTTAACTTAAATACCAACCCAGCACTGACGGTCAGCAGCTTGCCTCTAATACTCTACCTAACAAAACTATAACAAACAGCTAATATTTGATACAATTGCTAATATTCAATCCCATTAGCCATTTTTCAAATACAGCTGTTACAAAAATAGAGACTAGATGGTATTGAATGTTTTACACAAACATCTTAAAGGCTTTAGTATGCGTGAAACAAAGTACTCAGATCATTTAACAGCATCTGAAACCGCGTCCGAAAGTCCACACTAGCACATTAGTAGCCTAAGCTAAAACAGTATGTGAGATTTAAGTATGTCCAAAACCTTAGTATGAAACCAATAGTATGTAAATTGCATACTATTTCCAGTGAAAAATTACAATATGCAAACACTGGACACTATGCCAGCATCCGTATCCCACAATGCAATGCGGCAGTAACAACAACGTTCATAACAGATGAAAGGGCAGCAGCCAATGAGCTTCATTTACTTTTTACATATGATTGTGATTTTGTCCCCTGCAACTGTTGCTCTAGTTGATTTCCTTTTGAAGTAATTTAAGCGTTATCTGGCGATGCGGCTAGAGCGGAGGTCGGCAGAGGTTACTATGGTTACGCGTCTTCAACAACAAGGAGGCCCTCAGGAAGTGACGTTGAAAATGACAGCTTTGGTGCGTCCATTGAGTACGTAGTGCTTAGCATGCGACTTCTGACGCAACCAGTAACCTTCCGAAAAATCCAACAATCACGTCCACTTTCGCGTGCGAGGTGTGCGGTGGTGTGAAAAGGTCACTTTTTATTCATATATACAACCAAGTGCAAAGCCACAAATGCTTTGCACTTGCTTCCCCGTTAGTTGCAGTTGTCGTGTCGAGGCTGCGAGTTGTGGGAGAGAGACCAGAGAGGCCGTCGGGCAGAGTCTGTGACAGCAGGCTTATTCTAACCCACCGCTGAGTGGGGCCATTTGGAAGAGTTGCTGTTAGCAGTGGTCAGACAATGCATCATTCAATCTGCTTTGTTCAAAGCATATTCAGACTGTAGCTCCCAGACAAATTAACCTTCAAACTCTTGTATACCCACATTGTTCAGAAAGAAGTCATGGTACATGATACGGTCGTATGACAGCGAGATAAGAAGTGAAAGCATGTTGTGGGCGTATAGTGTGCCTGTTGCTGCCGGAGCTGCAGACTGGAGGTGAGAGCTGGTCTCTGTGCTGAGTCTCTGTGCCATCATTCACGGTCCAGCTCCTTGTCCTGTGGGGAGGGGCTCTCTCTGGCTGGCAGGAGGTCGTAGTGACAGGGGATGTGGCTGTTCTTCGGTAGATCGTGCGGATCTTGACCAAACCGGCCGTTGCTGTCTCCAGTCAGCTGGATGGCATTCACAGTCGGCTCTGAAATCAAAGACAGGCGTCATTGGCAGTTGCAGGAGGGACACAAGTGCAAAGACGTAAACTTAAAGCAGCAGTCCAACATTTTTAAAATTTGAGTATCACTAGCATAGCCTCATCGGCAGAAGCTGTGGATCTTGTTACTGTTCGGTGGCGTGGGATGGTTGTAAGACCAATGAGCGGTTTTGTGTACCGGCAATCCGTTCTCAATCCCAACTTGTTGAATACTAAAATTTGTTCAGTGTCTCTCAGTGTCAGATACCAACGCAAAAATCCCCCTTTAGTGTTTGTATGGAACGCACTGCTCTTGAAGATGACGTAGTATTAAGAGACAACGGTAGGTAGTAGTAGCTCCCGCTCATAGGGAGGTTGGTTGAGGGGGTGGATGGGTCAAACAACACATGACTTTCACCAAGGAGACCCGGGTTGTCTCGTTCATGTCCCGCGTGTCACTGAAACATACATTGTGTAACCACATCCACCATATTTTCCTGAGCCTAAGTGTCCCGCATGTCGGTTGAAACCATGTCCCCAACAAAAAGTGACTCAAAGACTCCAGACCAAGCGCGTCTGAATATGACTTTTTGTGTCAATAACCAACGCCAAACCTGACCAAGTGTTGCGATGGGACTGAGAATGTGTTGGTCCCTGTCTGCAATCCGGTTTTTGACCCTCGCAAGCCACATTGGTAGTCCTGTTGGCCAGCTCAAGGAATATAGGACTCTAGCCGCAGATACTAGCATCTCCAACGTCAAATCACTTTCTAATTCTATTCTTCATTTATGTTTACAATCTATTTAGAATTTTTGTGACCCTTGAATTTTGAAATCCCCCCTCTGTCGCTATTCCTGAGGTTTCTTTCATTCTTTCCCTGTAAAGTTTTTTGTGGAGTTTTCCTTACTGATTTAAGGGTCCTATGTTGAGCTTGTAAAACCCCTGGAGGCACATATGTGATATAGGGCTGTAAATAAACTTTACTCAACCACTGTGAAGTTAATTGATGCATGCCCTTAACCACAGCGCTGCAAAGGAGGGTCTGGCTAGTCCACATAACATTCTGGGATGGGAGAAAAACTTGCTCTGGTCTATTGGCATTTCTTTAAACCAATTGCAGATTTACTCTGCAGAGATCTGAGGACCAGGTAACCATAGTCCTCAGATTGGACAGATAGTCTAGCTAGCTGTCTGGATTTACCCTGCAGAGATCTGAGGACCAGGTAACCATAGTCCTCAGATTGGACAGATAGTCTAGCTAGCTGTCTGGAGTTACCCTGCAGAGATCTGAAGGCCAGGTAACCATAGTCCTCAGATTGGACAGATAGTCTAGCTAGCTGTCTGGATTTACCCTGCAGAGATCTGAGGACCAGGTAACCATAGTCCTCAGATTGGACAGATAGTCTAGCTAGCTGTCTGGATTTACCCTGCAGAGACCTGAGGACCAGGTAACCATAGTCCTCAGATTGGACAGATAGTCTAGCTAGCTGTCTGGATTTACCCTGCAGAGATCTGAGGACCAGGTAACCATAGTCCTCAGATTGGACAGATAGTCTAGCTAGCTGTCTGATTTACCCTGAGAGATCTGAGGACCAGGTAACCATAGTCCTCAGATTGGACAGATAGTCTAGCTAGCTGTCTGGAGTTACCCTGCAGAGATCTGAAGGCCAGGTAACCATAGTCCTCAGATTGGACAGATAGTCTAGCTAGCTGTCTGGATTTACCCTGCAGAGATCTGAGGACCAGGTAACCATAGTCCTCAGATTGGACAGATAGTCTAGCTAGCTGTCTGGATTTACCCTGCAGAGATCTGAGGACCAGGTAACCATAGTCCTTAGATTGGACAGATAGTCTAGCTAGCTGTCTGGATTTACCCTGCAGAGATCTGAGGACCAGGTAACCATAGTCCTCAGATTGGACAGATAGTCTAGCTAGCTGTTTGGATTTACCCTGCAGAGATCTGAGGACCAGGTAACCATAGTCCTCTGAAATCAGCCGGATTGTTCAGCACCTGAAATACAATGTATACGTATAATACAGCACCTGGAAATAAAACGTTAAGACTAGCTTCTTACCAACTTCGTACACATTGCGCTTGTTGGTCGGGCTGCTGTTGCTGATCTCGGCGTAAGGTGAATCCCGTCTGGCCGGTGACTTCATTTCCACGTAGCCACACTCTATGTTTTTGGCTGTCAGCAGGGGAGGGTCCTTTATCGTGGCGTATGGGTTTTCAGAGCTTTCAAGGGAACAGGAGCTGGCGTGATAGAGCGTGCCCTTCAGATCTGGATAGCACGGGAACAGGAAACAGTCTGCGCTCAATTTCAGGAATCACATCAGCACTTCAAGATGTATTTGTATATGATAAGATTTTTACATTTTTTTATTTACGTGTCATGCCCTAAGTGGCCCATCCCACACGGTATTACGTGGAGTCATAAAGTAATATAAATGATGTTGACATTTTCTATTTTCTTACACATTTTAGTGTAATTTAACACAAACAGTAATGTAAAGTTTGTGTGTGAGGACTCTTGTTGTGTTTATTGTGATATTTTTTCCTTTATTAATGGATAAGGTATCAGCAGGTTTTGGAAATACGCTTGTCTAAAAATGCTCTCTATATATTTTTGTGTGCATTCATTATGCAGAGATCGACATCCATCTACTATAGAGTGCTCTGGTATAATATATAATGTTTATTATACCAGAGTACTAGCAGAGCCTCATCTAGAAATAAAATGACATAATATCAAAAATATCACAAGCTAACAAATGTCGGGAAAAACTAAACGGAAAACTGTCCAAAGAAAGCCCTCGACTCCAAAATAAGCAGCAAACACGTTTTTTTTAAAAAGAGCGTTGCAGCACTCCCCATCATCAGCGTTGCCAATTTGATATATTTCGGCAAGTTAGACAGTGTGCAGGAGTTTCTTTGCGACTTACAAGTGCAGGACCTACCTCGTAGCGATCTCCCCATGTATCTCCTGTCAACTCCGTAGGCTCCTGGTATGAAAACCAAATGGAAAATTAGGAAGGTCATGTAAAGGTATGTAAGAGCAGGCTGGGATTTCTACAGAAAGTCTAAATAATGAACTGTGGTTATAATAGGGCGAAGGTTTCCCATCCACGCAAATTTAAATGCAAATACAACAGATTTGCCAGTAAGGTGATAACTACACATCTCCATCCGTGGACTATTGACTGCAAGTTTATGCAGGTTGTAAGTATTGTCTACCATTATTGATTTTTTTTAAGGCAATCCAGTGGAGAGAAAATAAATATATTTTACAGAAAGGGACATATGATAAAGGCATGTATCAGCATTTCAGTGACATTCTGCTATATTATTGCTCTAACTTTGGTAATGTTTCTTGGAATAAAAATATGCTAAAATGAGTGAATGTCTGAATCAGTTTGGCAAACACTGAGTGCAACTCCTCTTTTAGTTTCAATCATACAATGAATTACTGAATCTTTGGGCCTTATTTTAACAATGTAAGTTACGTGTAGCAACTGGCGCAGGTGCGTTTAGAGCGTGTACGAATCCACATTTGCTAGTTTAATGCAGGAAAACAGGGTCCGTGCACCGGATGCATGGTCCTAAAGGGTTGTCCTTAGTGTCTTCATTAATCAGAGGTGTGTTCTGGGTGTAACATGCAATCAACCAATCAGAGGTCCGCTCCAATTCCCTTTAACAGCCAATCAGAGGTCCGCTCCCATTCCCTTTAACAGCCAATCAGAGGTCCTCTCTCATTCCCTTTAACAGCCAATCAGAGGTCTTCTCCCATTCCCTTTAACAGCCAATCAGAGGTCCGCTCCCATTCCCTTTAACAGCCAATCAGAGGTCCTCTCTCATTCCCTTTAACAGCCAATCAGAGGTCTTCTCCCATTCCCTTTAACAGCCAATCAGAGGTCTGCTCCCATTCCCTTAAACAGCCAATCAGAGGTCTTCTCCCATTCCCTTTAACAGCCAATCAGAGGTCCTCTCCCATTCCCTTTAACAGCCAATCAGAGGTCCTCTCCCATTCCCTTTAACAGCCAATCAGAGGTCCGCTCCCATTCCCTTTAACAGCCAATTAGAGGTCCTCTCCCATCCCCTTTAACAGCCAGGTGTGTTTGGACCTTGCAACATTGCTGTTATGATGGAGGATTATCTGAACAGGAAGGAGAGATTTACTGGTGACCTCCTCATGCGTGACGTGAATGTGTGTGAGCAGATCATATTATAATACTATTTCACATTGGAATATTTTTTATCTTTAAATCTTTTGCATGTGTGTGTGCTGCTGCGTGTCCCTGTGTGTGTAACAAGCATAGTGTGCACGCTGTGCACGAGCCTAGGAGCATTGTACTAATGCGCTGTCAAAATAACAATGAAATGCTGTGTCATGTCACTCTCATGTAGATACCTTCAAGTGTAACCAATTGTTGTTAGTTTATAAACCTTATAAACCAAAACCAGCCCATCACTACACCAGAGGGATATAGATTAAAACTCATCTAAGAGATTGACAGCAACATCATTTAGATTTACAGCTTTAAATACTTAAAGTTAGTTTCAGAATACATTTTGGCCCACCTTCATGTTTGCCCAACCAAAAAGACAGCAAACTGGTTTTCAGACTGCAATTACTCGACACTCAAAGCTGATTTCTGTTTTCAGAAATTCCCTTTAGAAGCTTTTCATATTCAGGCTGTTAAACAAGTTCCTGGGAGTCAGCTGTGTTGTCGCTGCTATTAAAAATTGACTTTGGATGAATGGATGAATAGATGTTTTGCTAAATGAATGTATGCGTTGTCAAAGTGGTGAGATTCTTTATGTTTTAATTAGCTTATGTTTCATCTGTTTTCTTAATTACAGCTTTCTCCCAGGCACTACACAGCCAATCAGATTGAGTTTTCAATCAGCTGTGTCATTCTGTCTTCTGTCTCTGTCATTCAGCAGATTTGAACAGAACAGTCTTGCTTTGTGCACAAATATTTATTCCATACAACAATACAGTATTGACGTCCTTATTGGAATTCCATGAGCTATTTCTTTGGAATCCAGTGAACATCAAAGAGTGATGATGTATAGTGGGACAGTGGCAGTAATGTTAATGTCTCACCCAGTTCATTGAAGCAGTCTTCTTGTTTCCAGTCTGCCGGCAGCGTGCCAGTGTGCTCCGCTACAGTCGCCCTCTTCCTCTGATCTACATTCTTCATGTTCACTAACAGCTGGCTGCTCTTAGCCTGCAACATTAAAGGGACAAACATCACATGGAATATGAATTAATACACATTTTGGGCATCTGGTAAGGATGCCCCCTGTTCCAGGCATGTCCAGCTGGGAGGAGGCCTCGGGGAAGACCCAGGACTAGGTGGAGAGATTATATCTCCAACCTGGCCTGGGAACTACTCTCCATCTAAAATGCTTGTTTCCATACGGTCTCAAAGTCCACCACCCTACCTTTCCATATGGGCCATTGTTAAGATGCGGGGGCCCGATGCACTGGGTCAGAGTATGGTAGCTGGGGTTGGAGAAGTAGTTGCTGGGGTGGGCCTCGCATGGCGGAGCGTGAGCATCTGAAAAATAACAAGGCGACAAGTATTCTTACCAAGAAGTTTATCAGGTTACAGAGACTGTGTGTGCAGTCTTTAATTTACTGAATATGGGAATATCATGTGTGGTCGCCATTATTATTATTATAACTCATATTCTATTTCTCATAATACTTTTTGAATAGTTTTCCTCTATTTAATGTGTATTTGTCTGATTCTGATGTGTGATTGTTTTTGGAGCTGATGTAATAAGAGACTTTCCTCAGTGTCCCTCAAGTCGATCTTAGCTTATCTTAGTGCAACCATTTAAAAGCCATACAACAATCAAGGAGAAAGGACTGATGGTCCAATTAATCGTCCGATTATATATTTTTTATTATTATTTCAGTTGTTGGCACTTGAGCCTATACACGTTCATAGAATCAAAAATGACAAGGAGGGGAACAGTTAGAAAACATGTTTATGATAATAAAGATGTGTGGTTTACTTATTATGTTATCTGGGTCACATGACAGTAGTGATGGTCAAATGCAGCGTTGCAGACCACTGTCTTTATTTTCTGAGCCCAATAGATGGCGCTCTCTGTTCAAAGAAAACGGTTAAAGGAAAGTCAGCTTGTTTCATTTGACCATCACTACATGGCAATGATATATAATGGCTGTTTCTCAGGTGGTAAGAGCGATTGCCTCGAAGGTTGGTGGTTTGATCCCTGGCTCTGCAGTTTCATGTCACAGTGTCCATGGGCAAGCCCCTGGACCCTGAGTTGCCCCATTGGAGTGTGTGTGAGTGTTTATCTGCTGAGCAGGTGGCACCTTGTACGGCAGCCTCGGCCACTGTGTGCTACGCCCTGTAACGCCCTGCAGTGCCCTGCCACACCATGAACTACTACAGCTACTATTCCTGGTCAGAGGTCTGTTATCTTTATTGTGACTATTCATCACCCCCCCAACCGGCCCTGTCAGACACCACCTACCAAGAGCCTGGGTCTGTCCCAGGTTTCCCCCTAAAAGGGAGTTTTTCCTCACCGCTGTCTAGACCTGCTCTATCTGTAAATTATAGAGTGGTGTAGACCTACTCTATCTGTAAATTATAGAGCGGTCTAGACCTACTCTATCTGTAAATTATAGAGAGGTCTAGACCTGCTCTATCTGTAAATTATAGAGCGGTCTAGACCTGCTCTATCTGTAAATTATAGAGAGGTCTAGACCTGCTCTATCTGTAAATTATAGAGTGGTCTAGACCTACTCTATCTGTAAATTATAGAGAGGTCTAGACCTGCTCTATCTGTAAATTATAGAGCGGTCTAGACCTACTCTATCTGTAAATTATAGAGAGGTCTAGACCTGCTCTATCTGTAAATTATAGAGCGGTCTAGACCTGCTCTATCTGTAGATTATAGAGTGGTCTAGATCTGCTCTAGCTGTAAATTATAGAGAGGTCTAGACCTGCTCTATCTGTAAATTATAGAGTGGTCTAGACCTGCTCTATCTGTAAATTATAGAGCGGTCTAGACCTGCTCTATCTGTAGATTATAGAGCGGTCTAGACCTGCTCTATCTTTAAATTATAGAGTGGTCTAGACCTGCTCTATCTGTAAATTATAGAGCGGTCTAGACCTGCTCTATAATTTAAATATAAATAAATACTTGTAAATTAGACTGAGATAAATATATTGTTAATTGCGAATCTTTCTGAGACAATGAATTGCACATGAATTGTACCAGCTGTAGTGGGACGGTACACGTGACTGATCTGAGTCACGTGACGTACCTGCGATGCTGTAATCAGCCGGGACCCTCAGAGCCGGGGTGTAGCTCACAGCGGGCATGCTCGGCTCCTTGCCCTTCTGTTTCTTCCTGTAGATGATGAAGAGGAGCAGGAGGAAGAGCACCAGCAGCACCAGGACGATGATCCCCGCAATGGCTCCGATCTGGTACGTGTCCACGTGCATGGCTGCGCTGGTCAAACTGTTGAGGCTGCCCACCACCACACCAGCTGCACACACCAGGACGTTAGAGGTCTGTTCTGTCTAAACCAGGGGTGTCAAACATACGGCCCGTGGGCCAGAACCAGCCAGCCAAAGGGTCCAATCAGGCCCACTGGATGACTTGCAAATTTTGAAAATTACCTGAAGTAATTAATTTCCAATTCCAAAACCATTTTCCAAAATATCCAAATTTCCAAAGTTTTTTCTCAGAATATTCCCCCTCCCTCCTGGGTCCACAACATGATGTTTCCTCCCCTACAATGGCCGTAGAATGCAGTCGTAGCAGAAGCAACTTGTGTTTGCCAACATCAAGCTGACTATAAACTCTGTGGAAGATGAAGTTTCTGATCTGTCTGGAGAGGTTTTACTGGGAGATAATATGTTTGACACCCCTGGTCTAAATGAATTTTTGTCTATTTAAAAAAAAGAAAACCTGACAAAGTAGTAGTTCTATCAAAGGAGGAGATGACTGTCAAAAGCCTCTTTTACACACAGATTGTGCAGTGCTGCCGTAAAGGAGGTCCTCATACTTTTACACAGAGCGGTGAGGTGGAATAACGACGGAATAAAGGCACAACCTTCCCGCCTTGAACAGGCTGTGTGAAAGAGGCTAATGATAAGACAAGCAAGGTAATCTGAATACTGCAACTATTATCAAAAAACAAATCCCAAGGATGCATTTCTTTCTCTATGAACATGATGCAACATAGATTGATTCAATTTTAAATCATAGTGTGTCCTCACCTTGGTCACAGCGAGTTCCCTTCCAGCCCGGGCTGCAGTAACATGTACCAGTCATGTGATCACACGTGGAGTTATTTAGACAGTCACAGACCTGACGGCAGCCGTAACCATAGGAACCAGGTGGACACTCTGGAAAAAAGAAAAGATACAGATTTAAGTGCTGAAGTTGAAGTGGGGACAATAATATACAGCTGTTAGACATCATATCATCATACAGAGAAAGTGGTATACAGCTGTTAGACATCATATCATCATACAGAGATAGTAGTATACAGCTGTTAGACATCATATCATCATACAGAGATAGTAGTATACAGCTGTTAGACATCATATCATCATACAGAGATAGTAGTATACAGCTGTTAGACATCATATCATCATACAGAGATAGTAGTATACAGCTGTTAGACATCATATCATCATACAGAGATAGTAGTATACAGCTGTTAGACATCATATCATCATACAGAGATAGTAGTATACAGCTGTTAGACATCATATCATTATACAGAGATAGTAGTATACAGCTGTTAGACATCATATCACATCCATACAGGGATAGTAGTATACAGCTGTTAGACATCATATCATCATACAGAGATAGTAGTATACATCTATTAGACATCATATCACATCCATACAGGGATAGTAGTATACAGCTGTTAGACATCATATCATCATACAGAGATAGTAGTATACAGCTGTTAGACATCATATCATCATACAGAGATAGTAGTATACGGCTGCCTCTCCTCTTTCTCCCTGCTTAATACAGCTCAAGTTCTTGAGCTAGTATCAAAAGCTAAGGCCTCGACCAGTAAACTGGATCCAATGCCGACTGCCTTGGTCAAGTCGTGTCTTCC
The DNA here is from genome assembly GCA_026937815.1 of Etheostoma perlongum. Taxonomy (NCBI): domain Eukaryota; kingdom Metazoa; phylum Chordata; class Actinopteri; order Perciformes; family Percidae; genus Etheostoma; species Etheostoma perlongum. The sequence goes on along the minus strand of CM049386.1, from coordinate 27,958,183 downwards.
AACTCTATGTCCCACACTGGTCAACATCATCAACACCTCGCTGTCTTGTGGGGTGGTCCCCACCAGCTTTAAAACTGCGGTTTTAAAACACTCAAAAAACCTGGCCTGGACCCAGATGATCCAAATCACTATCGCCCAATCTCCAACCTACCTTTTACATGCAAGTTATTGGAAAGAGCTGTGGCAGCCCAACTCAACCATCATATGCTACATTACAACCTCTACGAGCCATTTCAATCTGGCTTCCGGACACATCATAGCACAGAAACTGCCCTCATCAAAATCACAAATGACCTTCTCATGGCAGCTGACTCTGGCCATGTCAGCATCTTAATTCTCCTTGACCTCTCTGCAGCCTTCGACACAGTCTCCCACTCCATTCTTCTCACTCGCCTCTCCGAACTCATTGGCCTCACTGGTACTGTGTATTCTTGGTTTCAATCCTATCGCACCAACAGGCAACAATACATCACCCTTAAGGGCACCCGCTCTGAATTGGCGCCAGTCTCACATGGAGTGCCTCAAGGATCAGTGCTTGGTCCGCTACTATTCAATATCTACATGCTACCCCTTGGGATGATCATCCGGAAACATGGACTCCTCTTCCACTGCTACGCGGATGATACCCAGCTCTACATCAGCACTAAGCCATCTACTCCCCTTCCACCAGTGCCACTCATCAACTGCCTGAAGGACATCAAGAACTGGATGGACAGTAACCTCCTCAAACTCAATAACGACAAAACAGAACTCATGGTGTTTGCCCCACAGTCACTTCTCAAAAAGGTTGGTGACATCACATTGGATGTGGATGGCTGCTCAATCTCTGCATCCCCTCAAGTACGCAACCTGGGCGTCATCATGGACTCCACCCTTTCCTTCCAACAGCACATCAAAATCACTACTAAAACTGCCTTTTACATCTCAAGAACATCTCCAGACTCCGACAGTGGCTTTCCAATTCTGTAGCTGAGACCCTCATCCACTCCTTCATCACCTCCCGACTTGACTACTGCAACGGTACCCTTTTTGGTCTGCCTAGCAAGTCTACTGACAGACTTCAGTATGTCCAGAACTCTGCGGCTAGGATGCTCACCCACACAAAACTTGGACTTCACATCACTCCCATCCTGAAGAAACTCCACTGGCTACTAATTAAGTCTGGATCAAATATAAAATTCTCCTACTGACATACAAATCTCTCCATGGACCTGCACCTCAGTACCTAACAGATCTGCTCCACCCATACACTCAGTCACGGTCCCTGCGGTCCTCTGACAAGGACCTGCTTGCTGTCCCTAAAACCAGGCTCCGGACATTTGGTGACAGAGCCTTCTGTGTCAGTGCACCATCACTCTGGAACAAGCTTCCTCTTGTTATTGGCTCTGCCTCCTCTATTATGACCTTTAAAACCCAGCTAAAAACATACCTCTTCACTGAGGCTTATGTAGTTTAATCTTTCCTGGCCACACACCTTCACCTCTTAACCGCCCGCCCCCCTCCGTTTGTTAAACGTCCTTGGGTTTGTGAAAGGCGCTATATACTGTAAGTCAAAGTTATTATTATTATTATTATTATATCATCATACAGAGATAGTAGTATTCAGCTGTTAGACATCATATCATCATACAGGGATAGTAGTATACAGCTGTTAGACATCATATCATCATACAGAGATAGTAGTATACAGCTGTTAGACATCATATCATCATACAGAGATAGTAGTATACAGCTGTTAGACATCATATCATCATACAGGATAGTAGTATACAGCTGTTAGACATCATATCATCATACAGGGATAGATAGTAGTATACAGCTGTTAGACATCATATCATCATACAGGGATAGTAGTATACAGCTGTTAGACATCATATCATCATACAGGGATAGTGGTATACAGCTGTTAGACATCATATCATCATACAGAGATAGTAGTATACAGCTGTTAGACATCATATCATCATACAGAGATAGTAGTATACAGCTGTTAGACATCATATCATCATACAGCGATAGTAGTATACAGCTGTTAGACATCATATCATCATACAGGGATAGTGATATACAGCTGTTAGACATCATATCATACAGAGATAGTAGTATACAGCTGTTAGACATCATATCATCATACAGGGATAGTAGTATACAGCTGTTAGACATCATATCATCATACAGAGATAGTAGTATACAGCTGTTAGACATCATATCATCATACAGGGATAGTAGTATACAGCTGTTAGACATCATATCATCATACAGAGATAGTAGTATACAACAGTTAGACATAATAAAATATATGACACACTGGTATCAGATCAGTACTCGGTATCGGCCAATACGCAAGTTCAGGTATCAGAATCAGTATCGGGAAGCAAAAAAATGGTATGGGACCATCTCTAGTGAAAGCTCAGTTGAGCTGTAGGCACATAACTTGTACGGAGGAGTTGGAACAAAAGAAAGAAATAAAGAAAGAAAGAAAGAAAACAGACGTTGGAACATACTTTGTTCACAGTGGCGTCCCATGAATCCGGTGCGGCAGGTGCACTGTCCAGAGATGTGATCACAGTCGGCTCCATTCCTACACTGGCAGGTCTGAGAACAGTCCTTCCCATAGAAGCCTAAGGGACAGCCTATAAGGGAGTAGTCATCCATCACATGATATACTATACTATAAACAGCAAAGACTGATGCATATGGGTCAAAAGGATGGACTTTTTATAATCAATGAAACATCTGAGTTTGATTATATAGAGCTGATCTACTACAGTATTATATAGTACATTATATATTACACTACTAGTGTAATATATGTGCATTTGTGCGTCTGTGTGCGTGTGTGTGTTCTGTCTGCTATCATAGGCAGCAGCCACATATGGCAAAGACGCTGGTACTTCAACCCATGAACAGAGGGGTATGCTTCATATATTAGACCTGCTGCATGCCAACAGCTCATGATTTGATGTATTTTACTGCATCTATAATATTTATGTCAAATGTTATGTTAAAATGTGTGTGTGTGTGTGTGTTGTGTGCGTGTGTTATGAGGGTTGTATGTGCGTGTGTGTGCGTGCCTGGTGTGTGTGTGTCCTTGTGTGTGCATGTGTTGTGAGTGTTGTATGTGTGTATATACAGTATGTCTGCGTGTGTGTGTTACTGACGCTGTGTGCAGTAGAGGCCGGTCCATCCGGGGGTGCACTTGCATTCTCCATCATAAGCGCTGCAGTAGGCTCCGTTGTGACAGTTACATGTGTGGATGCAGTTGGGCCCCCACTGACCCGGCGGACATGCTGCAACACAACACAACACAGTCTAAGTGCTTATAGTCTGTAGTCAATCTGGGTCACCGCTAAAAGCTCAAAAGGTCAAAGTTAAGTTGTTTTTTTATATATATATATATATATATATATATATATATATATATATATATATATATATATATATATATATATATATATACGCCAAGAAACAAGTACTTTACCGGATAGTAACATTATAAAAGCCATCATAGCCATCATATCTGTTAATTTATTGAGTGAACTCACGCTGGGAGCAGTCGCTGCCGATCCATCCTGGGTAACACTGGCAGGAGCCGTCGATGGGGTTACAGGTGCCGTTGTTGGTGCAGCTGCAGCGCCACGCACAGACCTTCCCGAAGTGACCGCTGGGACACACTGCAACCCAACACTCATGGTTCACCTTCTCAAGCACAGTACTCTCACTTCTTTTGTTTAATACTGGCCTCATGTGTCAATTTTGTGGCGTAGTGTGTAACATCAAATGTTGGGACCCTGCAGCGGGATGGAAGGGGTGTGGCCGATCCCTCCCGCCCCCTCCTCCACTCCTTGTAAGGGGTACTTACAGTACTAGGCAATAAATCCTTTTCTGATTCGGGTTGGATTCAAACATTTATGGTTTATAATACATAAGTAGTGAAATATAATGTGTGTATGGGTCATGATGTCCCATCAAAGATTGGTGCTTTCACAATTATTTTCGCAATTTTAAATACATAATCATTAATTATGTAGATATAATGACTTATTTTGCCATATTTTAACGATCTAAAGTGCCTCGCGCAGGTGCGTTCAGGGCATGTACGAATCCACTGTTGCTAGTTTAATGTCGCAAAAGAGGGTCCGTGCGCCGGGTGCATGGTTCTAAAGGGTTGTCCTAAGGTGTGTTCTGGGCGTAACATGCAATCAACCAATCAGATTTCCTCTCCCATTCCCTTTAACAGCCAATCAGAGGTCCTCTCCCATTCCTTTTAACAGCCAATCAGAGGTCCGCTCCCATTCCCTTTAACAGCCAATCAGAGGTCAGCTCCCATTCCCTTTAACAGCCAATCAGAGGTCAGCTCCCATCCCCTTTAACAGCCAGGTGTGTTTGGACCTTGCAGCATTGCTGTTATGATGGAGGATTTGCTGAACAGGAAGGAGAGATTTCCTGGTGACCTCCTTGTGCGTGAAGTGAATGTGTGTGAGCAGATCATATTATAATACTATTCACATTAGAATAGTTTTATTTTTAATCTTCTGCATGTGTGTGTGCTGCTGCGCGTCCCTTTGTGTGTAACAAGCATAGTGTTTTTTACTAATGCGCTGTTAAAATTCAATGAAATGCTGCATTAGTGACTTTAGAGATTTTTGTTGGTCAATGGTGCGATCACTTCACGCTGCCTCAAGATAGCAAAACACCCAAAATTGCACCTGAACACACCGCCGTGTAAGACCAGCATGCCCAGAATGCACATGAACACACCTTTAAACCAGGAAAAAACAACACTCTAACATTTAACAATCTTAAGATATCCCAAATCTAAGACAATTTCTTGCCTTGTATATCAATGTCGATATAATATCCATATCCAGTATACATTATAAAGTATACATTATATATTTCCCAGTCCTAGTGACCACTATCAGCATTTGACAAGCCAACATACACACTTTGTAAGCCAGCAGAAAGAACTCACCCTCGTTACACAGCGCCCCCTTAAAGCCTGGCAGGCAGTCACACTGTCCCGTGACGTGGTGACACGGCCCGTTTCTATGGACGCACTGGGGACAGGTCTGACTGCAGCGGTGACCAAAGTAACCTGGAGAGCAGACTGCAGCCAAAGACAAGTTCATTTCATCTGCATAGAATTTCAAACCTAATATCTTAATATTCTACATTTAAACTTAATATTCTTAGGGATGGGGTGGCATGGAATGTGGTGGGGGTTGGGATGTGCCTTGCATTTTAATGTGAACTACACTGGAGCACGGGGACATCACCACAATGAAATCTAGGCAACCAGGCACTTTATCCAGATGTTTCAAACTGAAAGTCAAATGTCTCATTAATCCCTTTTATTTGACCCAATACGGTTCACCAAGCAGTCTGGTAGTCTGACTGCTCGTGTTTTCAGACTTATCTTTAGTGATGTCACCATGTTCCCCAAACTCAGCTATCAACCTGCAGAGTACGGTGTTCTTATCACTTCTTTATTGTGTAAGTGCTCAGACTTACTCCTCTGGCAGGTGGGGCCTCGGTATCCCGGAGCACACTCGCAGGTCCCCTCATCCGGAGAGCACGACGCTCCGTTCTTACAGTTACAGGGGAGGGAGCAGTTTGGGCCCCAGCGGCCCTCGGCACACACACTGTCACAGTGGATACCTGCACATAATTAGAAGAAGTTATGCTTTATTGATTCCCAGGGGGGGGATCTACAATTGTTTCACTCTGTTGTTAAAACACATTGAACACAGTCTTATACATGCACAAATGGAGTGATGTCAGAGTGAGGCGCCCTGGGGAGTAAGGGGTTTGGTGCCTTGCTCAAGAGCACCTTGGCAGGGCCCAGGAGGTGAACTGGCACCTCTCCAGCTACCAGTCCACACTCCATATTGCAAAAGTCTGAGATTATTTGCAAGTAATATCTTTATGGTACTATTCAAAAACATTATCGCATATTGCATATTTTCGTCATATTGTGCAGCTCTAGTTCAGACTATGCAGGGAAAGTCGGCCATGAGAGATCGTTGCTAGGTGTTACCCGTCCATCCGGCCAGACAGCGGCAGTGCCCAGTGGCGTGGTGACATCCATCAGCGTGGCTGCAGTCGCAGCGCTCTCTGCAGTCCAGCCCATAGGTGCCGTCCTGCGGAGCATGACATGACATCACAGAGACGAACCTCATTAACATGCAGCAGTCATGTGCTCTCCAGAGAGAAACCGGCCATGCTTTTAACCCTCCTGCTGTCCTCGGGTCAAATGTAAGCCATTTAAAGTAGAAGTAGAAAGTGGCATGAACAGAAAAAACTCAAGTAAAGATAGATAGATAGATAGATAGATAGATAGCCTTTATTATTAGACTCAGGGTCCATAAAATACATCAACAACAACAACAACAAAAAAAAGATACTAATACACAAGACAGACAAGATAAGACAGCTATACCAGTAGCCCCAGAAGGGGGACTGGTATCGCAAAGCACTGAGCCTCGGGAAATGACAGAGTTACAAGAAGAATTCAAGCGACCAATACATTTATACATCAAATTCCTCAGTAAAGCGGAGAAAGTAATAACTCCTGCCTGACAGAACATTTCACCTGCACTACACCACCTAGGTTTCCTGAGTAAAATGCGCAAACAATCATTATAAGCGACCCGCAGCTTATTGAAGCTTGCCTTTTTGAACTTGACCCACAAGGGGGCAGTGTAAAAAGCAGTACAATATGCTTTAAAGAGGTTTATCTTGACAGCATCAGAACACCAGGAGAACTTTCTGGCAAGCATGTTAGCCTGCATATATAACATGCAACGCTGCCTATACATGTCCTCATCATCTGACATTTGATCTGTCAAGATGTGACCCAAATACTTCATATTGCAACCAACCGTTAGCACTTGCCCCGCAAGATGGAAAGATGGAAAAATAAGGTCCTTATCCTCTTTCACTCTACAGATCATGACCAAACTCTTTTTGGCATTATAGTTCACATCATATTCAACTCCATAATTTGAGCATATATTCAACAGCTCCTGAAACCCTGCACTGCTAGGAGAGACAAGAGCCAAGTCATCTGCATACATAAGATGGTTCACTAGCATATTACCCATCATGCATCCTGTCTTACACTGTCTCAGCTGGTCAGACAGGTCATCCATGTAAATATTAAAGAGGGCCGGTGATAGTATCCCCCCCTGACGGACGCCATTACCAACACCAAACGGAGTAGAGAACACATCCCCCATTTGATCTGTATGCTCTGATTGGAATACCAAAAAGCCAGAATCCTGATTATACTATTTGGTACTCCTCTTTGGCTCAATTTTAAAAACAGCTTGTGGTGGTTAACTCTGTCAAAAGCCTTAGAGGCATCAATAAAACCAATAAAAACAGAGGATTTTTGTCTTCTGTAGGTTTCTACCATTTCCTTAAGTGCATAGATACATAGATCAGTACCATGCCTGGCCTTGAAACCAAACTGGTTATCTGAACTATACAAATAAACACACAACCTGTCTAATAAAATTCTTTCCAGGACTTTTGATAATACACTAGCTAAAGCAATAGGTCTATAATTATCCACACTCCCCACCTTTCCCGCTTTGTCCTTAATGACAGGCACCAAAGTAATGGACAACAGAGAGTCTGGTAACACCCCATGAGACATAAAGCCAGTAAAACAAATGGCAAGGAGAACTGCAACCTTCGGGCCGGCCCATTTCAGGTGCTCTGCAGTAATATGATCTGATCCGCTAGCTTTACCATCAGCTAGCTGTGTAAAAGCTAGATAGATCTCATTGGCTGTAATTCCAACAGTTTCACTATTGACGACATGGCCAACTTCATACGGTTCACTTTTAACACAATTAAATAGGTCGAAGTAATGTTGCCTCCACAACTCTGCTATGTTATCAGCCCCAGAGACCCCCTCTACGTTACATGGTAATGATGTACTGTCCCTGTTCAGAGCTCTCACCTCCTTCCAGAAGCCAGTAACATCACTACCAAGGAGCTTTTCAGCCATAGAGTCCACTCTTTTTCTTTCTCATGTTTGTTGACATAACGTAGTGCATATTTATAACTTGCATTAGTACGCTTTTTGAGTTCCAAGACTGGCCCCTCTCTTGGCCTGCCTGCCTGAACCCAGGCCTCAAATGCAACCTTCGCTTCAGCATGATGAACTGCCACATATTTATTCCACCCTGGCTTGATGCTCTTTCTTTTAAAAGGATAAATAAATAATGGCCTGCTGGCCTCATACACAGATCCCACAATACGTTCATACATAGTACAAAGGTCGTCACGGTGAGAACTAATGTTACAATTTACATCAGAACACAAAATAGCATCCTTGGGCAGATATATATTGCTCAAAAGTACATCAGATCTACTGCAGTATGAGCACAGTTCTTCATTAGTGACCTAAGACCAATCCAGTTTAGCCTTATGGGCTCCATTAACCTCCTGAGACATCTCAGGAAAACTAGCACAATCAAGTGACATGATAAAAGGAATGTGATCAGACATGGATGCCTCATACACAATCACTATTGAACTTAGGCTATGTGCATCAGGAGTACTGATGCAGTGGTCAAGCCATGATGTGGTGTGCCAGGCCTCACTTATATAAGAGTAGCTATCTGCAGGTAAGAGCATTACGCTGGATAGTATAAAATTATTATCATCACAGAACTGTAGCAAATGCCTAGCAAATAACGAAGTCCTATCTGAAATATCAGCATTCATATCTCCCACCACATAAACACTAGTGGAATGGTTTCCAGAAATAAAAGAGTTAATGAAGGCCAGTCTATTAAAGTATTCATCTTCATTATGATATGACTCGTATGGTGTATATACATTCAGGATAGCAAACACCTTATTGTTAATAGAAATCTGGACAGCAATACACCAGTCCACTTCCAACCTGATAACACTAATCACAGAGTCCAGTTTTTCGTGCCAGAGGATAGCCACGCCTCCTGCTATCCGTCCTCTTACTATTCGCACAGATAGGTCTGTAGTGGACTCACCAGCCCCATGGAAACCCTCACAAAAAGAGTTCAGTTTCCCCAAATCCTGTTTTGATAAAAAATTCTCTTGTAAACATAAAATGTCACAGTCTTGCAGCAGGTTATCCACCACTATACGTCGGCTTCTGTCCCCAGCACTATTGCCCAAGCGTAGGCCGCGGCAGTTATATGAACCAACCCGCATAGGCTACAGTTTAGTTGGGCAGAGCAGTTGCATCTGCATTCTGTGGACTTATCCCAGAAACAGGCCTAGCTGTGCTAGCCCCCATCACCCCAAATTTGCGAGGCTCATAATATCGCCTCACCACAGATCCTTCAGGCCACAGTTCTGGTTTATATAACTCCGCAACATCGTTGCACTCAGCCCACACTTTAAACGAGCTGTATCTGTTTCTCATGGTGACAATACGTTGACCTCCCGGCCAAGTTGTTCAGATAAGTACCCAGACAGTGTCTCAGCTTCAAGGTCTGGTGAGAATTTGGTAGCAAAAACACTTACCAACTTCGTTCAAACCACCTTTATATTCCCTTGTGCAGCGGTGCCGACGATCGGCTTGATCCTCCTGACAGGTCTTCTATCACGCTGTTTTGACAAGGCAGACTGACCCCCAGCATCATTTCTCTGAGCTCGGCCCTGTTTAACAATAAGACTCCGCTTTGCCGATTTTGCCACGGCTCCAACAAGGTTGTCACAGACACTCATAGCCCTCGATGTAGGTGAGAGACCGGTGGCTGTCACATCCACAGCGAGCACCTCACCATTGCCCCCTGCCACGCTATCATTACCGCAGGCAGCTCCAGCGGCACTCGACACATCCAGGCCACGAGTCGGCTCCAGCTGCAGCTCCATTGCAGCAATTCTGCTGTCTATGGTCGCAGTTACAGAACTCAAGTCCCCGCAGATATCAGCCTGAAGTTTAACTGCATGTCTCAGAGTGCAGACCTTCCTGTACAGACGCTCCATCTTGCTCAGCAGATTAGACACATCCAGATTGTTAAACGTCACAGGCTCATCCAAGTAGTGAGAGACAAAACGGGGGATGTTTTCTCCACACTCGTTAACACCCTTAAGCAACTTTTGATATTATTAGTATCCTTCTGGCTGCCTTTATAGATCACGCACCGTTGTTTGGTTTCAGGACAAAGATCAAACAACGCTTTTTTGGAAGTCTCGATCCACGCCGAATCAAATGTATTTGCGGCTAAAAGGACAAGCTCATCCTGAGTCATGATTTTAATTTTGACAGCAAGAAAGTTAAGAAACTCATCCTCAACAATAACCTGGCCATCAACAGTCCTGTATATTGTAGGTTTTAATCGAGGCCGGAGTTTGAATCCAGGAGCTGCAGTGCCCTGATCATCACCATCCGCCATCTTAGCGTATTAAAAGTAAAGTACAAGTACATCAACATTTGGACTGAGTACAGTACTAGAGTACATGTACTAAGTTACATTCCAGTGCTGGGATCCTGAATCCCTCTTCTCAGGTTCAGAGAATATATGGAATGAAGGATTGATTGGAAGGTGATTTGAAGCACTGTTATGGGCTGTACACCTGGGGAAAGGTACCCGACTCAGTACTTTTAGGCACCGAGCGAATACCTCTAATACCTAAGTAATACCTCTAATACCTAAGTAATACCTCTAATACCTAAGTAATACCTCTAATACCTAAGTATCGAGGATGGAACATCAAGTGCAGCATGCTTCTACCAAGATCTAATAATGTCTGTGATTGCATGTCTAACGTTACACGTCGTATTGACACGCAGGAAAAACTCTCTGAGTCTTTTTGAGATTTGTGCCGTAATGTGTAATTTTGAAATTTCTTTTTGTTTTATGAAATTGGTATTCAAAAGAAGTATAGTTCAGGAACCGGTGTCAAAGTAACAGTATTGGTATCTGTAACCGGTATGAAATATTTTGGAATGATACTCAGCTCTAGTCAAGGAGTCAGTGCAATTGATGGAGAAAGTAATATAGCATGTTGAAATCTTTAAGTAATTGTGTAAATTTGACAATTATAATTGGAAATACAAAATCAAATGTACAACACGCTACATACTCTGGTAGTGTTAAACCATACAAAGCATCACTTGGCCCTTTAAAGAAATCATTAAAATGGGGACTTGTAGGTGAAGTAGAGCTTTCCTCAATGACCTGCCAGCACAAATCATTTTCACGTTGTAAAACATTACTAAAAACATTATTTGTGTTTTTTCCCCATGTCCTCTCACCTGGCAGTGGAGTTCACAGCGCTCTCCCCTCCAGCCCGGAGCACAGGTGCAGAGACCATCCAGGGCGTTGCACGCCCCCCCGTTTGCACACAGACAGGTGAGGTTGCAGCCCAGCCCCCAGGTCCCGCTGGGGCAGTTGATGGAGCAGTCCACCCCGTGCCACCCTGGGCACACAAGGCCAGACCCATTTAAAGACCTCAGGTTGGAGCTATTAACATTTTACTTCTTTATTTTTTAATTTAATTTAATTTGTTTATTAATCCCCAGTGGGGAAATTACAATTTACACTCTACACACTTTGTTAGTAATCACACACAGGCCTGAAATACACACACATGCTCAGGACCTATACACTAATGGAGAGATGTCAGAGTGGGGGGGCTGCCAGCTGAACCAGCGCCCTGAGCGGTTGGGGGGGTACAGTGCCCTGCTCAAGAGCACCTGGCAGTGCCCAGGAGGTGAAGTGGCACCTCTCCAGCTACCGAACCACACTCTGTACTTTGTGCTCCATATGGGGACTTGAACCAGTGACCCTCCGGTTCCCAACCCAACTCCCTACGGACTGAGATACTGCCGCCCCCGGTCCCCGGAAAAATGATTAAAAGACCCTTTCCTACCAATGAGATATCAGGTCTCCTCTCTTCTTTCTCCTCTTCACTTTCTCCTCCCTCCCTCCCTCTTCCTTCCCTCCTCCCTCTCTGCTCCCTCCCTCTTCCTTCCCTCCTTCCTTTCTCCCTCTCTCCTCCCTCTCTGTCTCTCTCTCTCAAAATCGTTTGTTCTCTCCTTCTTTCCTCCCTCCTCTTGTCTTTTCTCCTCTTCACTTTCTCCTCCCTCCCTCCCTTTTCCTTCCCTCCTCCCTCGCTGCTCCCTCCCTCTTCCTTCCCTCCTCCCTCTCTCCTCCCTCTCTCTCTCTCGCTCGCTCTCTCTCCTCCTTCTGTCCCTCTCTTTCTCTCTCTCGCTCGCTCTCTCTCCTCCTTCTGTCCCTCCCTCCTCTCTTCCCTCTCCTTGCCCCCCTCCCTCCCTAACTCTCTCTCTCTTCTGCCTCATCCCTCTCTCTCCTCCCTCCCTCCTTTCCTCCATCTCCTCCCTCCCTACCTCCCACTCTCCTCTGTTCCCTCTCCTTGCTCACTCCCTCTCTCACTCTCTTTCTCACAACCCTCCCTCTTTCTCTGTCTCTCCTCTCCTCTACCCTCCTCTCCTCCCTTCCTTCTTCTCTCTTCTCCTCCCTCCCTCTCTCCCTCCCTTCCTTCTTCTCTCCTCTCCTCCCTCCCTCCCTCTCACCTGGTTTACAGGAGCAGGATCCGTCCACAGGTGAGCACTGTGCTCTGTTCTTGCAGGTGCAGCTGGAGGAGCAGTGTGCTCCGTGCGTCCCAGCTGGGCAGAGGACCGAACAGTTCGGACCCTGGGGGGTCAGCACAAAAAAGATAGTTAGAACTGGCAGTGCCTACCTGTTGATACCATGTAATATACCTGTATATATACCATGGTATATACCTGTATATAACATGTAATATACCTGTATATAACATGTAATATACCTGTATATATACCATGGTATATACCTGTATATACCATGTTATATACCTGTAGATACCATGTAATATACCTGTATATATACCATGTTATATACCTGTATATAACATGTAATATACCTGTATATAACATGTAATATACCTGTATATATACCATGGTATATACCTGTATATACCATGTTATATACCTGTAGATACCATGTAATATACCTGTATATATACCATGTTATATACCTGTATATAACATGTAATATACCTGTATATAACATGTAATATACCTGTATATATACCATGGTATATACCTGTATATAACATGTAATATACCTGTAGATACCATGTAATATACCTGTATATATACCATGGTATATACCTGTATATAACATGTAATATACCTGTATATAACATGTAATATACCTGTATATATACCATGGTATATACCTGTATATACCATGTTATATACCTGTAGATACCATGTAATATACCTGTATATATACCATGTTATATACCTGTATATAACATGTAATATACCTGTATATAACATGTAATATACCTGTATATATACCATGGTATATACCTGTATATACCATGTTATATACCTGTAGATACCATGTAATATACCTGTATATATACCATGTTATATACCTGTATATAACATGTAATATACCTGTATATAACATGTAATATACCTGTATATATACCATGGTATATACCTGTATATAACATGTAATATACCTGTAGATACCATGTAATATACCTGTATATATACCATGTTATATACCTGTATATAACATGTAATATACCTGTATATAACATGTAATATACCTGTATATATACCATGGTATATACCTGTATATACCATGTTATATACCTGTAGATACCATGTAATATACCTGTATATATACCATGGTATATACCTGTATATACCATGTTATTTACCTGTAGATACCATGTAATATACCTGTATATATACCATGTTATATACCTGTATATAACATGTAATATACCTGTATATAACATGTAATATACCTGTATATATACCATGGTATATACCTGTATATACCATGTTATATACCTGTAGATACCATGTAATATACCTGTATATATACCATGGTATATACCATTATATAACATGTAATATACCTGTATATAACATGTAATATACCTGTATATATACCATGGTATATACCTGTATATACCATGTTATATACCTGTAGATACCATGTAATATACCTGTATATATACCATGGTATATACCATTATATAACATGTAATATACCTGTATATAACATGTAATATACCTGTATATATACCATGGTATATACCTGTACATAACATGTAATACACCTGTATATATACCATGTTATATACCTGTACATATACCTTGTTTGTCTGTGTGAATTTTTACCTAATACCACACTGTAAAAATACTCTGTTACTGTAAAAATGCATTGAACATGTTACAGCAGTAAAAGTATGTATCATCCGGAGAATGTAGTTCAAGTATTAGAAGATGTTAGAAAGAGTGAAGGATCCAAGCAGCTGTGTGTTTCATGGTCTCATCATCTCAGCTGGACCTGGAGCCCTTATATTGTTGCTAGGTTACTTTATAATAAGACATCAGATTATAGAAACTACATGTGGTTAATGTGCAGGAATCTTAATGTGGAAAGGAACTAGGAACTAAAGGAACTAGGAACTAAAAGCTTAGATGAATGTAGTGGAGTATCTACATTATATAAGTGGAAAGTGGCATGAAAAGAAAAGACTAGAGTAAAGTACAAGTACCTCAACATTCGGACTGAAGTACAGTAGTGGAGTAACTAGTACTAACTAGTACTGAGTTACATTCCAGCACTATAAGCTACTATAAGCACATGTTTGATTTGTCTGTATGTAATGTTACTAGCGTCCCGTCTGGATTGGCCACACATTGTGTATGCATGCAGTTCTACCAGCTGCCACTAGGTGGTAGCTGGGCCATTTCTGAGAACTGATGCTGAGTGAGCGTGTGGAGCCATGCACTGCAGGACTGGCTTTCTCAATACTTTCATTGTGAATATTCTCAGTTCCAAGCGTAGTACTGTCTGGTCTGGGTCCACTGGATGGGATTCAGGCAACTGAGTTAAGTCATTTTTATTTCTATAATCATAATTATAAGTTTGCCTCGAGGGTTATAGCCAGGTGACGAGCCCACATCCACAATCGGACTGGGTATCTGTTTCTCTGTTAGTTCTCTGTTAGATAGCCAAACACAGACATTATAAGAGCTTGGTAGAAGCATGCTGCATGCTGATTGGTGCCCTGTCGCTGATGAGATGTACTCCTTAGGTGTTGAAATTGGGTATTGAATGACGAGTAATTTTTCTTACTATAGAGACATTTTACTCAATACTTCAGAGGAAATTCGGTTGCTGCCTAAAACCTCCTGAACTGGTTCCCAGCCCTAATCCACACACTAAGCCTCATGGATTGACACCATATGTGACCTAAAGCATTCATTGACATTGGAACATGTTAGAAAAGGGTTTACCGTGAACCCTGGAGCGCAGATACACTCTCCGCCAACACTGTGGCAGTCAGCACCGTTCTGGCACTGGCACACCTGCTGGCAGGACTCGCCATAAAACCCCGGGGTGCACGTCTCGTTGCAGTAGAGGCCGGACCAACCCGGCTGACACGTGCACTCCCCGGACATTGGGTGGCAGCTGGTGACAAAAGAGATACAAACTGTAGTTACATAATGCATTTCATTCTTAGTTCCTTACTTTTTGATCATATTGTAGGTCTTTTGTTGGTCTATTTTGCTTCTCAGGCCAAATCTACACTGCTAGATTTTCATTTTAAGCAGCATTTTGAGACAAAAACATCTCTGTGCACAGAAGAGTTTTAGCTCCATATTGACATGTCTGACATCACATATCACATGACCTTCCACACACACTGGGCATGTGCGTGCCGGTGTAAATAGGACGCAGATTGAGTAACGTTACTATGTGGTTGGAAATTATGGATGTACAATAGAAAAAAAAACAGAAAATACTTTGGAGAAAGAATAAGAACAGGGCAAAGTAAGAGCGGGGGTTTATTAGCTTGTCGTCATTTCCAAATGTCTCCATTTGTGTCTGTCCAGACAACAACGCAACCCCGCAGTTTTCAATCCAAAACGGGGCAGCAGTGTTTCCAAATGTCTCCGTTTTAGGGGGTTTGACAGTTTGACAGTAATAACCTGATATACATCATTACTGATCTTAATAACCTAATCTACTATCATTATTGAGATTAAACTACATTCTTCGTTATATTTGCATTGAATAACGCATTCAATAAACAGAAACATAACTCTTGCAGCACACATGAACAGATATCAGCAGCAATATCAGCTCACACATAAATATCCCCCTCATGAATTAGCTTCCTGTTGCTAACGTACACTCACAAATCCTACATAACCTGGTCCCGTACCCACAGGACATCAGACTTACACACAGTAGTGCTCACAAGAAAGGAAAGTGTGACAGCGTTCCACGTTAACGCCTTGTCTCTGTCCCTTGAGACGCTGTGTCCATGGGCATGACCTCACCACATGCTGATACAGTAAGGGGAAAGAGTAAGACTTTCACTTCAGGGGCCTTATCTCGCACCCTGCAGTTTTTTACTAGTTTAAGACCGACAAAGAACTTTGTCAACTTCCTGTCCAGAGCCCGCGGGGGGCGTGCCTTCACGATGGTGGCTCTCCATGATATCGCCCAACCCTAGCTGGTACTACCAAATTTGAGACCAGGAGAGAGCCAAAGCTGTGGGTTTACGTTATTTCTTTGGTTACTAACGTTATCGGTATCCTATCAGGCTAATGAAATCATTTCGCTATACTCTCTCTTGCTCTTCCCACTTGACATTATGTGATATTGCCACACTTACATGAGTCAGAGAGAAAAAAACCAACCCACAATATTTTATAATACATTTGTTCTGAGAGGCTCTCTCTATTGATATTTAAATGTACCATATTGTAACAAGTGGGATATCCAGGTCTTGTTTTGTTATAAAGCAGGTGGAGTTGCTATATGAATAATGTAAGTATGAAAATGCTCAATACACAGAGAAATGTATTCAGTAATTGAGACTTTAAACGAGCCGTCAAGACTGTACGGTTCTGATGTCACAACTGTACTTTACATAGGTAGAAAGTGCTGCTACAGTGCCGTTACAGTCATTCCCCGGCTGCAATGACGGTGCAGAGACTCTCAAAGTGCTGAAGTCCTGGAAACACTGACCAATCAGAGCAGACTGGGCTTTTTTAGGAGAGAGGCTTAAAGAGACGGCGTAAAACAAAGTGTTTTAGACAGAGGGGAATACAAGAATATTTAGACAGATTCAGACAGTATGAGAGATATAAAGTGTTTTTTAACATTAAAGCAGGTAAACATGTTCTAGTAGTAACTCAAAAGACAAGTGTCAACCTGAAAATGAAGATAAGAAGTGACCATTAAATAAGCATGTAGGTTAGGATGGGAACAGGGTGGAGATGATCTGCAGTATCACAGGTGGGGGCTGCCTGTATTTGTAAGCGATTGAGTTGGATTGACAGCTGGCCCACCTGACACAGCGGTCCCATAGAGCAGCAGCAGAACAGCTGTTCTCTGCAGACACATGCCCCCCCAGCTGTGCCAGCCTAACTGATCACCGCCTCCTGGCCCACAGCAGTCAGCTGTCTGCAGGGTCAGCAGTCCCACTCACAAACGTCCTACTGACACCTGCTAACACTTGGATTCAAAAGATACAACATTTGAAAACTACATTACATGTCATTTAGCAGCCGCTTTTATCCAAAGCGACTTCCAATTAGGTGAGAGGGAGGGGAGTATGTGGCAGCTTCTAATGCCACTATTCCATAATATACACTGCTCTTAATTATTGCATTTAATGAGTTTTCCTTCCTGCATGTTTTGTATATATTTTTATTATAATGTAAGCCTACTGTATATTATTTTATTATTTCCTATATCTACAGTATATGAGTCTATCAATCAACTAGCGCAACCTGAGTAACATGCACACCTACTGGTGGTGCGTTCAAATAAGTGTGGGGAACAGAGGGCATCGACATGTCCCCCCCACCCCCGTACCCCATGTCTGCTACGCCCTTGAACCCAGCGACTACATGCGGGGCCAAGTTTGAAAAGTTTTTACTGCGTACCTGCGCGTATTCTGGGCGTAGCATGGACACATCCTGTCACAGCGGAGGCCGTAGCGTCCTTCAGGACACAGTCGGACGTCACATATGTCCCCCGTGTAGCCCGGCTCACACAGACACATCCCGTTGGTGTGGTAGCACTGGCCGTTGTTCTTACAGCGACACGTCTTTGCACAGCCAGCGCCGTATGTTCCCACTGGACACTCGTCCTGGCACCTGTTCACAGCAAGAGACGCAGTTCAAGTGAGCGTCCTCTAGTGGAACTCTGGTTCAGAGGCCGGAAGTATCGAGAGAGTGGAACTTTTTCTCTTATTAGAAGTTCTTTGGTGTTACGTTGTAAAGAAGCAAAACCAGACAATTACATCATTTTACAATTGGACAAAAAGCCCTAGGGTTCATAGTTGTGATATAATAACCACTAAACAATAATGTCTAACTTTAATTTCTTTGCAAAATAAGTGGTAATCAGGGTCTGAGAAAAAACCTCAGACTTACTATGGGATGATAAATGTCTCATTAGGTTTGTGTGAACAGATTGACAAATGGGTGTGTAAATGTGTAATCTGTGAATAGAAAACACATTCCACAAATTCAAAAATATGAGTTAATTTTTTAAGTGGGGTGGCCCAGGGGGGACCAATAATTCGTCAGGTCTGGCGTTCCCCCCTCTCATTGCCCCTGCTCTGGCGTTCCCCTCTCTCAATCCCCTTACTCTGGCGTCTCCCCCTCTCATTCCCCCTGCTCTTGCGTCTCCCCCTCTCATTCCCCCATTCTGGTGTACCCCCTCTCATTCCCCCTGCTTTGGCCTTTCCCCTCTCATTCCCCCTGCTCTGGCGTTCACCCCTCTCAATCCCCCTACTCTGGCGTCTCCCCCTCTCATTCCCCCTGCTCTGGCGCCTCCCCCTCTCATTCCCCCTACTCCGGCGTCTCCCCCTCTCATTCCCCCTGCACTGGCATTCCCCCTGCTCTGGCGTTCCCCCCTCTCATTCCCCCTGCTCTGGTGTTCCCCGCTCTCATTCCCTCTGCTCTGGCTTCTGCCCCCATTCCCCCTGCTCTGGCGTTTCCCCTCTCATTCCCCCAGTCTGGTGTACCCCCTCTCATTCCCCCTGCTCTGGCATTCACTCTACTCCGGCGTCTCCCCTTCTCATTCCCCCTGCTCTGGCGTTCCCCCCTCTCATTCCCCCTGCTCTGGTGTTCCCCGCACTCATTCCCCCTGCTCTGGCGTCTCCCCCTCTCATTCCCCCTACTCTGGCGTTCCCCCTCTCAATTCCCCCTGCTCTGGCGTTCCCCCCTCTCATTGCCCCTGCTCTGGCGTTCCCCTCTCTCATTCCCCCTATTCTGGCGTACCCCCCTCTCATTCCCCCTGCTCTGGCATTCCCCCTCTCATTCCCCCTGCTCTGGTGTTTCCCCCTCTCATTCCCCCTGCTCTGGTGTTTCCCCCCTCTCATTCCCCTTGCTCTGGCGTTCCCCCCTTTCATTCCCCCTATTCTGGCGTCTCCCCCTCTCATTCCCCCTGCTCTGGCGTTCCCCCTCTCATTCCCCCTGCTCTGGTGTTCCCCGCTCTCATTCCCTCTGCTCTGGCTTCTCCCCCCATTCCCCCTGCTCTGGCGTTCCCCCTCATTCCCCCCCCCTACTCTGGCGTCTCCCCCTCTCATTCCCCCAGTCTGGTGTACCCCCTCTCATTCCCCCTGCTCTGGCATTCCCTCTACTCCGGCGTCTCCCCTTCTCATTCCCCCTGCTCTCGCGTTCCCCCCTCTCATTCCCCCTGCTCTGGTGTTCCCCCCTCTCATTCCCCCTGCTCTGGCGTCTCCCCCTCTCATTCCCCCTACTCTGGCGTTCCCCCTCTCATTCCCCCTGCTCTGGTGTTCCCCCCTCTCATTGCCCCTGCTCTGGCGTTCCCCTCTCTCATTCCCCCTATTCTGGCGTTCCCCCTCTCATTCCCCCCTGCTCTGGCGTTCCCCCTCTCATTCCCCCTGCTCTGGCGTTCCCCCCTCTCATTCCCCCTGCTCTGGTGTTCCCCGCTCTCATTCCCTCTGCTCTGGCTTCTGCCCCCCATTCCCCCTGCTCTGGCGTTTCCCCCTCTCATTCCCCCAGTCTGGTGTACCCCCTCTCATTCCCCCTGCTCTGGCATTCCCTCTACTCCGGCGTCTCCCCTTCTCATTCCCCCTGCTCTGGCGTTCCCCCTCTCATTCCCCCTACTCTGGCGTTCCCCCTCTCAATTCCCCCTGCTCTGGCGTTCCCCTCTCTCATTCCCCCTATTCTGGCGTCTCCCCTCTCATTCCCCCTGCTCTGGCGTTCCCCCCTCTCATTCCCCCTGCTCTGGTGTTCCCCGCTCTCATTCCCTCTGCTCTGGCTTCTCCCCCCCATTCCCCCTGCTCTGGCGTTCCCCCCTCTCATTCCCCCTACTCTGGCGTCTCCCCCTCTCATTCCCCCAGTCTGGTGTACCCCCTCTCATTCCCCCTGCTCTGGCATTCCCTCTACTCCGGCGTCTCCCCTTCTCATTCCCCCTGCTCTCGCGTTCCCCCCTCTCATTCCCCCTGCTCTGGTGTTCCCCGCACTCATTCCCCCTGCTCTGGTCTTCCCCCTCTCATTCCCCCTGCTCTGGCGTCTCCCCCTCTCATTCCCCCTACTCTGGCGTTCCCCCTCTCATTCCCCCTGCTCTGGTGTTCCCCCCTCTCATTGCCCCTGCTCTGGCGTTCCCCTCTCTCATTCCCCCTATTCTGGCGTTCCCCCTCTCATTCCCCCTGCTCTGGCGTTCCCCCTCTCATTCCCCCTGCTCTGGTGTTTTCCCCTCTCATTCCCCCTGCTCTGGCATCTCCCCCTCTCATTCCCCCTGCTCTGGCGTTCCCCCCTCTCATTCCCCCTGCTCTGGCGTCTCCCCCTCCAGTATACCAGGATGTTGATGAGATATGAGGTTTGGGCGGGTTGGTTTAAACAAAGATTAGTCCTTCTGCTGGAACGCTTGAAAACCAAAACCTAGAAATGTAAATGTAGCCTAAAATACATAATCATTCAGCGTCCACCAGTAAGTGTTGTGTCATGGAGTTTGCACACTAGTTGGATCCAGCACACACTGCCGTAAAAAAAGCTCTGCGGTGGTTCCATGGCTTATTGAATCACAGAGCTTCAGCTAACGGGGTTAAGCTAAGCTAAACACACCGCCTGCAAACAGTTTGGTCCTCATTACCTTGTCCATAATTACAGTGCAAACAGTTACCAGTCCAACCACCAAATCAAGCTAAAAAATGAAATGCCCTCCTCCGTCCCACCATTTAGAGCAGGCAAGGAGAAGAAACAGGACAAATAG
The DNA here is from genome assembly GCA_026937815.1 of Etheostoma perlongum. Lineage (NCBI taxonomy): Eukaryota > Metazoa > Chordata > Actinopteri > Perciformes > Percidae > Etheostoma > Etheostoma perlongum. The sequence continues at coordinate 27,936,884 of CM049386.1, read as the reverse complement.
GATCCAGTGTGTGTTTAAAAGATTTTACAGAAGCTGCACTTGTCAGTTAATGTTGTTGTTGTTGTCTCTGATACTACTACACCACATCTTATCATCTATACATGCAAACCACTGCCGGAAACAGCTAGCGCTGGCAGAAGTATTCAAATCCTGTACTTAAGTAAAAGTACTAATACCACACTGCAAAAATACTCTGTTACAGCAAAAGTCCTGCCTTGAAACTGTTCGGTTGAAAAGGCGTATTTCTTTCTTTGAAAATAATACTTAGGTAAAAGTATGTATGTATCATCCGGAGAATGTAGTTCAAGTATTAGAAGATGTTAGAAAGAGTGAAGGATCCAAGCAGCTGTGTGTTTCATGGTCTCATCATCTCAGCTGGACCTGGAGCCCTTATATTGTTGCTAGGTTACTTTATGATAAGACATCAGATTATAGAAACTACATGTGCTTAGTGTGCAGGAATCTTAATGTGGAAAGGAACTAGGAACTAAAGGAACTAGGAACTAAAGGAACTAGGAACTAAAAGAACTAGGAACTAAAGGAACTAGGAACTAAAGGAACTAGTAACTAAAGCTGTCAGATGAATGTAGTGGAGTAACTAAAGTAACTAGTAACTAAAGCTGTCAGATGAATTTGTAATGACTCAAGTAAAGTAAAAGTACCTCAACAGTACAGTACTGGAGCAGATCTTTCCACCCCTGCCAACCAGCAGTGGTGTCCTTCTTCTGAGGACAGATATTGGGTTTGGGCGTGGCGTGGCCAGCCCAGTTTTAAGCAGTGCTATATTGTGACGTTTGGCTTCCCTTAAGCATTCATGAAAGCCACTCACAAGGGCTATTCCTGTCTCGTCACTGGTCTGCTAAAGTATATAGTGGGTGCTCTTTGATATTGCTAATTATACGGGCGAAAGCCCTGCATGGCGCTAAGATTTGTCTGTGAAAACACTGACTGGGCTTCCTGGTTTTGTTTTTGCTCTTCTCTCAGGAGGATGTGGGAGATTTAAGCAGACACATGTGATTTGGTTTGTGGTGGGTTTGTTTTACGCCTCAGAATGTCATTATCAGGTCCAGAGGGGACAACGAGGTCATGGGGTTGAGGGGCTCGCATCATAAAGGGACGTCACCCCAGCAAGCTGTCGTGGTGCATGGTCGTGCACCCCTGCACCCCACTGCGCGGGCTGAGAAGACCTGGTTTGTCTGTACAAACATCTGGATGATTCTTCATACGCAGACCTTAAAAGTGCTGTATGTAGGACTGTGAAGATCCAGGACTTAGCCAAATAATTTGAACATCAACAACTTCTCATTCCCTTCCCCCCCCTTTCTGCTAAAGCCCAAACTGTCTCCTAAGCCCCTCCCCCTACACGGGAGAACAAATGCGTGTACATTGACACGCAGTTAGACCAGTCTGTATGCCGTCTGGTGTTTCGGAGTATGCTGCAACAAACAATGCGTTGAGCATAAACGTCTCATAAACGCACGTGTGCGTGCTCGTAGGAGTTCTAGATACAGTTAAATAGATACAGCTTCCAATTCAGGTGGAAATTAAATGTCAGGATAATTATTAGCTAATATGTAAAGGCACCTTTAGAGAATAAGACATTTTTCATTTGATCAACGACTTTTTCTCAGCCTATGTCTACCTTATGTCCCCATATGAGCTGGGACACATTGCAAATGCTTTTTGTTAGCTGAAAGAAAATATCATCTGAAAACTGCACTTCATAACGAATGGTAACTGTACCTGTCATTCTTTTTTTTAGTGGTGCCTATTCAACTTGTTCAATACAAACATGGTAATGTTTTTCTTTCATTTGTTTTAAACTCAACAAGCAGTTTGTTTTTAGCAGAATCCTGAAAACAGCACAACTGAGAACACTTTAATATCTGTTTTTTATGTCAGTAGTGGAAATAGTAAGCAGATGAAGATGGATTTGGGATTATTTGTGAAATGAATGTTACCTTAAACATCTATATTACATCTATATTTGGGTATAGTTTTGTATTCTATCTTTTGGGGAAAAACACACGCACGCGCACACAAACACACACACACACACACACACACACACACACACACACTTAACCCTCATGTGCAGGAGAACCATGCACACACATTTCACAATCTGTAAATGATGCAAAACTACAGCCAAGGTTGTTCTTACCGTTCTCCCGTGTACCCAGGGCTGCAGAGACACTGTCCAGTGGACAGCACACAGAAGCCGTTGTTGTGACACTGACATTCCTGGGAACAGTTCTGTCCAAATCTCCCCTCTGGACATGGTTGTCCACACACGGTACCCTGCACACAGTAGCCACAACTTACATACAGTGTCTCCAGTATGCTGTTCACCATGTGACGCTTGGATAGATGCTGTAATGGTTTCTACGACCAGATGTTCCTAATCCTGGACACAGCTCCCTGTTCTGTAGTGTAGTTTATAACTTCAAAGACAAACTCTTCCTGAGAATAATGCAGAGCTCCTTCCACATTATGACCTCAAGGTATTGATTGTAGGAGACTTTGATATGCATGGCGCCTTTCTTGAATCTCTGGGACTCTTTTAACTTTATCACATGTGTGAAAGGAGCTGCTCGTTCCCCGACTCTCCTCTGGTTCAGCTCATCCTGACATGTTATCAGAGCGTGGCAGAGGACTCCCCAGGTCTTGAACACCATCTTTATTCTGCTTGTGTCGAGCCCAGTCTGCAGCTACATTCTGTTAGGCCCTCAGTGGGATTTCACTGTTACTGTGTATTCATTTCAATTTGCCTTTTATAGGACTTATTATCTGTTATATCTATCTGTTTCATTTCTTATACTGTTATACTGTCTCGTTTTATACTGCTTTTTGTTTTGAATTAGTTTATTTTTCCTGGTATTTATTTTGGAAGTAAAAGCCATGGTGAAATTGATTTAATTACCGGTCTGCGTGTGGCGTCTCCATGCATTCCTTGTGAGCCTGGCTATGACAACCTGTGGAGACCTACTGTAACTGTTATCCTGCGTTACTTACTGGGAAATAAACAGCTGGTTGAAGCGATAGAGAAAAAGTGTACATGTTTCATTGATAAACACAAGGCACGAGAGTCCACTACCGCTACATTAGCACCTCTGACTTATAGTTTATTAACAAGTTTGGGAACAGTGTAATGGGGGTCTGTGGGGGAAAACAATGGTCGGTTTATTATGGTTAAGGTCTACTCCAAGATCACCGGAGCAGAAAGACCTCAGCTCTTTGTGGAGTAAACAAGTAGGGCGGCGCTATGAAGTTCATGCACGGAAAACTAATCAGTATGCAAATTCCTTCATTCCTTCAGCCATCAGGCTCCTGAACACAGTGTGGATCTATGCTCTTGTTGCTACTGGCATGCTGATGTGGATGCTGATTGTTGTTGGCGTTACTCTTGTACTTATTTATTACATGGATGAGATACAGTGTAAAAACAAATCAGGGAAAGTGTTCTGAATCTGAATATTGTTTATTCATTTCAGGTGCTTTTGCTCATGTAATATCCCTATTTGTCATTGGGAATGTGTGAGTGACGATAACAATGCATACCATCCATCCTGCAGGACAGGAGCACTCTCCAGTCACATGGTGACACACTCCTCCGTTCTGACACGGACATCTCTCCTCACACTGCTGCCCATGTTTACCTGGAGGACACAGGGCTTCACAGCTAGCAAGGAAAAAAACAGCATCCCATTAATGTGTTTCCCATTTAACCAACAGTCCAAAGCTTAATAGAGCCAGGGTGCAAACAGGGCCATAGCTAACATTTCTTACAGTGAATTGGACTAGCAAAGGACCGGTTGAAGAGGAAGGGTTACTGAATGAGTGTGCCTTACAGAAAAATGGCCAAAAAAAATAAAGACACCAGATGTCCATTAGCATCTATGGAACACAACCTGATCACATGGGACACTGGGTTACATGCACGTCCACTATTATTCTGAATAAGAATACATTCTGAATTTGATACAGGTCATGTTAACAGCATATTCTGTTCTGAATAAAGCTTTCTCCAAATTTAGTATTTTTCCGATTAAGCCACAAAGTCCTATTTTGTGCGGCTGCATGTATACCGGAATATTAGTGGAATATTCACTTTCATTATCCATGTCAACATCTTGGATGGAATATTGTCTATTTCAGAATAAAGGGGAAAACTGGAATACTATGTGCAGGAAAACATAGTCATTGAGTCTCCTTTGAGTAGTCTGACCTGCTTTCTTGGTTCTGAGTCGACTCATAGAAAAACATAGTTTAACATTATAACATGATGTATAAAATCATGCAGACAATTATTTGGCTATTTTAATAACTTAGTATTCTATGCAAAAAAAGGTATGCGTAAAGGCTTTAGGCTGCCATACACATTAGTGTAGGCCCAGTTGATTATGCAACTTCCCCCTGCACTAGAAAATACCCTGCACTAGAAAATCATGTCTTTGGAAAGACATGTCATGCATATTGACATATCCAGCAACATAGAATGCAAAACTGACTGCTACCTAAGCATAAAAAGTGCTTCTCAGTATGCACTTAGCTTTTACTTTAATGTCAATATTGGGATTAGAAACAGGAAACAGATTCTTCTCACACATCCTGTCCTCCGACTTACAAAGCTCCAGTGTATCCTGGTGAGCACTTGCATTCTCCGGTCACATGATGACAGGCGGCTCCATTCTGGCACTGGCATTTCTGCTGGCATCCGTTCCCATAGGTGCCCACTTCACACTGGGCCTCGCAGCGCCATCCTCTGTACCCAGGAGTGCAGATGCAGGCTCCGGTGATGGGGTTACACAGAGCGCCGTTCTGGCACTGACATCTGTTACTGCAGTGGGGACCCCAGTGGCTGCTGTCACAAGCTGAGGGAAGGAAGGAAAATAATCAAGATTAGTGTATGTTGTTCCACACGCCACAGGTCACAGGCTGTCATTGTCATCTTTCACTGTGTCAATCTACCACCAGACCAAGAAGACCATTGTTTTTTTGATGATTGTGATGTGATTTAAAGAAATGCCAATGTGTTTCTCCCCTCCAGGAATGCTGTGTGGACTAGCCAGACCTTCCTCAGCAGCGCTGTCTGGCCATGCAAGACTACTGGTGAGCCATGCTGGAAGTGTAACCCTGATCTCAAAGTGGGTCCAAGAGTAAGGACACCATTTTGTTGGATCTGCTTCCAAAGTAATCCAACTGTGAATACTGATGGAAGGATGAGGCTGCTGTTATACATGCTTTATTTTACAGGGGTGATAGGTGCTTTTCTAAGTTTTAGGGGCTATTTCCGTATTGATAACCAAGCCATGAAAAGGGCAAAACCAACAACGTGTTAGACCATCTCTCAAAAGTTCCATTTCCTGTCTGTCTGTTAAAAAGATAAACAACTGTATGTTTCCCTCTGCCTTTTAGCTTATGGTCAATATCTCCACACAATACAGTGCAGAGACTGTTTTTGTTTAGAAGCAGAGAAATGCCCAGTTTCAACAAGGTCTTCCAGGCAATTGCTGGCCATCCAGAAGCTGTTTGATTGTTAACAGTGCATGAAATTATTGTGTCTTTGTACAATAAATCAATAATTATGAATCCATAAATCAAGTTACATGATGTTCCATGTCTACACATGACTTCAAGCTAGCGTCGTTCTGATTGTTTAGCATGGTAGTTAAAATCTGGACCTTTCCAAAGAAGGTCTGGCAATGGGAGACTATTAATCATCATACTCTTGAGGCTGAAAGCCAAGCTGGCTCCTCATGACTGACATGAAAACCAGCTGATTGCACAAGCAGGCCGATACTTGATTACTCCCAATCAGTGTGTGGCAAGGCGGGCTGTGACCTGAACCCACCTCATTAACCCCTGGCTGTTGGAGTTCAGCCTTAATCAGACCACACCTTATATCCATGAGTCTGGCCTTCCCATCACCACTCGTACTGGAAGCTTCGCCATGTGTAGCCACAGAAACTGGTTAACCTGAGAATGGGCTGTTTAGTTCTAGATGTCTTTCATCTTGTCACGTCACATATTGCCTCTGCCAATGACTGGGGGCAAAACAGGAGGGAGTCACAAAGGTTTACAGTAGCGGCCCGGCCTTTCATTATGGGACTCTGCGTCATGGAAGTCATGGAAGTCTATATTAAGTTCAGGGGAAAGTGAGAGTTTTCACTGGAAAAAAACTTCAAAAATTGAAGGTTTAGATAAGGACTTTATAACTTATGCTGTGTATTTTACTGTAGCGCTGTCGTCAGCCAACTGCTAGGCAGCTCATTAGCCAGATTTTAAAAAAACTTACGTATGATAACATCAGCTGTGTTGGAAACTGTTTTCTCATTCTCTCACTCACTATTCCCTATATAGTGTTTATTAAATAGGGAACTATATAGGGAATGACCAAATAAGAGTTCAGACACACTGAAAGTATCGTTACATCAGTAGATACTCAGAAGGAGAATGGTAAAAGGTTGTATTTTATATAAGGTATATGTTACATTTCCCCTGTTTAGAAACCAAAGCCCTGTATTTTATTTTCTCTTCAACTGAACTAATCAGGGGGCTTGTTTCTACACGCCTGTCTGACTGCATGTTTCGGATCCATCACACTTCTTTTAGTGATTTCAGCACCGATCTTGGGCAGGCGGATCTCATGATGGATGAGAAAACTCCATTCAAAGGATCATTTTTAAATTCTGTGGACAACAAACTTCAACCACTGATGAAGACAGAGAGAGGATTGAAAGCATCGGGAAAAGCTAGTCAGTGGAGCTTGAGTTGAGTTTCTTCTTAGGCTCCTGTTTCCCATGTCAAGAATACATTACACCCACTCACAACAGATAATATGAGAATATTACTTACTGATTTGTCTCCAAGATTTAAACCAGTTGCCAGTATTTTTGCTCACCTGTCAATCCTCAGTCCAAACATAACTTCATAACTTCATCTCAATCCACAACCAACATCTGTCTTTAGATTCCCAGAGCTAATAGCACAGTGGGCCTGCTCCATAATAAAAAGGCGTTCTCATGTGTTGTGTGCCTGCTGTGACGGACCTCTGCAGCTGATTGGGGTTCCACTGCTTCAACTAGAATATACACAAGGCAGCTGCAGTAAAGCTAAGTGATTGCAGTGACGTGTCCTCGTGGTTTATGGACCGATGTGACTTTCTTCCTGGATTTGGGTTCTCGGTGCAGAGCAGATGCTTCAGGAGCAACAGCAGCAGAGAAGGACTCAAGGGACTCATTGAAGTCTTTTTCAACCTACCCTCAGTGAAATAATAAATCAGGTCTAATTTTTTAGACAAATACTAAAATTAAGGACATCCATAAAGTGCATTCAAATTCTCTCAGTGATTTTCTAATCGTTACAATAAATATTCAGTAAATGATCATTTTAATTTGTGTTCTGCTGTACATGCAGATGAATGTCTCCAGTACCTGGAGGTCTGCGTCCAAAAACCCCGCTGGATGACTCGCTTCAGAAGGGATGGAAAATCTGCCTCTTCCCTCTGTAGTGTTTAGCCAAACATCCTCTGTACTAAAGATTTCAAGCAGCGCCAATGATACGAAAGGGTCCACACTTCCTGTCTCCTAAAGGGACGTGGCCTTGTTTGAATGTCTCGTAAACGTCGAGTGGATAGATGAAAAGTTGTATTTGAATAATTTATTAAAGCGCCCCTTTTTTGCTCATTTTCAGTGTGTCCATCTGAAAAATGCCATTTTAGTATCAGAATGTTCTGGAGATATGTGGCTTGTGACAAATGGGTCCAATATTTACTTTGGTGACTATTGGACGAAAGGATTGCTCATAATCTGTGTTCACGTTCACTTCTCCCATTGGAATCAACACACTCGGACCTGCCACTAGTCTCCTAAAGAGGCGTGGCCGTGGAGGAGCCCACGTAACACTGATCCAGGAACCTACTCAGTGTTGGGGTGTCTCGGTTCTAAACTGTCCCAGGTTTTGCTTAGCGAGGCACCATAGCAAACATAAACACCACTGGCTCTAGTTGTTTGCTGCTTCCTGTTTATTGCTGGAGGGAGCGCACCCATTGGTTGTTGACAATGTTCACGTGATCTAACTTTGCGGGGGGAGGGGGAGGGGAGACTCTCAGGAGTTCATTCTAAGAGTGGAAATTAGTGTGTGGCAGTGAAATCGCTTGAAAAGTTGTTTTGTGTTAGGTCGGCATAAGACGAAGTTGTAACATTATAACAAACACGATAACCGCCTGTTATAAATGAGTAGATGTTAATTAGACCCAAGTCGGTAATCATCTGGTCTCAATGCCTACGTACTGTCTTTGGTTTTCCAGTATATGAGTGATATCTGATGTCCAGGAGATTGGTTGTAAACTCCAGAAAAATATAATTTAATTAATGATTTCATCTGACAGGGACAGTGTACATTAATTAACATTGCTGTAAATGCACCAGAATTGGCTAAAAGGCTATTTTTCATCCGTTGTTCCTGGACACATCTTAAAAGTGTCTCCCTAAAAAACAACAATAAGATTACAGTCAAAAATACAAATATAAAAAGCAGTAAAACAGGTAAAACTCTTCAAATCCCGTTGATAAATACAGTGTACAAGTTTGCTAATACAGACATAGGGTACATTTTTTTTCCTATTTAAGTAGAGTTTGCTCACATAAGTATTCGTTCAAAACAGTGTCATAAAGAAGCTATTTTGGTTTAAATAACAATATATTTCCTTTGAGCTTAGGGCCCTCTCCTCCACTGCATAAACACAACCTGGGGTTTATGTGCCCAGCATGCAGAGTAACAACCATCTCCAACCATTCCACAACTCTGAAGTTGTTCAAGTGATTAACAGGCTCCTTTCATTCCTCCTGCATTAGCCTGCTTCACTCTGACCTGATAAAAACTTCCTTTTCCTCAGGCAGTCTGGCCCTGTGTGACAAACAGTGGCGAGGATGGTGGGGGGGAGGGTTGGGGGACAAAGAGGAGGAGGAGATTAGAGGAAATAAGATGCACATGTAAAACCCTCCTGCATTCAAATCTGCCATCCTGGTACCTTTGTGAAACCTGACCTAGTTTGAAGAAAGGCCAAACTCCAGGAGCTTGGGGGCTCCTCATCTGCTTGCTGAAGAACAGACTGTTCTCTTTCATCGGCCTATTCAAGATGGCAGTGAACAAAAAGAGTGCACCGTGCCAGGGTTTGGTCACAAGGCTCGCTGTAAGACCTCATAATGTTTTCCAGAGTTCATTTGTCCTTATCTACTGCAGGGAACAAAACTGGATAGACAGTGACACTTCTGCATACATGCTTCTACTTTTGTATCCATGCAGACACAACAAGGCATAAAAATGTTCAAAAAAAGAGTCCGTCTAGTTGAGAAAAAGTCTTGAGCCAGTAACTTGAGCTGCCAGTTGTTGAGAGTTGGCTCAGATCTGACTGTGCACACTGGGGAGGGATCGGCATGTTTTTCCATCTATTTAGTGATTACCCAGTCTACCAGGCATGGTGCACTCATGGGAACAGAAATCACCTTTCACATTGGTACGGAGGATTCCCAGTGAGAAAAGACATCTGTAGCATTCCCCCATGTTTTCCATGCTGAGTTAGACTGTGTCCTCCTCCACGGTTTTATTGTCATTATACAATAAAACTCACCTCCCCATTAGGCAGTGTCTTTACACAAGGAAACCATGCTTCCACGTGTGTAAAACAAAGAACCAACACAACAAATAATCTGTTTGTCTTGATTTAGTTTTTAGTTCCCAATAGCACTCACAAACTGCAAAATGTCCTTGTGGGTGTCAATAGTGTAATTTTAATGGTCCCATATCATGCTCATTTTCAGATTCATACTTGTATTTTTTGGTTTCTATTGTAACATACATGCTAAAACCATTATAATTCTCATACTGTCTGTCTGAATATACCGTACTCCATTCCCCCTCTGTCTAAAACGCTCAGTTTTAGTCTCTTTAAAGGGTAACTACCTTTTATTTATTTATATTTTTGTCCTGGACCATATTTTCCCATGTTTTTGCATGGCCAAGCTGAAACAAGTTTTTCCGCTGACAGGCTCAGATTAATATTCTAAGTGCCTGACATCAACCAGTTTGGAAAGAAAAAAACCCCGCTGAAAAAGCCCAGTCCGCTGTGATTGGTTTCAAATTCTGAAAGTGCAGAGACTCTTCACTTTAAAGGTCTCTGCACCGTCATTGCAGCCGGGGAATGACTGTAACTGTAGCAGCACTTTACTGAAGGCTCGTTTAAAGGCCCAGTTTCACATATACACACACAGGTGAATGGTTGTTGAATGGTACGGTCCTGTACGGCGTATACACACAGGTGAATGGTTGTTGAATGGTACGGTCCTGCACGCCACGTATACACACAGGTGAATGGTTGTTGAATGGTACGGTCCTGTACGCCGTATACACACAGGTGAATGGTTGTTGAATGGTACGGTCCTGTACGCCGTATACACACAGGTGAATGGTTGTTGAATGGTACGGTCCTGTACGCCGTATACACACAGGTGAATGGTTGTTGAATGGTACGGTCCTGCACGCCGTATACACACAGGTGAATGGTTGTTGAATGGTACGGTCCTGCACGCCGTATACACACCGGTGAATGGTTGTTGAATGGTACGGTCCTGCACGCCGTATACACACAGGTGAATGGTTGTTGAATGGTACGGTCCTGCACGCCGTATACACACCGGTGAATGGTTGTTGAATGGTACGGTCCTGCACGCCACGTATACACACAGGTGAATGGTTGTTGAATGGTACGGTCCTGCACGCCACGTATACACACAGGTGAATGGTTGTTGAATGGTACGGTCCTGTACGCCGTATACACACAGGTGAATGGTTGTTGAATGGTACGGTCCTGCACGCCACGTATACACACAGGTGAATGGTTGTTGAATGGTACGGTCCTGCACGCCACGTATACACACAGGTGAATGGTTGTTGAATGGTACGGTCCTGTACGCCGTATACACACAGGTGAATGGTTGTTGAATGGTACGGTCCTGTACGCCGTATACACACAGGTGAATGGTTGTTGAATGGTACGGTCCTGTACGCCCGTATACACACAGGTGAATGGTTGTTGAATGGTACGGTCCTGTACGCCGTATACACACAGGTGAATGGTTGTTGAATGGTACGGTCCTGCACACCGTATACACACAGGTGAATGGTTGTTGAATGGTACGGTCCTGTACGCCGTATACACACAGGTGAATGGTTGTTGAATGGTACGGTCCTGCACGCCACGTATACACACAGGTGAATGGTTGTTGAATGGTACGGTCCTGCACGCCACGTATACACACAGGTGAATGGTTGTTGAATGGTACGGTCCTGTACGCCGTATACACACAGGTGAATGGTTGTTGAATGGTACGGTCCTGCACGCCACGTGTACACACAGGTGAATGGTTGTTGAATGGTACGGTCCTGCACGCCACGTATACACACAGGTGAATGGTTGTTGAATGGTACGGTCCTGCACGCCGTATACACACAGGTGAATGGTTGTTGAATGGTACGGTCCTGTACGCCGTATACACACAGGTGAATGGTTGTTGAATGGTACGGTCCTGTACGCCGTATACACACAGGTGAATGGTTGTTGAATGGTACGGTCCTGCACGCCACGTATACACACAGGTGAATGGTTGTTGAATGGTACGGTCCTTCACGCAGCAAGGTGCAGATCAGTGTGAGCTTCAGTCCAACTCCATTAAATCCATTACAACATGTATAAAAACGTGCCATGTTGACACCCATTTTAGAATAGTCTCTCCAAAATGCAATATTTGTTTGGAGAAAAAATGAATATATTTGTTTGGAGAAAAAATTAATATATTTCTTGGAAAGAATTTTAGGCCATTTTACAAATATTTTTCAAACATATTACTTAAAGTTAACGGATATTCTACCTGTAATTTTTAGACATTTTACCACTTCTTCACAAGTAATGTTTTGGACAGTATATTAATAAGCTACTTTTCTGACATTTTCCTCCATTTTTGGGGCATTTGACATATATATTTTGGAGATTTTCCCAATTTTTGCATGACATTTCTTGGATATTTTAACTAATTTACCAACCATTTTTCTGAATTTTAGCAATATATTTTGCAAAGTGTTCACACGGACATTTAACTAATCAAACATTTCTGACTAATATCTTTTGAAGATTTTTCGGGATTTTACACATATACCATACGTCAAAAAGATTTTCAGACATTAAAAAGCTGTAATTGAGTGAAATGAAAACCGATTTTATTTATTTGATCAAATCATTGGATATAAAGGAAAATACTGTAACTCTTTTGCCAACTAAATGGGGTAATGTGAAATGTATAAAAGCTTTCCTTTTCGGTTTGATTTCTTTAAAAAACAGTATCATTTATGTGTCATCAGTTATATTTTTGACACATCTGATAACCTTTTACTGCTAATAATGGGGTAATATCTGGGGCTCTATATAAGACCAGCTTGATGAAGACCAGAATGCTGAAAACTGTCTAGGAATTAATCATGTTATATTGGAGAAGATGTGTGCCAATGTTGAATAAAATCACAAAGAAAACGTCAAAATCAGGTCACAACGCATGACAAAGCATGCCAGAGTAAAGAACTGTCTATTGGTTAAAACTCAGACAGAAAAGAGGAGCTTAGACAGAGACACTGTGAGATGTACAGTACATGTACATGTTAGTTGTGCTATATTCTCACAGCTGTACTCCAGTTGTCTTGTGTTGTTATCATGTGTACTACATCACATGCTCTAGCGCCTCAGGTCATTTCCTACCACGTAGTGTTCTCCTGCTATTATTCCTGCTCCCCCCTGAACACACGCCATCCCCCATTTCCTGTTCTTGGCCCCCAAATTGATCCTCAGACATATTGTTGATGCCCGCTGACCTGTCAAACACAGTCAATGCATCCAAGTCTTTGCTGGTTCTCGAGGAAATTAAAGACGTGTTACTGAAGGGACGGGGATAGAACAGAATGACCGACCCAATAACTATCTGCTGTTTTTTCAAAGGAACACATATACATATACACACAGAAACAAGTGTCCCTCTAACCCAACATTCAAGTAAAACCATGTGGATTAGAGCACTGCTAAGGTAATGTACTGTATTATGTATTCTTTTCTCCAAAAGCAAGAAAATATTTTATTCATCCAAAATATTGACTATTTACAAGTTCAGTTGCATTGAGCCTGTTCTCTCATGACCGACTGAGAAACCCCCACCCCCAGGTCTCTCCCACCGACGCATTCTTGTGAAAGCGTGAAAAGTTATGCACACCAATTTGTGTGGTATCCTATGAAATTAGGTGGTGGCTGTTCACATGACAGTTGAGTTTAGCCGACAGAACGACTAGTCAAGATTAAAAGACAGATTGTGGTTTGAATTAAAACAGCAGTTCCCATAAGTAGTACTCCTCAGCTTCTCCAGGACATGAACACCTGTTTCCTGGTGAAAGTCTTGTGTTTTCTCCTTAACTTCTCCAGGACATGAACACCTGTTTCCTGGTGAAAGTCTTGTGTTTTCTCCTTAACTTCTCCAGGACATGAACACCTGTTTCCTGGTGAAAGTCTTGTGTTTTTCTCCTTAACTTCTCCAGGACATGAACACCTGTTTCCTGGTGAAAGTCTTGTGTTTCCTCCTTAACTTCTCCAGGACATGAACACCTGTTTCCTGGTGAAAGTCTTGTGTTTTCTCCTTAACTTCTCCAGGACATGAACACCTGTTTCCAGGTGAAAGTCTTGTGTTTTCTCCTTAACTTCTCCAGGACATGAACACCTGTTTCCTGGTGAAAGTCTTGTGTTTCCTCCTTAACTTCTCCAGGACATGAACACCTGTTTCCTGGTGAAAGTCTTGTGTTTTCTCCTTAACTTCTCCAGGACATGAACACCTGTTTCCTGGTGAAAGTCTGGTGTTTTCTCCTTAACTTCTCCAGGACATGAACACCTGTTTCCTGGTGAAGGTCTTGTGTTTTCTCCTTAACTTCTCCAGGACATGAACACCTGTTTTCTGGATGAACGTCTTGTGTTTTCTCCTTAACTTCTTCCGGGACATGAACTGTACTCCCCCACTTGAAAGCCATGGAAAAGAGTGGCCTTACACTGTACATCAGCAGTCACTGTGGTGCATACAGTAATACATACTGTACGTGGGATGCATATGGATAACAGTGTATTACTTTTCATTGCGATATGTATGGAGGGTTGAGGAGAACAGGACGAAAACATCAGTGAGTGGGAGAATGAGCAGATTCTCTATCACACACTGACAGCCCTCAGCACAGGTGGTCTGTCTGTGCTTCAGCCTGGCATTGCTCTGTGACTGTCGGGCCGACATATTGTCCCAGAGACACAGACCATCGGCCACGGGAGAGGAAGAGATTAAGATTAGAAAGAAGAAACACTAAACCCAGGAAATGTGTGGTGCTTCAGAAAACCTACATTTTTAAACTTGGGAAAGTTTGTCACGCAGAAAAAACTTTTTTAAAAAGTACTTTTACAGAATTGCTCTGTTTTATTTTACAGATTTTGCCTGTATTTTTTTTAAACTGGAAAACATACAAAATACAAAAAAAGACAAATGTACATGTCTATGGAAAAAGGACATACTGTGTTACTGTGAATAGCCAATGAAATCTCTGTTTTCTTTTAAAGTAAATTCATTTTCCCATTTTCACATAGAGTCAACTTTTGAATGCACATTTGATACTGTTAACACATTTCTCAAATTAGATGTAATAAATATCCTTCTTTAAACATTAAAAAGCTTAACATTTTACAGGATTTCATGTAATTATAAAGCTACAAACTGCATTTTCATTGTTGAAAATCACAGCATTTTTACAAGAAAGTTATTTGGCATTATTTTCCACTTCTTTAGGGGGGCCTCAGCAGCCAGAATTTTATCGTTGTTACTTATTTGTTTTTACAGTGTACCTTGATGGGACCTAAAAGGATCAGTGTCTGTATTCTACTTTATTCTTAATGTTGCCATGTGTAGAGCCAAACCCTTTTCTGCCGTCAAACTAGCAACAGTGGATGTGTACACACACTTAACACACCTGCCCCCAGATTGTTGAAATAGGGTCCCAATGTGAATTAATCCGCCGCTGAAAATAGGCCCCAACAACCTCACTGTAACAATTGATAGGAACTAGAGCGAGCAGCTGTTATAGGAAATGAAAAAAATAACTAGTCGTTTTTAAATATTTATGTGTTCACTAGGAGCCAATAGGGTTGGAGCTGAGAAAGCAGGTAGGGAAGTCAGGAAGTATCTCGATTATGTCAGCTGGACAGTTAGAGGACACTGGTGAGAAATTGTAGCAGTCAAACGCCAGCTGAATAACTGGGAAAACTGGGAGAACATGGTTTTGGGCCAATGCATGTGGGCACAGCTGAGCAAGAATAACTCGAGTTAATTAGGCCAAAAGAGACACACAGATCAAAGAATATGAATAAGGACTCTACTGTATGTCTTAACTGGAGTATTCAGACCGGTATACGTCACTACCTTTCCTTCCTTTCCTTCTTCCTTCTTTTCCACGTAGACCCACCAATTTAAATATTTTATTTATGCTGATTTTTATTATTGTACAATATGTATGATAATTACCGACCTTTGCTTAGTGCTTAATGAACACATGAAAAACATTCAAACTAAAGCAAAATTCCACTCATGACCTCATGGTTAGGCATCAATTCTCCAACTCATTCATACTTTTATCAAGTTTGAATTTACAGTGTGTGTGTGTGTGTGTGTGTGTGTGTGTGTGTGTGTGTGTGAGAGAGAGAGACAGCAGACAATCAGGCCAGGCCTAGTGGGGCCCAGGGGAGCCCCGGGGCCCAGACACAACAATACGCTCCTTTATTACAGGCTGAAAGTGAGGACAGCAGGGGCACACCCTGTGGGCTCCTCGTGCCTATCAGTATACATAGAGACACATAGGCAGACACCAAAATCCCCTCCCACACACGCTGAGTGGACCCAGTCTGCAAGCTTCCAGTGCTACCCTAGTCTTTATAGACAACGTTTCATCGCCAGAAATTGTCTCTTTTTAGACCGGATGTCCGTTCCCGTCCTTTGTTTCTGTGTTGGCCTCTAACCTCTGGTGGATTTCTGAGGACTATGGTTACCTGGTCCTCAGATCTCTGCAGGGTACATCCAGACAGCTAGCTAGACTATCTGTCCAATCTGAGGACTATGGTTACCTGGTCCTCAGATCTCTGCAGGGTAAATCCAGACAGCTAGCTAGACTATCTCTCCAATCTGAGGACTATGGTTACCTGGTCCTCAGATCTCTGCAGGGTACATCCAGACAGCTAGCTAGACTATCTGTCCAATCTGAGGACTATGGTTACCTGGTCCTCAGATCTCTGCAGGGTAAATCCAGACAGCTAGCTAGACTATCTCTCCAATCTGAGGACTATGGTTACCTGGTCCTCAGATCTCTGCAGTGTAAATCCAGACAGCTAGCTAGACTATCTGTCCAATCAGAGGACTATGGTTACCTGGTCCTCAGATCTCTGCAGGGTAAATCCAGACAGCTAGCTAGACTATCTGTCCAATAAGAGGACTATGGTTACCTGGTCCTCAGATCTCTGCAGGGTACATCCAGACAGCTAGCTAGACTATCTGTCCAATCTGAGGACTATGGTTACCTGGTCCTCAGATCTCTGCAGGGTAAATCCAGACAGCTAGCTAGACTATCTGTCCAATCTGAGGACTAGTGTTACCTGGTCCTCAGATCTCTGCAGGGTAAATCCAGACAGCTAGCTAGACTATCTGTCCAATCAGAGGACTATGGTTACCTGGTCCTCAGATCTCTGCAGGGTAAATCCAGACAGCTAGCTAAACTATCTGTCCAATCAGAGGACTATGGTTACCTGGTCCTCAGATCTCTGCAGGGTAAATCCAGACAGCTAGCTAGACTATCTGTCCAATCTGAGGACTATGGTTACCAGGTCCTCAGATCTCTGCAGGGTAAATCCAGACAGCTAGCTAGACTATCTGTCCAATCTGAGGACTATGGTTACCTGGTCCTCAGATCTCTGCAGGGTAAATCCAGACAGCTAGCTAAACTATCTGTCCAATCAGAGGACTATGGTTACCTGGTCCTCAGATCTCTGCAGGGTAAATCCAGACAGCTAGCTAGACTATCTGTCCAATCTGAGGACTATGGTTACCTGGTCCTCAGATCTCTGCAGGGTAAATCCAGACAGCTAGCTAGACTATCTGTCCAATCTGAGTTTTCTGTTGACAACTAAAACTTCTGAACGTACACATGTTCCAAAATTAGTTTTTCTCCCATCCCAGAATGATGTGTGGACTAGCCAGACCTTCCTTTGCAGCGCTGTGGAGGAGGGTCTGGTAATACCATATTAGACTAGACACACTCTGAAAACACTGGATCCTAAATATTTTATGATGCAACCAACAACATCTGTGTCCGACCATACCTGGTCAGGGACATTGGAACTATTTTCCGGGAGTATGTGCTGTAAATATGTGTGTGTTTGGGTGGCCACATTCTAATGTCCCTATTCCATCATAAACATGAATCCTTATTATTGCATATTTTATTGAGTCTTCCCCCCAGTTGTGAACATGTGAACCCTAACCCTATAGGCTAGTAAAGGACATTTAGGCTTTTTGTGTGTTTTAGCCTACAATGTCTGTAAATAGCTATTTATATTTAAAGCCCCGCCCCCACAACCCTACCTACAACCCCACAACACTCCTACTTTAAATGTGAAATTGTGATGCCAAAGTAAAGATAAACATCATGACATCAATTTGACATCATCAGGGAGTATTTTCAGAAAAACATTATACAACACAGGCTGAGTACTATCCATGACTGGTAAACTGGCCTTTAAGGGACCAATCACCCCCAAAATTAAAACTACATCTTTTTCCTCTCACCTGTAGTATTTATGAGTCTAGATAGTTTTGGTGACAGTTGGCCAGTGTTGGAGATGTCTTCTCTTTTATATAATGAAACTAGATGGCACTCAGTGTGTGGTGCTCAAACCGCCAAAACATCAACAGCAACGTCTCTTTCCAAAAATCATGACCCAGTTACTCGAGATAAGCCACAGACCTGGTGATGTGTCATGTAGGAACTACTTTCTTTCTACCATAGAAACTACATGCCAAGAGCAAAGTTTCTGGGTACCACATGAAAAGGTCTGCTTTTTGTCCCCAGGGGATATTTTGGACATGACATAGTGCAAAATGGCACTACACACACACACACACACACACACACACACACACACAGGACAGACCAACTGAGCTGGTAAACATCAGAGGAGATGACCCAGTCCTTAGGATATGATACTTCATCTACCCATGTTTGAAAAACACTTGTATACCCATGACCCAATGCTGCTACGGAAATGAGGGAGCTACTCACAGCTGGCCCAAAATGAAAAATGGCAGCTGATGGATGACGCTACAGAGACTGACTGTGTGTGTGTGTGTGTGTGTGTGTGCGCGCATGTATCATGGAGCATGTGGAGCTCTAAGTGAAAGACAGAACTGTACTGGAGCTACTGTGCAGACTAATTCAATATAAAAATAATATCAGCCTCAAGTGAGGACCTGTTGAGCTTAGCCAGACCACAGGGAAGGAAGCACAAACCATTCCAAAAGAAGAAACTGTGGTTAACTGGTGATCAGGTGGTTATCATTGGGACTAATGTTCAGGGGTAGGGCTGCAACTTATGATTCTTTTCATTGTCGATGAGATCTCAGGACCAGGTAATCATAGTCCTCAGAAATCCACCGGAGGTTAGAACGCCAACACAAAGACAGAGGAAGGTATAGACTACATAAAGCCAGAATAGATGGATTTTCGTGTGCTATGTGATTCTTGCGGGATCTTGTGCTATCATGAGAATGAGGTAAGCAAAAAAAATACCTCCAAACCAAAATGTTGGGCAAACAGATGGATTGACCAACAACAGCATAGTTGGACCCCAGGGCATATACTCCTAAAAACGTAATGGCCCACACACCCATACTATGCCACTTTGCACACTTACATTATAATTTGTATTCAGTGTAAATTATTTGTATAAGTTATTGTATGTTTACAGTTTTTTTTGCACTGCATGTTAAGCCAAGTCTAAGAGCATTTATATTGCACCTTTCTAACAACATTTTCTACCAAAACAACATTTTCCAAAATGTTGAACCATAACTCAAAGTTAAACTACAGATGTGTTTAGATTTTTTAATGTACAGTATCAAGGCTTTAAATGAACTTGATCAGCAGCCAACATGACTAGTAGGTCTTTAAAGCTACCAGCCAATCACATTCTCCACTAGCCACTTGTTTTTTCCTTACTAACTTGTAATTTACACTTCTCGTTTGTTTCCCGGCATTCCGTTCATCTTTTCTGTTCCAGTAGCCAACGGCTGTATGACACATCACGACATGGTGTTCAAGGGAAATGTAGGATTAGTACTACATGCACTGTTGCCAGATAAAGATTACATTTTCAAGCCAATCATACACAAAGTCCACATTTCTTGGTGGAAAACAGACCAATCTGGCAACACAGACTTATTAATTACACATGTATAATAACATATATTATATTATCATTTTGTACTTCTGTATAATGATTAAACATTTGTTATAACCAGAGAACAGGCAGGGCCCTCAGATCCTGAGACTGCCGGACAGGCAGAGCGCGGTAAGACGACACCAGCGTCTGTTTTTCTCGTGAGTTCAGAGTGCTTTCACAGAAAAACCAGAGTCCCACTCGCAAAGAAAGGAGTGCTCACAGACAGCAACAGCTGGAGGACTTACCACTGGAGCAGTTGGAGCCCCCCCAGCCCGGCTCACACTGGCAGGTGTTGGGGGCCATGCAGCGGCCGTGAACACAACTCTCTGCACAATGAGCTGAGACATGGAGGAGACAGGAAGACAGGGATCAGGACACTCACAAACAGATCAGCACTACAATTAGGCACAAAGGGCTGAAGAAATAAAAGCTTCAACTCTTCGGCTACATCTTCATCGCACATTTAGGTTTTTAAGCTTTGAGCTTTGAGCCAAAAGTGATCTACGTGCACACAAGTGTTTTTATCTCTGTTTAAACTATCACGCCCAGACCTCATATCTCAGCAACATCCTGGTATACTGGACATGAACAGGAGGCAAAAGTGTTGGTGTTGCCAAATGTCTCAGTTTGGAGCCGTTGAGACTGAAACACAACCTGCAGATTCATAACCAACACGGGTCAGAAGGGTTCCTAATGTCTCTGGGTTAGGGGTTTTTACCCCTCTCATTCCCCCTGCTCTGGTGTTTCCCCCTCTCATTCCCCCTGCTCTGGCGTTTCCCCCTCTCATTCCCCCTGCTCTGGTGTTTCCCCCTCTCATTCCCCCTGCTCTGGTGTTTCCCCCTCTCATTCCCCCTGCTCTGGTGTTTCCCCTCTCATTCCCCCTGCTCTGGTGTTTCCCCTCTCACTCCCCCCTGCTCTGGTGTTTCCCCCTCTCATTCCCCCCCTGCTCTGGTGTTTCCCCTCTCATTCCCCCTGCTCTGGCGTTTCCCCCTCTCATTCCCCCTGCTCTGGTGTTTCCCCCCTCTCATTCCCCCTGCTCTGGCGTTCCCCCTCTCATTCCCCCTGCTCTGGTGTTTCCCCTCTCATTCCCCCTGCTCTGGTGTTTCCCCTCTCATTCCCCCTGCTCTGGTGTTTCCCCCTCTCATCCCCCCCTGCTCTGGCGTTTCCCCTCTCATTCCCCCTGCTCTGGTGTTTCCCCCTCTCATTCCCCCCTGCTCTAGTCTTTCCCCCCTCTCATCCCCCTGCTCTGGTGTTTCCCCCTCTCATTCCCCCTGCTCTGGTCTTTCTCCTTCTCATTCCCCCTGCTCTGGTGTTTCCCCCTCTCATTCCCCCCTGCTCTGGTGTTTCCCCCCTCTCATTCCCCCTGCTCTGGTGTTTCCCCCTCTCATTCCCCCTGCTCTGGTGTTTCCCCCTCTCATTCCTCCCCAAACGGAGACCTTTGGCAATACCGACCTTTGGCGTGTTGGTTTAAACAGAGATTAGTTCTTCTACTGGAGATAAATACTTGTGTGCATGAAAATCACTTTTGGCTCAAAATTCCACTTAAAAATCAAAGCGTAGCGATGTAAATGTAGCCTTACTTTCCCTTTAACAGAGCTGTAGAATTAAGACTTGTATTAGTACATTAGTAGTTGCCACTCTAATCAGACTCTCTTGTGAAACAAGCAGACTTCACTTGACTCATGCCAAAATAAGATTGGATCACTTTTTTTTACAGGATGTTACTCAAGGTAATCAGTTAATAAATAATCAGCTCTCGGCTCTGAACCTTTTTCACTGGGAAAAAAACAATTGTTCGCAAAGCTTTTTGACTGATTTTTTAACGAGCTTTCATGTCCACATGCATACAAAGTTCTGTTTTCTGTTGTAAGAACACACTAACTCATTTCAAATGAGGTCCCCGTTTATAGCAGAATTGTGCCATAAGGCACTGATTTTACATTCAGACTTGGATGTGATATACAACACTTAATGTAGAAAAGATTCCACAAGCAATCATAAGAGACAGGACTCATCCAGGCCATACATCCTTTCCACTGCTACCATTGGGTAAGTGACAACATGAAGGCAAACACTAAACAGACAGCTTTTATCCACAGGCAAGGAGACTTTGAATCTATACATCTGAGACTTTATTGCTATTGGGTTCTTTCTATTTCTTTCAGGTTTTTAAATGATTGTTTTCATGGGTACTTGTTTCCACTGTTACACTGTGTGTAACTCTGTGTGACTGTATGTTGTGTGTACATGTTAGTGTTTCATTGTAGGAAAATGCACTGGTGGCATTTGCATGCATATCCACAGTAAATGCCTTGAAACATAATAATAGCTGCTCTGCAGCAATGGTTGGTTTTAGCGCAAAAGTAATATCATTTATGTATAAGCAATAAAGGACTGGACCCAGAATCAACCCTTGCAGTACACGCTTTAAGATGTGTTTGTATCCACATAATGAATATTCAATGTTCAATATTCACTGTTCATTAAGCTCTGTTTTGGTCTCCACCAGCTCCTGAGGGAAATATCTGTCTCTAGCTGCTAAATGCTGCATTCTATCCAACATCTGCCTACAATTCACAGTTTCTCTGCCCCCTTTAAAATTTCACGACTTCACGGTGGGAATTTGATAAGGTCAATCAACAGGGTCTAATCGCTATTTATCATTTTTATTTTGTACATGTCAATAAGTAATTGTTAACGCAAAAAGAAGTAGCTTCTGATTGACAAATTTGACATTTCTAACAAGGAATAGGAAGAAGAAGCTCTCTCTGTCATCTGCAGACATTTATAGCTTTGTGTTGCTAAATCTCTCCCAAAACCATCACATTTTCATTGAGGCTTCAAAGTATTTTTTTTTCTATTTCTAAAATATAGCAGGCACACTGACTCTATCCAAGAACACTAAATTGAGCCAAAAAGCAATCTGAATTTCTTTCCTATCTTAATCCCATCTTGTAATGCCATGTTGCCTGGAGTTACTGACAAATCCTCCTTTCTGCAGTGTTTCGTTGAGGAGCAACATGTGATAGTTGCTTATAGAAGAGAGCCTTTTCACTCCAGAATAAAATACCCCTCTGATGTCCCGGGGTGCATTATCATGGCCTCTGCATGAATCAAACTGTGGTCTCCACCAAAGCACACAGATATTATGGCTACTCCCGGCATCAGAACAGCAGCCTGCGTGTTAACAGAATGATTTCTCTCACTGTCGCTGCTGGACAACAGTTGTTGTTTTTCCCACTCTGGCTTCACACCTGTTGGGGGGGTGCAAAGCACATGTAGAAGACAAAGCTTCTGTTTTTCTGATTTGCCACAGCCATTGGTTCCCAATTTCTTCAGTGCTGAGCTCACCCTATGCCCTGTACCTTATTAAAACACAGATTCCTTGGGTCTTTTACCAAGCTCAAATTCCTCCCCCAGTGTTCTGATACTCCCTTTTACTTTATCAATCCAGATGGCATTGTCACTGTCAGGAAGAGCAGAGAGCCAGGTCAGCCCTGACCCTAATGCTTCGACACCAAATATGTCGTGACACAAGCACACTTTGTGTTTGCCATGATAACAAACCTTTTTTACTTAACTTTTTTATAATGTCGGTTATAAAAATTAAAATTAAAAAACTAATGACTACACCCAGCCATCTATGCAGAACACATATAATACATTTAATAACATATAATATAGGTTTACAGTTTTATATCCAGCTGGCTCAATGCCTTCAAGTGTCCGTATCAACGTATACCTTTAGTCTCTGTCACTTTATCATACATTCTATATTGTGTTCATGTCAATCTATTCATCCTTATGCTTACTTATATTCAAAAATGGGAAGTAACAAAGTACAAATACTTTGTTACTGTACTCAAGTACATTTTTAAGATATTTTTACTTTACTTTAATATTTATTTGTTGGCGACTTTTCACTTTTTAATCACTTTTTAACCACTGTTTATGGACTTATCGGTGTGTGTGTGTGTGTGTGTGTGTGTGTGTGTGTGTGTGTGTGTGTGTGTGTATGCGTGTGTGCATTTGTGCGTGTGATACTCACCAGAACAGATCTCTCCATTCTCATAGAAGCCCGGGCAGCACTGGGACTTTCTCCGGTACATGGTCTTCTCTCCTCTTCGATAGGCTGTCCGATAGCTCACCCTGCACACAGACAGGAAGTGAGGTCACATACAGGATCGGACACTCAGTGAGTCTGTACATGGAGTAAGTGATCATTAAACTCTGTCCTGATGAAGACCTTGAGGCCAGAATCAGTCTGTGTTCAATCATAAACATGCACAACAGAAGTAAATGCATGAAATACACAAATATGTATTAAGAAATGTTAGGAGGATGAGGGGCAATGAGCTGCTGCCAACATCAGGCCTCGGTGTGGACACTGGAGACAGGAAGTTAAACAGCAGCCTCCCACTCAGCCAATTTTTCTTGCTTGCTCTTGGGGGAATTACTACAATTGTTGGGTCCTTGTAAATTATATTATAAAATACTCTATCTGTAAATTATAGTGTGGTCTAGACCTGCTCTACCTGTAAATTATAGAGCGGTCTAGACTTGCTCTATCTGTAAATTATAGTGTGGTCTAGACCTGCTCTATCTGTAAATTATAGAGCGGTCTGCTCTATCTGTAAATTATAGAGTGTCTAGACTCTAGACCTGCTCTATCTGTAAATATAGAGTGGTCTAGACCTTACTCTATCTGTAAATTATAGAGCGGTCTAGACCTGCTCTATCTGTAAATTATAGAGTGGTCTAGACCTGCTCTATCTGTAAATTATAGAGCGGTCTAGACCTACTCTATCTGTAAATTATAGAGCGGTCTAGACCTGCTCTATCTGTAAATTATAGAGTGGTCTTGACCTGCTCTATCTGTAAATTATAGAGTGGTCTAGACCTACTCTATCTGTAAATTATAGAGCGGTCTAGACCTGCTCTATCTGTAAATTATAGAGTGGTCTAGACCTGCTCTATCTGTAAATTATAGAGTGGTCTAGACCTGCTCTATCTGTAAATTATAGAGTGGTCTAGACCTGCTCTATCTGTAAATTATAGAGTGGTGTAGACCTGCTCTATCTGTAAATTATAGAGTGGTCTAGACCTGCTCTATCTGTAAATTATAGAGTGGTCTAGACCTGCTCTATCTGTAAATTATAGAGTGGTGTAGACCTGCTCTATCTGTAAATTATAGAGTGGTCTAGACCTGCTCTATCTGTAAATTATAGAGTGGTCTAGACCTACTCTATCTGTAAATTATAGTGTGGTCTAGACCTGCTCTATCTGTAAATTATAGAGAGGTCTAGACCTGCTCTATCTGTAAATTATAGAGAGGTCTAGACCTGCTCTATCTGTAAATTATAGAGCGGTCTAGACCTACTCTATCTGTAAATTATAGAGCGGTCTAGACCTGCTCTATCTGTAAATTATAGAGTGTGGTCTAGACCTACTCTATCTGTAAATTATAGAGTGGTCTAGACCTGCTCTATCTGTAAATTATAGAGTGGTCTAGACCTGCTCTATCTGTAAATTATAGAGTGGTCTAGACCTGCTCTATCTGTAAATTATAGAGTGGTCTAGACCTGCTCTATCTGTAAATTATAGAGTGGTCTAGACCTGCTCTATCTGTAAATTATAGAGAGGTCTAGACCTGCTCTATCTGTAAATTATAGAGTGGTCTAGACCTGCTCTATCTGTAAATTATAGAGTGGTGTAGACCTGCTCTATCTGTAAATTATAGAGTGTGGTCTAGACCTGCTCTATCTGTAAATTATAGAGTGGTCTAGACCTGCTCTATCTGTAAATTATAGAGTGGTCTAGACCTGCTCTATCTGTAGACCTGCTCTATCTGTAAATTATAGAGTGGTGTAGACCTGCTCTATCTGTAAATTATAGAGTGGTGTAGACCTGCTCTATCTGTAAATTATAGAGTGGTGTAGACCTACTCTATCTGTAAATTATAGAGTGGTCTAGACCTGCTATATCTGTAAATTATAGAGAGGTCTAGACCTGCTCTATCTGTAAATTATAGAGAGGTCTAGACCTGCTCTATCTGTAAATTATAGAGTGGTCTAGACCTGATCTATCTGTAAATTATAGAGAGGTCTAGACCTGCTCTATCTGTAAATTATAGAGTGGTGTAGACCTGCTCTATCTGTAAATTATAGAGTGGTGTAGACCTGCTCTATCTGTAAATTATAGAGTGGTGTAGACCTACTCTATCTGTAAATTATAGAGTGGTCTAGACCTGCTATATCTGTAAATTATAGAGAGGTCTAGACCTGCTCTATCTGTAAATTATAGAGAGGTCTAGACCTGCTCTATCTGTAAATTATAGAGTGGTCTAGACCTGATCTATCTGTAAATTATAGAGAGGTCTAGACCTGCTCTATCTGTAAATTATAGAGAGGTCTAGACCTGATCTATCTGTAAATTATAGAGTGGTCTAGACATGCTCTATCTGTAAATTATAGAGCGGTCTAGACCTGCTCTATCTGTAAATTATAGAGTGGTCTAGACCTGCTCTATCTGTAAATTATAGAGTGGTCTAGACATGCTCTATCTGTAAATTATAGAGTGGTCTAGACATGCTCTATCTGTAAATTATAGAGTGGTCTAGACCTGCTCTATCTGTAAATTATAGAGTGGTCTAGACCTGCTCTATCTGTAAATTATAGAGTGGTCTAGACATGCTCTATCTGTAAATTATAGAGCGGTCTAGACCTGCTCTATCTGTAAATTATAGAGCGGTCTAGACCTGCTCTATCTGTAAATTATAGAGTGGTCTAGACCTACTCTATCTGTAAATTATAGTGTCTTGAGATAACTGTTGGTATGATTTGAAATTATAAATAAAATTGAATTGAATTGAATTGAGAGAGCTCTCACTCTCACATTATTCAGTCACACACACAAATCTATGAAAGGTACAACACAGAATATGGCGAAGGGCAGTCACGGTCCTTTTTGGAAAATAAAACAGAATATAGCTCATGGCCCTGCTGTACACAGGGTGGTTTCTACAGAACCTCTTAAGACCTTTTAATGAATGAGATTGAAGATCTACATAAAAAAAAAACAAAGACAGTCTGGAGACATTGGCATTATAGGACTGGTGTCTTGATTGGCTGCAGCATGTTTGACGAGAGTTGACAAAAAACAGTCTGCTTTTATTTTTGACTCTGATTGTGTGGTCATGTTGTTGCTGACAAATATTGATTTTTTTATACAGCATTGCCATGCCACATTAACAAATGTTTGACAAGTATAAAAGAAAACAAGATCTTTTTGAGAAATATTTGAGTCTGGGTGCAGGGCAGAGCACGCTGTGGCAGGGCTGTAGTCAAGTCCACCTTGGTCTAGTCCAAAACAAGTCTAAGACCAGGACTAGTCAAGACCGAGTCAAGACCAAGAGACAGAAAAAAAGAATCCTCTTCAAGACCACTTCCTTATCTATGCAAAATTTATGTGATGTGATAGACATTTCAAGATGATCATTTTGCAACATTACTGTAATGTTCAAAAAGTAACAACACTGTAGGTTGAAATAAGGCTATATTATTTACTTTCAGTAGAACAATTTGGGTGCAGCTTAATGTTTTAGATGTTGAGTCTTTTTATTCTGGTGTAACAAGAACACTCTGGACTGTAAAATGTAACAAATAAGAAGCAACAGAGGTGTCACTAAAATAAATGACATGTTCCCATTCTTGTTACTATCCAGAGTACAAAGTGTTCTCTGACGTTGTGTCTGTGTCTAAATTAAACTGAAGGATGCCTGATGACTGAGGTATATAACGCAGCCAGCCGTATCCCAGGCGACCAATGGCAACGCCCATTCTAAATGAACTTTAAATTAAACTAATACTTCATCGATGGATTTGTTTTGAAGGAGGAAGTAACTTTAGAACAAAAGCGTATAGTGCTGGACTCGGTAGAGACCAACAGAATATTTGCCGAGTCCAAGACGAGTCAGACACAATAGAATAAAGTCTAGAGTCCAGACTCGGACTCGAGTACTACAGCCCTGCACTATGGTTGGGGATTTGGAAAATGGTTGACAGATAGGTAAAGTTAAATACACTGTATACTGTACAGTACATAGGCAATAGCATGCAAAAACGTTGGAATGGTCCTTTAACTAAGGACCACTCTCCACACACACATACACACACACACACTGTCTTACCTGTGTCTGGTGCACTTAAACCAGTTGAGGATGTCGGTGCAGCTGGTGTAATAAATCTGATCAAAGGGATGAGCGTAGGACTCCTGCACTGTCACCGAATAACTGCAAGCACAGGAAGAGACAGATATCAGTGTGGTGTGTGTGGGTCTGTGTGCAAGTGTGTGTGTGTGTGTGTGTGTGTGTGTGTGTGTGTGTGTGTGTGTGTGTGTGTGTGTGTGTGTGTGTGTGTGTGTGTGTGTGTGTGTGTGGGTAGGTGGGTACGCATGTGTGTCGCATTAGGTCACAGCAGTTTCCTGCTATGGCGACCAGCCATGGCTCGCCTCACGCATGAGGCGTCTGGTCTAGTACTAGTCTGCAATGGAAAAAGGAGGACGGGGCACCGCGGCTGAGCCGAGTCGAGCCCAGCCCGAGGCGAGACAAGCAGGTACCATGTAATGGAAAAACGCCAAGTAGTGCTACATCATCTTCAAACGGTGTGTAGTTGTTGCTCCCCCTGCTGCGTTCTACACACACGCTGATGGGCTGACAGCCACTGGCCTAACGTCCGTATCTTACGGGTTAGTGTGAGAACACGTTAACCAAAACAGCGGCAGTGATTCCCAATGTCTCCGTGTTAGGGTCTCAAAAACACTGCAGTAGCAAAAGATATTCATTTTCAAATGAAATCCTAGATGTATGTGTAGATGTAGTGTGTGTGTGTGTGTGTGTGGATTATCAGCAGCCTCCCCCCCTTTCTCCATCATGCTCTGTCCTCTGTGTGGCCCTCCATCACTGAGTGTTGTATAAAGATTATGTCTCACAGCAAATCAAAGAGATTGGGGGGGGGGGCCGTGATAAAGCTACCTTATGACTGCCTCGTGAACTGCTCCTACCACAGGCTCTGCAGGGGCATGCATATAAACTTTTTCAGTTACTTGCTGTATTATCATTAGCTTGATAAACTGTGTCTCTTCCCTGTCTGCTCTTCCTTTGAATCTTCATTCGGACCACAGCACAGAGAGAGGCTCCGAGTGCTACTGCAGCTGTTTCCTCACATTAGTCACTGAAAGGCAATATAGCTGGGAAATCTGCCTCCACCTTTCTTCTTTCACAGCTCACTCAACGGATTCCCAAGCTTTCTTTTAATTCGGAAATCAGCCAAAAGCTTTATGTAGAAGAAAGTTTATTTATTTGTCACAAACATTTGAATGAAGTATTAGAGCAATTCAATCTCAGGTGCTCTACATCGGAGATAGAAAAGCGAACAGCAGAAATACATGCAGCACAGAGCGACACATCTGCCGTAGCATCCCCGCAGCTCTATTTTTCCAGAGAGGGTGGACACAAAGCAACGGACGCGTCTGCTCAGAGCTCTGTGTGTTTCAGCCTGAACCAGAGACTAAATGACTTAGGCAATATTACTGCGCAGCTAAACATTGTGTTGCCAACATTTCAAAATTACCTTCGGGGCTACAGTCAAAACCAGACTGCAGGAAATGAAGGGTTTAATGCTCTACATTTTCTGGGGGAGGACCCCCCTGACCCCAGCATCACATGTGTCTGTCAGCAGTGATGAGGCCAACTGTTTGTGCCATCTAGCTACCATCTACAAAGTGGGCAGCTGAAATAGACATGCACGGCTGTTAACGAACTGGTAAAGCCAATAACTGTTTTGCCTTGACATTCCCAAGGTAAACAGTAACGCTGGAATGCCATCAGTCGCCATGGGCCGCGTTCCAGCTGCATCGTGGTTTTGTTCCGCCGTCCGCCATGCGTCACCTGGAGCGTCTCAGATGCAGAGTGTTTTGCTTGCCTGACCCTCAGATTTCAAGGTTTTGGTCATTTTCCTGGATATTTGGGATTCTCCCAATATAGCAAGTAGTCTACAGAGTTAAAGGGTCTGATAGAACGCCCCGCGGCTCAGTGAAAAATAGGTTGGGCGCAAATTTTTACAACCATTGTCTTGAGTGGCCGGGTGACTTGGTGGAATAGGGGTCAGAACATGGCATTCGAGTTACAAAGTAATCAACCAGGAATGTTCACTTGAAATCACATGAAACTGATTGGTCAACACAGCGCCTTCCTTAGATGACGTCATGTTGCCTGGTTAAATGGCTTTTTAAGACATGACTGCAGCATTGGGACTGACCTCTCCCAGTGGCTGCAGACATTGGGATCCTCCAGGTTGAGGGAGGAAGTGATGCAAGGCAGGAAACAGAAGGCCACGGCCAATAGGAGCGTCCTGTGGCAGCGCAGCGACGTGGCCATCTCAGGCAGAGCTGCACCTTAAGACAGGGAAGGATGAGGAAAGGACACATGTTAACGTTTTGCATTGGAAGCATTCAGTTTCACAAAATGTTCAAAAGACATAACAGCAATTTAAATAAGGTAATCCTTTAGAAAAGCTGCGTTCCTTTGTTTTACGAGCGTAGGTTAGCTTAGCATTTTTCGTCCGGTTTGTTTCTGTGTTATCTTTGATAACTACGATTTACATCCCTTTGCTACAACTGTATTTTACAGAACGCTTTGATAGATAAGGTAAGTAACTCGGGTAAGAAGCATGACATTGTTTGTTTGGACCTTGGTATAACTTAATAAAAATATATTTAAAAAAGGAAGATTATGAAATGTGTCAATATTGAAGTCTTTTGTTTGATCACAATGACCCTTCTAGGAGACCTGCAGGCTTTTTGCAGCATTCTTTCAAATCTAAACACATTTCAATAGAACCTTCCATTTCCAAAGTGGGGCCTTCAGTCTACATAACAATCAGTTAACATAAACGTTTGATTAAAACTAATCTGCGTCATATAATCAATAGTATTCAGCACAGTTCTGTCTTTACTGGCAGTTGTGGAACCACAAACATGAAGGTACTCCGTTCTCTTTTACACAGCTGTGGTATTCTGTTTACCTCAATGACAGAAATGCAGTGAGCAATTGGTGGCTCCACAGTGAGCTGGTGTTATTTAGGTATTTCAAGGTTTCCTATAATGACAAGGAAGAGCTATATGAGACTCAAGGAGCAAAGCTTCTACAGTTTGATAAGAAATCAGAGTTCACTTGCTTTAGGAACAAAAAATGAGAGTCATACTTCCAACACTGAATTCACAAGAATGCTTTTTGAAAAACACAAACAAAGAAAAACTTGCTTTTTTATATAGCTGCACCACGCCATGAAATGGAATTGACCAGATAGAGCTGCCCATGGTGTGGGCCTGAAGAATTTGAAGCTTAGAGTTGTAATATAAGCTATGTTTACTGGTTGTCTATTTCTAGGCAGCAAATAAGATGTGCTGGTTTTTCCTGTGGGTTTCACTAACAACTAGGAATCTCTCATTTTTAGTCGTGGCGGGGCATCCCGACATATTTCAGTGGCGGTGTAGATATTCAGCTATGGGTTTGGTTTGTATCAGGGCCGTAGGCCGGAGTTTAGAAAGGCCACAAGCTTGTCCCCCCCAACACACTGGCACACTCTAATATAACATCTCAGTCAGTAACATGGAATGGATTATTACATATGTAGTGTTGATATTGAGCAACTAGGCTCTGACCTTGTTACAGCCCAAAGAAACACCAAGCTCAGCACAGGAGCTGAGCGGGGAATAAGTATACTATATGTACAGTACACCAAGTAAGGGTTAATGCTCTACCAGGTGTCCATTATGAGGAATTAATGGACCACAGGGAGGCCAGAACCGTCCCACGTGGACCAGAGGAATACCATTGATAACACCTGTATTCTATGAGCGCTGGAGATAAAGGATTGTCTTTAGTTAGACCAGCTATGCCACACACCTTGACCTTCTTATACAGGCGACATTTTGATTCACTCAGAGGAAAAGCACTGGTAGGACTAATACAGTAATGATGTTTCTGTACCGCGACTATGTAACAGTCATACAGGTAGAGAGCACTAAGTAAGAGTTAACGCCCGACAAGGTGTCCATTAGGGTTACATTACAGCTTGTTTCTACCTGATGCTGAACATCTGTCCTGTAGGGTTACATTACAGCTTATTTCTACCTGATGATGAACATCTGTCCTGTAGGGTTACATTACAGCTTGTTTCTACCTGATGATGAACATCTGTCCTGTAGGGTTACATTACAGCTTGTTTCTACCTGATGATGAACATCTGTACTGTAGGGTTACATTACAGCTTGTTTCTACCTGATGATGAACATCTGTCCTGTAGGGTTACATTACAGCTTGTTTCTACCTGATGATGAACATCTGTACTGTAGTGTTACATTACAGCTTGTTTCTACCTGATGCTGAACATCTGTCCTGTAGGGTAACATTACAGCTTGTTTCTACCTGATGATGAACATCTGTCCTGTAGGGTTACATTACAGCTTGTTTCTACCTGATGATGAACATCTGTCCTGTAGGGTTACATTACAGCTTATTTCTACCTGATGCTGAACATC
This sequence comes from Etheostoma perlongum, assembly GCA_026937815.1. Lineage (NCBI taxonomy): Eukaryota > Metazoa > Chordata > Actinopteri > Perciformes > Percidae > Etheostoma > Etheostoma perlongum. The sequence goes on along the minus strand of CM049386.1, from coordinate 27,904,678 downwards.
TGTCCTGTAGGGTAACATTACAGCTTGTTTCTACCTGATGCTGAACATCTGTCCTGTAGGGTTACATTACAGCTTGTTTCTACCTAATGCTGAACATCTGTCCTGTAGGGTAACATTACAGCTTGTGTCTACCTGATGCTGAACATCTGTCCTGTAGGGTTACATTACAGCTTATTTCTACCTGATGATGAACATCTGTCCTGTAGGGTTACATTACAGCTTGTTTCTACCTGATGATGAACATCTGTACTGTAGGGTTACATTACAGCTTGTTTCTACCTGATGCTGAACATCTGTCCTGTAGGGTAACATTACAGCTTGTTTCTACCTGATGCTGAACATCTGTCCTGTAGGGTTACATTACAGCTTGTTTCTACCTGATGCTGAACATCTGTCCTGTAGGGTTACATTACAGCTTGTTTCTACCTGATGATGAACATCTGTCCTGTAGGGTTACATTACAGCTTGTTTCTACCTGATGATGAACATCTGTACTGTAGGGTTACATTACAGCTTGTTTCTACCTGATGCTGAACATCTGTCCTGTAGGGTTACATTACAGCTTGTTTCTACCTGATGATGAACATCTGTCCTGTAGGGTTACATTACAGCTTGTTTCTACCTGATGATGAACATCTGTCCTGTAGGGTTACATTACAGCTTGTTTCTACCTGATGCTGAACATCTGTCCTGTAGGGTTACATTACAGCTTGTTTCTACCTGATGATGAACATCTGTCCTGTAGTGTTACATTACAGCTTGTTTCTACCTGATGCTGAACATCTGTCCTGTAGGGTTACATTACAGCTTGTTTCTACCTGATGATGAACATCTGTCCTGTAGTGTTACATTACAGCTTGTTTCTACCTGATGCTGAACATCTGTCCTGTAGGGTTACATTACAGCTTGTTTCTACCTGATGCTGAACATCTGTCCTGTAGGGTAACATTACAGCTTCTTTCTACCTGATGCTGAACATCTGTCCTGTAGGGTTACATTACAGCTTGTTTCTACCTGATGCTGAACATCTGTCCTGTAGGGTGACATTACAGCTTGTTTCTACCTGATGCTGAACATCTGTCCTGTAGGGTTACATTACAGCTTGTTTCTACCTGATGCTGAACATCTGTCCTGTAGGGTAACATTACAGCTTGTTTCTACCTGATGCTGAACATCTGTCCTGTAGGGTAACATTACAGCTTGTTTCTACCTGATGCTGAACATCTGTCCTGTAGGGTTACATTACAGCTTGTTTCTCCCTGATGCTGAACATCTGTCCTGTAGGGTAACATTACAGCTTGTTTCTACCTGATGCTGAACATCTGTCCTGTAGGGTAACATTACAGCTAGTTTCTACCTGATGCTGAACATCTGTCCTGTAGAGTTACATTACAGCTTGTGTCTACCTGATGCTGAACATCTGTCCTGTAGGGTAACATTACAGCTAGTTTCTACCTGATGCTGAACATCTGTCCTGTAGGGTTACATTACAGCTTGTTTCATCATATTGTTCTCGCTCAGTACTGGACCAATTTCAAAGATTCTTGTTCACATTAGTGACATAGACACCAATGCATGGGGAAATATGGTCCATGTTGAAAAAGTATGAAATTACCCTTTGCTAGCCCTAAGTAACCAACTTTTTGGAGTGTGTTATAAATGTTATGTAGAGTCACTTTATTACACTATGAATTGATTCTGGTCCTAGTCAAGTGGCCATTGCAACTGTAGTTCTTTTCCTGTTTCAAGGACAAGAGGCCACCAATAGTTATTTCAATGTACATGAGAATATTCTTGTATTAAGACAGACTACTCTGAAAGTTCAATATGAATTAATTGGCTGAAACAAAATGCTGGCATGGCCTTTAATTATGTGTGTTTAAGTATCTTTATTATAGCCTGACGGGGTCATACTCAGATCCTAGTCAGAATTTGAACTCCCCGACCTTAAATGTCATGGGCGGGGCTAAGATCTTTATTAGTCTCCCGAAGGAGAAATTCCTGTTGGACACTGAGAGAAATTTCTGCAAGACAGTTTATTTAATTTGTTACAACTTTATGTGCACAGTTAAAAGACTTGTGTACTAAAAAAAGGTGCTAAAATCTAATCCAAAGTATCATTTGAATCTCCAGAGGGATCTTTAGGATTTGTCGGTGTGTCCACATTAAATATGTCTGGTCTTCTTCCGTACTGGTACAGAAACAGCTGCTGACTTCGGCGCATGATACGCTTTTTTATTCCAGCTGTTTGATGATCTCTTGGTGCTAGTGAGCCACTTCTAGAGGTTAGCTCAAAGTTAGCCCTCTGTTTTCTGGATGGTTGATGGAGGAAGACCTCAAGATGTCTCCAGTGGCTGTATGGCTGCTGACAGTGTGTCTGTGCAGCCAGTTTATGGGCCAGCAGGGCCAGTCCTCTCTGGTTTCACTGAGCGAAGAGAGGGCACAGCTGCAGCCACCAACGCTGAAACCCTCCCCACCCAGAGACAACTGCACTGCTGCACAAACAAGGGCCATGCTGTGTGTGTGAAAGGGCTCCAGACACACATCTCCTAATGGAGCGGATTAGGCTGCAACTTTGATACAGAGTTCCAGGCAGCACAGTAATGACGCCTCTCTGTCCACTCACAAAAGAGTGCAAGGAACTAAGACCTGCTGTCTGAAGTCCCTCCAGAGCCAGACAAAGGCTGCACTCAAGCCATGGACCAATATTTATTAGCAGACACATGCAGTTTTTGGGGCCCGGATTTCTCTAGAAACATCTAAACAAGGCGTACAGATTTGTGTGATCATTATTAATGTTGTGAAGTCCTGTTGTAGTAGTCTTAATGTTGTGTTTTTATAGTACAGTGTTTTATAGTACAGGGCTGATATGGCTACCAGTATTTCCATAATGTGGTTTAAAAATGTGTGCACCTGCATGACCATGTGTTTTAAGTTTTGAACATATTAACATGAAATTGAAATAATTCCAGCAGTTGGGATGAATGGATCAAATTTCCCATTCCATATTTGGCTAAGCAACAAGAACACAGGGGTCTGAAAGGGAAATTTATAGATTGAATTGCTTTTGCAATAGCTCCAAAAACTAAAATAAAGCAATAAATCCTAGGAAAGCCAGAGTTGTTGGAGTTGTAGATCACAATTGTTTCGACAGCATCACTTTGCTAGTATTATGCAAAAGCTCAAGACACTGAAGCAGTACAATTGTCTCAGAAGAAAATGCGATTGACAATATAATCATCTATTTCAGTCAAATTTAAAAATATTTATTTATGTATTATAATTCTTTGTGATTTCCAGAATACATCTTTTGGTTCTAGAGAATTTGCCCCCCCCCCCATGAGAGAGAGAGACATCATGGCTTTCAAACGAGCAAAGTGGCAGTGGCTCAAGGCCACACCCCCAGTCTCCACCTTGTGTGGGGACCACTAAGGTCTATATAAAGGAGACTTCAGATACAGTATTAGGGACCACTAAGGTCTATATAAAAGAGACTTCAGATACAGTATTAGGGGACCACTAAGGTTTATATAAAAGAGACTTCAGATACAGTATTAGGGACCACTAAGGTCTATATAAAAGAGACTTCAGATACAGTATTAGGGACCACTAAGGTCTATATAAAAGAGACTTCAGATACAGTATTAGGGGACCACTAAGGTCTATATAAAAGAGACTTCAGATACAGTATTAGGGGACCACTAAGGTCTATATAAAAGAGACTTCAGATACAGTATTAGGGACCACTAAGGTCTATATAAAAGAGACTTCAGATACAGTATTAGGGGACCACTAAGGTCTATATAAAAGAGACTTCAGATACAGTATTAGGGGACCACTAAGGTCTATATAAAAGAGACTTCAGATACAGTATTAGGGGACCACTAAGGTCTATATAAAAAAGACTTCAGATACAGTTTTAGGGGACCACTAAGGTCTATATAAAAGAGACTTCAGATACAGTATTAGGGGACCACTAAGGTCTATATAAAAGAGACTTCAAATACAGTATTAGGGGACCACTAAGGTCTATATAAAAGAGACTTCAGATACAGTATTAGGGGACCACTAAGGTCTGTATAAAAAAGACTTCAGATACAGTATTAGGGACCACTAAGGTCTATATAAAAGAGACTTCAGATACAGTATTAGGGACCACTAAGGTCTATATAAAGAGACTTCAGATACAGTATTAGGGACCACTAAGGTCTATATAAAAGAGACTTCAGATACAGTATTAGGGACCACTAAGGTCTATATAAAAGAGACTTCAGATACAGTATTAGGGGACCATTAAGGTCTATATAAAAGAGACTTCAGATACAGTATTAGGGACCACTAAGGTCTATATAAAAGAGACTTCAGATACAGTATTAGGGACCACTAAGGTCTATATAAAAGAGACTTCAGATACAGTATTAGGGGACCACTAAGGTCTATATAAAGGGACTTCAGATACAGTATTAGGGGACCACTAAGGTCTATATAAAAGAGACTTCAGATACAGTATTAGGGGACCACTAAGGTCTATATAAAAGAGACTTCAGATACAGTATTAGGGGACCACTAAGGTCTATATAAAAGAGACTTCAGATACAGTATTAGGGGACCACTAAGGTCTATATAAAGGGACTTCAGATACAGTATTAGGGGACCACTAAGGTCTATATAAAAGAGACTTCAGATACAGTATTAGGGCACCACTAAGGTCTATATAAAGAGACTTCAGATACAGTATTAGGGACCACTAAGGTCTATATAAAAGAGACTTCAGATACAGTATTAGGGGACCACTAAGGTCTATATAAAGAGACTTCAGATACAGTATTAGGGGACCACTAAGGTCTATATAAAAGAGACTTCAGATACAGTATTAGGGCACCACTAAGGTCTATATAAAGAGACTTCAGATACAGTATTAGGGACCACTAAGGTCTATATAAAAGAGACTTCAGATACAGTATTAGGGACCACTAAGGTCTATATAAAAGAGACTTCAGATACAGTATTAGGGGACCACTAAGGTCTATATAAAAGAGACTTCAGATACAGTATTAGGGACCACTAAGGTCTATATAAAAGAGACTTCAGATACAGTATTAGGGACCACTAAGGTCTATATAAAGAGACTTCAGATACAGTATTAGGGACCACTAAGGTCTATATAAAAGAGACTTCAGATACAGTATTAGGGACCACTAAGGTCTATATAAAAGAGACTTCAGATACAGTGTTAGGGACCACTAAGGTCTATATAAAAGAGACTTCAGATACAGTATTAGGGGACCAGTAAGGTCTATATAAAGAGACTTCAGATACAGTATTAGGGGACCACTAAGGTCTATATAAAAGAGACTTCAGATACAGTATTAGGGACCACTAAGGTCTATATAAAAGAGACTTCTATATAAAAGAGATACAGTATTAGGGGACCACTAAGGTCTATATAAAAGAGACTTCAGATACAGTATTAGGGGACCACTAAGGTCTATATAAAAGAGACTTCAGATATTAGGGGACAGTATAAAAGAGACTTCAGATACAGTATTAGGGACCACTAAGGTCTATATAAAAGAGACTTCAGATACAGTATTAGGGGACCACTAAGGTCTATATAAAAGAGACTTCAGATACAGTATTAGGGACCACTAAGGTCTATATAAAGAGACTTCAGATACAGTATTAGGGGACCACTAAGGTCTATATAAAAGAGACTTCAGATACAGTATTAGGGACCACTAAGGTCTATATAAAAGAGACTTCAGATACAGTGTTAGGGACCACTAAGGTCTATATAAAAGAGACTTCAGATACAGTATTAGGGACCACTAAGGTCTACATAAAAGCATCCAAAGAGCATCATGTAACGGGACATTTAAATGAAAATAAAACTGACAATTACCATCAACTATCATACGCCTTAGGACCTTAGCTAATGTTAGCAATTAATTGCGGTTAAACAAAGAGAAGGTGAATATGCAAGAAAACACAGAAACTACGATTGGACAATAATTGAATAATTGTTACAAGCATACACTGAAGCTTCACTAAAAACAGTACACATTACAGTCATGTCCAATAAAAAAACTCATTGTTCTTTATATAATGGGAATTTTTTTTATATATTTTTTAATGTCAATTTCAGCATACTGTGCCATTTTACAGCTTTGTTTGAGGGGCTCTAGAGAAGAAGAGGGCAGAAGCAGCCCCCCCCCCATCGGGGCTCACTGGCTGTGCCTGACTAAACAACAGCTGAAGCTGCTGAGGTCGGGTACAGCTGACTCTAATGGGTGTTTAGCAAGCCTGACAAAGTACAGCTTACACTGATTATTGTATACACCTCTGACCACATAGTGTTTACTCTGCCCAGGATGTAGTAACGGGACTGTCTCACTGAGGACGTAACAGAATCGGTTCCAATGAAAAACAAGCTCCCTGACTGGATGAAAGCTGTTTCAACTCCTCATGTAGCCAGAGTATTGTGTGATTGTGTTGGCCATGCTGTGTTTTGGCTTTCATCTCACACAGTCAGCTGTGGATCAGTGTGAGCGGACTTTCCCTCGCTCCCTTTCACTGGGGAAACACCACACAGTGTGTGTCATCCCACAGCATGCACAGCAACATTGCAAGTCATCAGACTCAGGGCAAGTGGAAGTTGAATTCCAACAGACAATATTCAAATAAAGAGGATTTAACAAACAACTCTTAATTCCTGGACCCAGTCTATCACTCATTGGATTTTATATGACAGGGTTGGGTGGAGAGACGTAATACTCCCTGGTATCTTCTTATCTATAAGGCCCTTTATGGAAGACTACCACACCTTTCACAACTTCTTTGTCATTCCTTACCAGACCCCCTCTGCTGACTGGCTTTTACTTCATGTTCCACGAGCTCTGTCTCAACTTGGAAAAACTGTTTTTAGTGTTGGTGCGCCTGACTCCTGGAACAAATTACAGCACTTCCTTGAATCGACTCACTTGTGTCATTTTAGATTAGATTAGATTTGGAAACGCCAAAGTTCCACTTGTAACTGCTTTAAATCTCTGGATTTTCTTCTACATCCTAGTTATACTAATTTATTATCAAATCATTTTTCCAACTCAGAGAGTTTTGGTGTCTTTCTATTTTTCACTTTTTACAGTGTATGGGACTGTACATCCATGCAAATTGTATCTCCACATCATCACTTTATTCCATAGCAGATTTGGATGTTAATTAAGGTCATCATACAGAGATCTTTGTCACTTTCACTATATAAACTGCCATAGTTGGTGTGTGTAGGCCACTGCTGACCTGCCCTGTTGGAAGCTACTCCTCAGTCCAAAGGACGCTAGGGGTGGGACTCACCAGAGGCCTCATCACAATACTCCTGTGTGTGTGTGTGTGTGTGTGTGTGTGTGTGTGTGTGTGTGTGTGTGTGTGTGTGTGTGTGTGTGTGTGTGTGTGTGTGTGTGTGTGTGTGTGTGTGTGTGTGTGTGTGTGTGTGATCTTGGCAGGTGCCAGTTATTAGACCCATTAAATTCTCTGTGGAACTATTAGTTCAGTCTTTATCCGTTTAGCCCCCAACTACTTTTAACAAGAACAGGTGGTGCATTTTGAAGAGTTGTATATGCTGCAAGCCACATATTATAACGACTATTATGATGTGTTGTACAACGGGCAGTGTGCAATTTGGTTGGCTAATGCCAGTCTCTGCATGCAACAGGAGTATGTCCATGCAGAGTGATGCAACAATCTGTGTCTGTGTACTGTATTTATGTATGTACTGTATGTATGCAATATGTTGTGTTAAATTCTTTAAATAGCAGATACTGTTTGTTTGCCAAAGACAAATTTCCTTTGAGATAATAAAAATATATCTATCTATTTATATGCATTTATATTTATATACAAGTGTGCGTACATAAATCGGCCTCTTATCCCACCCTGTCCACACTAATTTTAACCATAAATAGTCGATGCAAGGCACCTCATGACTGCTGATCAGTATATTAATTACCCTGGCGGTTGTTCTTTCGTTACACCAAATCATGACGACTGGCGGGGAAAAAGTAAAAAACTCCTTTTATATAACTCGCTCTACCACATACACACGCAAACACACACACACACACATGCTGGCTCTGCTATTCTCTTAAAGAGACACACTAGAACAACGCAGACCCGCACAAGAATAAACCTCAGGCCACTTAAGTAGGCTACGATGTAGCTTTGTGTAGAGTCCCAGCAGAAGCATACATCTGCCTTGGGGGCGATTTTAGATCCAGTTTAACTCAAGCCCCCCTAAAAATGAATATAATATAAAACAAGTTAGAGTTTGCGAACGTGTCTGTTAGTGACTAACAGTTACAGGTTGGAAGAGCTGGAAACAGGTTAAATATTCTGCGTCGCTGTCGTTTGTACTATGCACCTGTAACCAAGTCAAGAAAAGGGTTAACGGAAACCTAGTGCTGGCCAATCTGAGGTGGTTGTGCCAGACTCCCCCCCCACCCTTTGGCTGAGTCTCTGTCTGATCTGTCAGACGGAGAGCAGGAGACGGTTGTGAAGTTTAACGTCGGTAGTCCCCAGAGAAGAAGTCGGTCATTTCATGGAGCAGATTAGAACCCAAACTGAAACGTTAGCAACAAAAATGTCTGAATGTCAAATTGGTCGTTATTACTGAGACTTCTAAAGTGTCAGGGTTAGAGCCATCATACAGTCAAAAACATTACGTTGTTCAGTAGCTAGCTCAGAGATTATCAGCTAATGAAATTACTGATTTAGCCTGAGTCACATTCTATTTAGGGGCTGAGCCCCCCCTAAAGGTCTCATCCTAGAATCGCCCCTGCTTGTGTACTGTATATATATACATACTGTATATTATTATTTGCTCACAGATTGCATGAAGCTGCCACACTCTGCAGCGCTCTGCTCCCACAGAGGGGTGCACAGTAGAGGAAATTATCTCAATGGGCCCCGGAAAAATGTGAATGGGATGCTAACTGCAGGCGATGGCTTCGTAGCACTAAAATGGCGCCGTGGGAGCTACGCTTAGAGAGGAGAGGCTTCACCCCTTGGTGAAAATGTATTGCTACTATAGATATAATTTATCAAACAAATCTGCCACGACTGCCAATTGCAGAAGGATGTCCATATGCCTTCCATCCGGACACTAACAAGACTGAAAGAATAAGACTGCTGCACCAACTTCTGTTCCTGAGACCTGGTGGCAGCAGCTTCCCTCCTCCATCCTCAGGCGTGGTTGGGACCTACTCTAGGTCATAACCCTCACTTTTACAATTTCAGGGTTTTGCGTTCTTGACGTGCAGTGTACAGTTAGATTTACAGTTAAAGTAGGTCTTTAAGGGATAGGCCTATTCATATTCTCTAGCTCTAGGTGTCATATTTTAAATTTTTATCCAAAAAGAAAAGAAATTCAATGTTTTCCAAGCAGAAAGTTATTCCTGGCATGTGGAGTATTTACTGTAGATCATTATACTGCTTTTGGACAGAGGTGGCTGAAGTACTTTATTCTTCCCTTAAGTAAAAGTAATAACACCACACTGTCAAACCCCTCTGGAACAGGGTGATGTCCCGTTGGATTTCTCCTGGCTACTTTTTGGTTTTGTTGAAAAGCGATAAGTACATGTAAACAAGAATATTGGAAAATGTGTTCCATATCCAGCTGCTCATCAATACACGGCTATAATATAGCAATAATGAAATAAACTGTAATCATTCGGTATGGTAGCCTTACAGACAATGTTAGAGTGCTGCACAAGTTTTTAGCCTATAATGCAATAAATAGCCTTCATTGTAATGTTAAATGTACACGTGACAGTGTAGGTGTGTGTGTACCTTTCACCAAGCCACATTCTACATAAGTGTTGTTCTTATTGTGGCAATAAAAGCTTTTTGTCATTGTGACTCTGATTTCTGCTGGAGTTTCTCACGCAGGCACAAACCCAGCAGACAGCAGGTCTGTGTGTATTCATGTCATCCTCAGCTTTAATACAACATCATGGCATATATTCATGCCCATCCTCAGCTTTAATACAACATCATGGCATATATTCATGCCCATCCTCAGCTTTAATACAACATCATGGCATATATTCATGCCCATCCTCAGCTTTAATACAACATCATGCAATATCTTTGAACCAATCCGTAGCTTACACGATGACTGGACCCCGGCTGGTCCACGGTTCGACAGTAACTATAAAGAGAAACATTTACCTTATGTGTGAGAGAATAATGGCCCCCCCTTGGCTCATGGGTCCCTCCTTTGTTGCAGATGGTGATATATATGTATATATAGATATATATCCAGTTGTTATTAATGAGAAAAGACCCCAGAAGACATTTGCGCGCTGTGTCTCGCTGTGTTCACTCCGCGTCTCATCAACACACATTCCAACTTTACTTCTCCTCCGAACACTGGCCCGGACTGCTGCGTGACGTCAGCGGCCTCTCCGCCAATCACGGCGCAGCGCAGCAGCTTTCCCTCAGATGTTAGTGATATTTTAATTCAAGATCAAATATTTACAGTTGGGGAATGTAACTAAGTACATTTACTCCAGTAGTACTTCAGTAGGCCTACACATGTTGAGGTACTTTCTACTTCTACTCCGCTACATTTCAAAGAGAAATATTCTACTAGTTACTCCACTACATTCATCTGACAGCTTTAGTTACTAGTTACTAGTTACTTTAGTTACTAGTTACTTTAGTTACTCCACTACATTCATCTGACAGCTTTAGTTACTGTTACTTTAGTTACTAGTTACTTTAGTTACTCCGCTACATTCATCTGACAGCATTAGTTACTGTTACTTTAGTTACTAGTTACTTTAGTTACTCCACTACATTCATCTGACAGCTTTAGTTACTAGTTACTTTAGTTACTCCACTACATTCATCTGACAGCTTTAGTTTCTAGTTACTTTAGTTACTAGTTACTTTAGTTACTCCTCTACATTCATCTGACAGCTTTAGTTACTAGTTACTTTAGTTACTCCACTACATTCATCTGACAGCTTTAGTTACTAGTTACTTTAGTTACTCCTCTCCATTCATCTGACAGCTTTAGTTACTAGTTACTTTAGTTACTTTAGTTACTAGTTACTTTAGTTACTCCACTACATTCATCTGACAGCTTTAGTTACTGTTACTTTAGTTACTAGTTACTTTAGTTACTCCGCTACATTCATCTGACAGCATTAGTTACTGTTACTTTAGTTAGTTACTTTAGTTACTCCACTACATTCATCTGACAGCTTTAGTTACTAGTTACTTTAGTTACTCCACTACATTCATCTGACAGCTTTAGTTACTAGTTACTAGTTACTTTAGTTACTAGTTACTTTAGTTACTCCACTACATTCATCTGACAGCTTTAGTTACTGTTACTTTAGTTACTTTACTTTAGTTACTCCACTACATTCATCTGACAGCATTAGTTACTGTTACTTTAGTTACTAGTTACTTTAGTTACTCCACTACATTCATCTGACAGCTTTAGTTACTAGTTACTTTAGTTACTCCACTACATTCATCTGACAGCTTTAGTTTCTAGTTACTTTAGTTACTAGTTACTTTAGTTACTCCTCTACATTCATCTGACAGCTTTAGTTACTAGTTACTTTAGTTACTCCACTACATTCATCTGACAGTTACTAGTTACTTTAGTTACTCCTTTCATCTGACAGCTTTAGTTACTAGTTACTTTAGTTACTTTAGTTACTAGTTACTTTAGTTACTCCACTACATTCATCTGACAGCTTTAGTTACTGTTACTTTAGTTACTAGTTACTTTAGTTACTCCGCTACATTCATCTGACAGCATTAGTTACTGTTACTTTAGTTACTAGTTACTTTAGTTACTCCACTACATTCATCTGACAGCTTTAGTTACTAGTTACTTTAGTTACTCCACTACATTCATCTGACAGCTTTAGTTTCTAGTTACTTTAGTTACTAGTTACTTTAGTTACTCCTCTCCATTCATCTGACAGCTTTAGTTACTAGTTACTTTAGTTACTCCTCTACATTCATCTGACAGCTTTAGTTACTAGTTACTTTAGTTACTAGTTACTTTAGTTACTCCTCTACATTCATCTGACAGCTTTAGTTACTAGTTACTTTAGTTACTCCACTACATTCATCTGACAGCTTTAGTTACTAGTTACTTTAGTTACTCCTCTCCATTCATCTGACAGCTTTAGTTACTAGTTACTTTAGTTACTCCTCTCCATTCATCTGACAGCTTTAGTTACTAGTTACTTTAGTTACTAGTTACTTTAGTTACTCCTCTACATTCATCTGACAGCATTAGTTACTGTTACTTTAGTTACTAGTTACTTTAGTTACTCCTCTACATTCATCTGACAGCATTAGTTACTGTTACTTTAGTTACTAGTTACTTTAGTTACTCCTCTACATTCATCTGACAGCTTTAGTTACTAGTTACTTTAGTTACTAGTTACTTTAGTTACTCCACTACATTCATCTGACAGCTTTAGTTACTAGTTACTTTAGTTACTAGTTACTTTAGTTACTCCTCTACATTCATCTGACAGCTTTAGTTACTAGTTACTTTAGTTACTCCGCTACATTCATCTGACAGATTTAGTTACTAGTTACTTTAGTTACTAGTTACTTTAGTTACTCCTCTACATTCATCTGACAGCTTTAGTTACTAGTTACTTTAGTTACTAGTTACTTTAGTTACTCCGCTACATTCATCTGACAGCATTAGTTACTGTTACTTTAGTTACTAGTTACTTTAGTTACTCCTCTACATTCATCTGACAGCTTTAGTTACTAGTTACTTTAGTTACTAGTTACTTTAGTTACTCCTCTACATTCATCTGACAGCTTTAGTTACTAGTTACTTTAGTTACTAGTTACTTTAGTTTCTAGTTACTTTAGTTACTCCTCTACAGATTCCTGCACACTAACCACATGTAGTTTCTATAATCTGATGTCTTAGAATAAAGTAACCTATGACCAACAAAGAGGAGACACACCATGATAAAAATTCCATTTTAAATTATTCATTTAAATCAAAAATTCAGAAATGTTTATTTCTTACCAAAGTGTGGTACCACTTCCCAACACGCAGCTTTGATTTATAGTTTAATGGCTCTATTTAGAATCCATGAATTATTGGATTAGTTAGAAGCTGTTAGTAAGAACATCCTTGGGGTTGACAGGTTAAGAGAAATCTAAGCATTCTCCTTTTTTTAATAAGCCAAATATGTATGTTGTGTTAATAATGAAGACAAATTTGTACAACAATATAGTTGTAAATTGTTGCGGGGAATGAGGATTGGACCCAAATGCAGAGATGAGGATGGAAGGCAGGCAGATAAGGTTGCAAAAAGGTTTATTGAGGCAACAATCCAGTCCAAAAACAACACCAAAACGAGGATCCAGGGAAAAAACAAAACCAGAGCACTAGGGCTGGAAAAACTGACGGGGAAGGTAACTCACAGGGAAACACGACTATCATGAAGACCGAGTAAACAAGCAGGACAATCTGACACAAGACAAGAGGAACACTGGGGTTAAATACATGAGGTGATGAGGTAACAGGGAACAGGTGAGACGTCAGGTGCATCACATTAGGGCGGGGCTGGACAATCAGACAGACAAACATGAAGTTAGACAAGGTTAGACAGGACAGGAAACTAGACTATCAAGATAAAACAGGAAGTAGAACAAACAGACACTGTAACGGGGAATCACAAGGCCAAAAACCACACAGGACCGGAGAGAAGGCGAAGAAACAAACACAAGGAAGCCAGACGGGAAAAACAACCCCAATAAAGAACCCCAAACCATAACAGTAAATGTTACTAAGTTAATTAAATTCCAATTACAAAGAGAGTCAGTGGTATACAGTTCAATGAGGTTGCTGACGACTAAATAGCTATAAAAAATAAAATAAAAAAATTAATAAAAACGGATGACCTTCTTTCTGGATCTCAAATCAAGCTTGATTCCTTGAACATAAAGATAGGTCTGAACAATAATTCCAGCGAAAACTCAAATCAAACTCAAATCATGTTTATTTGCATAGTAGCCCACAATGTGTAGTGAAATTATCGCTTTAACGCAGCGTAATATCTCCTGAAAATAATATCCATCTCGCAAATGTATCCGTCTCTGCAGTTATCTCCACCATCAAATACAGAAAGAGGAAATAACACTCACAGCTTTTTCTTCCTGTGAAGAAGGTGAAGAAGGTTTGGCGGTGTTGGTGAATTCCTCCATCCATCCATCTTCATCCGCTTATCCGGAGTCGGGTCGCGGGGGCAGCAGCTCCAGTAGGGAACCCCAAACTTCCCTTTCCCGAGCCACATCAACCAGCTCCGACTGGGGGGATCCCGAGGCGTTCCCAGGCCAGGTTGGAGATATAATCTCTCCACCTAGTCCTGGGTCTTCCCCCGAGGCCTCCTCCCAGCTGGAACACCTCCCTAGGGAGGCGCCCAGGAGGCATCCTTACCAGATGCCCGAACCACCTCAACTGGCTCCTTTCGACGCGAAGGAGCAGCGACTCTACTCCGAGCTCCTCTCGAATAACTGAGCTTCTCACCCTATCTCTAAGGGAGACGCCAGCCACCCTCCTGAGGAAACCCATTTCAGCCGCTTGTATCCTGGATCTCGTTCTTTCGGTCATAACCCAGCCTTCATGACCATAGGTGAGGGTAGGAACGAAAATTGCCCGGTAGATCAAGAGCTTTGCCTTCTGGCTCAGCTCTCTTTTCGTCACAACGGTGCGATAAACAGAATGTAATACCGCACCAGCTGCTCCGATTCTCCGACCAATCTCACGCTCCATGGTCCCCTCACTCCCGAACAAGACCCCAAGGTACTTAAACTCCTTCACTTGGGGTAAGGACTCACTCCCTACCTGAAGAAAGCACTCCATCGGTTTCCTGCTGAGAACCATGGCCTCAGATTTAGAGGTGCTGATCCTCATCCCAGCCGCTTCACACTTGGCTGCGAACCGATCCAATGAGTGCTGAAGGTCACAGACCGATGACGCCATCAGGACCACATCATCTGCAAAAAGCAGCGATAAGATCCCGAGCCCACCGAACTGCAACCCTTCCCCGCCCCCGACTACGCCTCGATATCCTGTCCATAAATATTACAAACAGGATTGGTGACAAAGCGCAGCCCTGGCGGAGGCCAACCCTCACATGGAACGAGTCCGACTTACTGCTGAGAACCCGGACACAGCTCTCGCTTTGGTCTTTCAGAGATTGGATGGCCCTGAGAAGGGACCCCCTCACCCCATACTCCCGCAGCACCTCCCACAATTTCTCCCGGAGGACCCGGTCATACGCCTTCTCCAGATCCACAAAACACATGCAGACTGGTTGGGCATACTCCCAGGCCCCTCCAAGATCCTTGCGAGAGTGAAGATCTGATCCGTTGTTCCACGGCCAGGACGGAATCCGCATTGTTCCTCTTCAATCCGAGGTTCGACTATCGGCCGAACCCTCCTTTCCAGCACCTTGGAGTAGACTTTACCAGGGAGGCTGAGAAGTGTGATACCCCTGTAATTGGCACACACCCTCTGGTTCCCCTTTTTGAAGAGGGGAACCACCACCCCAGGCTGCCACTCCCTAGGCACTGTCCTAGACTTCCACGCAATGTTGAAGAGGCGTGTCAACCAAGACATCCCCTCCACACCCAGAGCTTTCAGCATTTCTGGACGGATCTCATCAATCCCTGGGGCTTTGCGGCTGTGGAGTTGTTTGACTACCTCAGCGAATTCCACCAGGGAAATTGACGACAATCCCCCATCATCCTCCAGCTCTGCCTCTACCACAGAGGGCGTGCCAGCTGGATTTAGGAGTTCCTCAAAGTGCTCCTTCCACCACTCTACCTCCCCAGTTGAGGTCAACAACGTCCCATCCTTACTGTAAACAGCTTGGGATGATTCCTCGCTTCCCCCTCCTGAGGTGGCGAACGGTTTTCCAGAAGCACCTTGGTGCCGACCGAAAGTCCTTCTCCATGTCTTCTCCAAACTTCTCCCACACCCGCTGCTTTGCCTCTGTCACGGCAGAGGCTGCAGCCCTTCGGGCCCGTCGGTACCTTACAACTGCCTCCGGAGTCCTCCGGGATAACATATTTCAGAAGGACTCCTTCTTCAGTTGGACGGCTTCCCTGACCACCGGTGTCCACCAGGGTGTTCGTGGGTTACCGCCCCTTGCGGCACCTAACACCCTAAGACCACAGCTCGCCGCCGCAGCTTCAGCAATGGAAACTTTGAACATTGTCCACTCAGGTTCAATGCCCCCAGCCTCCACAGGGATGCACGAAAAGCTTTGCCGGAGGTGTGAGTTGAAAGTCCGTCGGACAGGGGCCTCCTCCAGACGTTCCCAATTTACCCGCACTACTCCGTTTGGGCTTACCAGGTCTGTCCAGAGTCCTCCCCCATCCCCTGACACAGCTCACCACCAGATGGTGATCAGTTGACAACTCTGCCCCTCTCTTCACCCGAGTGTCCAAAACATACGGCCTCAGATCAGATGAGACGATTATAAAATCGATCATTGATCTTTGGCCTAGGGTGCTCTGGTACCAAGTACACTTATGAGCATCCCTATGTTTGAACATGGTGTTTGTTATGGACAATCCATGACTAGCACAGAAGTCCAACAACAAACAACCACTCTGGTTCAGATCAGGGAGGCCGTTCCTCCCAATCACGCCTCTCCAAGTATCTTCATCATTGCCCACGTGTGCGTTGAAGTCCCCCAGCAGAAGTATGGAGTCCCCTACTGGAGCCCCATACAGGACTCCATTCAAGGTCTCCAAGAAGGCCGAATACTCCGAACTCCTGTTTGGTGCATATGCACAAACAACAGTCAGAGTTTTCCCCCCCATCACCCGCAGGCGTAGGGAGGCGACCCTCTCGTCCACCGGGGTAAACTCCAACGCAGCGGCGCTCAGCCGGGGGCTTGTGAGTATCCCCACTCCCGCCCGGTGCCTCACACCCTGGGCAACTCCGCAGTAGGACAGAGTCCAACCCCTATCCAGGAGTACGGTTCCAGAACCGAGACTGTGCGTAGAGGTAAGCCCCACCAGATCTAACTGGTAGCGCTCCACCTCCCGCACAAGTTCCGGTTCCTTCCCTCACAGAGAGGGTGACGTTCCACGTCCCCAGAGCCAGCCTCTGCCGCCTGGGTCTGGTCCGTCAAGGTCCCTGACCTTCGCCGCCACCCATGTGGTTGCGCACCCGACCCCAGCGGTTCCTCCCACAGGTGGTGGGCCCATGGGATGGAGATAGGGGGGCCACGTAGCTTCTTCGGGCTGTGTCCGACCGGGCTCCGTGGCAAACCCGGCCACCAGGCGCTCGCTGACGAGCCCTCCGTCTGGGCCTGGCTCCAGACGGGGGCCCCGGGCCTCCTCCGGGCAGGGTCACTCCCTCTCTACCTCGCTTTTGCATAGGGTTTTTGAACCATTCTTTGTCTGGCCCCTCACCTGAGACCACTTTGCCATGGGAGACCCTACCAGGAGCACACAGCTCCAGACAACACAGCCCTCAGGTTCATAGGGACACACAAACCTCTCCACCACGATAAGGTGATGGTTCCCGGAGAGGAACCATCACCATGGTGAATTCCTAACACCACTAAATGTTACGTTAAATGTATTGGAACTCACGTTACTGACAAGGTGACGGGTATAATATTACCAAAATGTACTTAATAATGGGTTATATTACAGCATTACAGCAAAAAGGAATACGTTACTGTAATTGCATTACTCCTAACACTGGTACAGAAGAAATATATATATATTTATTTTTTTCCACAAATGATGTCACAGCAGTTAAAACTCCGCCAACTTAGTCAAAAGACTAACCTAATATATATCTATAATTATATATATATATATATATATATATATATATATATATATATATATATATATATATATATATATATATATATACTAATCTTTTGGGCTGGACAGCGTCCCTGCTGTGCGACATTAAACCGGGGGCGTCACTACTTAGACTCTGCTGCCACCTGCTGGTAGAACAGGGATCTCAGCCAAAAGGAACTGCAGAAAAAATGAAATCCAAATTACCTCCCTCTCGCCATTTTTAGAATCTATTTTTTTTATAGTGGACCAAAAAATAATTATTGAATTGGTCCTTCTATTTAATGAGGAGCCCAAAGGAAGTTGTTATCTTGTCTGGTGTTTTTTCTGTCTAATATTGGACTTGCAACAATGTTGATTAAAACTACCAAACCTCTTGCAAAGAATGAGTACTTCCATGCTAGATAATTTTATTATACACAGAATATATGTAGATTCATGGGGAACATGCCTTTAATGTGAAAGAATCGGTCGGATTTGTTGCTGCCGGAATGCAGAAATAGATACAATAAAAAATAAAATTAATTAATTAATTACATAATAATAATAATGTTATTTATGAGTCATCCCAATCTGTAGAGGAAGTTTTTATTCTGTTAAAAACACGCACGCGGCCATACTTTTTGATCGGAAGCGTTGCTATATAATAATAATAATAATAATAATAATAATAACTTTGACTTTTATAGCGCCTTTCACAAACCCAAGGACGCTTAACAAACAAGGGGGGTGGGGGGGGGTTAAGAGGTGAAGGTGTGTGGCCAGGAAAGATTAAACTCCATAAGCCTCAGTGAAGAGGTATGTTTTTAGCTGGGTTTTAAAGGTAATAATAGAGGAGGCAGAGCCAATAACAAGAGGAAGCTTGTTCCAGAGCGATGGTGCACTGACACAGAAGGCTCTGTCACCAAATGTCCGGAGCCTGGTTTTAGGGACAGCAAGCAGGTCCTTGTCAGAGGACCGCAGGGACCGTGACTGAGTGTATGGGTGGAGCAGATCTGTTAGGTACTGAGGTGCAGGTCCATGGAGAGATTTGTATGTCAGTAGGAGAATTTTATATTTGATCCGGGACTTAATTAATAGCCAGTGGAGTTTCTTCAGGATGGGAGTGATGTGAAGTCCAAGTTTTGTGTGGGTGAGCATCCTAGCCGCAGAGTTCTGGACATACTGAAGTCTGTCAGTAGAAAATGACCCTTCAAAATAAAAGCCATTGCGACCTGCTGTGAGGTTATTGTGAAATTAGAACTGCTATTATTGCAAGTCGTGTACTTATTTTATATTGGCATTCTGTTTTAATTAATTGGCTTTAGTGGAAATCAAGGTTTCAGTTCTTAACTCCTGTAGATACAGAGAAATGACGCTTTTAGTCTGAAGAAAGAAAACGCCGACAGGAACTCTTCTTGTTCTCGATAACGGAACTCAGACAGACACGGAGAGACATCACCAAAACCACTGGAAAGTGGACATTAGGAACAGGCTAGCCGTCTTAACGTAGGCCTCTATGGTAAACATGAGCGGGTTAAAGTGAGCTACATGCAGCACTCGACTGCTGTCAGACCGCCGAGAACACTGAGGTGTTTGTGATATTATTGGACTAAAGATTACAGGGTGGTAGCAGCTAGCCGTAGGCTAACATTATGGTGAATAATGGAGAGCCATTACAGTGGTGCGTTTAAAGGCTCAGTTTAAAATGGGACGGGCAAGCGTTGAGAATGGGGGGATGTTGTTTAGGTTGAGCCCCATGAGTTAGCATTTCCTAGCAAAGCTATGTATCGGAGGTGGGAAGTGGGTAGGAGATGCTGGATGCATACACGTCAGCACCTCCCCAGACAGACAACGGTAGCATTCAGACATTAACTCGGTTCACCGCAGAGCTCAACTCTCCGTAGCGGAACGTGAAGCAGCAATGGCAGTGAAATCAAGGAGACCGTGGAGCACCGTGCTTTTCGGCGTCTTTCTCGGCTTCACCGCGTCCTCTTGGCTATTTATACCTCAGGTTCTGGAAAGTAAAGGGAAGAAGTCTCCCGTGTGTTTGTATAACAGTGCCGCCTCCGTCGGTAAAGGTCCTGCCGTCCTCGGGAACACCGCGGTTACCAAAGACCGGGTGTTGAGCCAGGAGGACGGGGTGTTCAGTACGGGGAACAGTAGCGGAGATGCCGGGGAGCCCCGTAAGCAGACCAACGCATTTCCTCTATGTCGGCGTGATGACCGCGAAGAAATACGTGCGCTCTCGCGCCGTGGCTGCGTACCAGACCTGGGCGAGCTCCATACCCGGGAAGGTGGAGTTCTTCTCGAGCGCGGGGACTGGCACCGTCCTCGTGCCAGTCCCCGTCCCGGTGGTGTCGCTAGCAGGTGTGGACGACTCGTACCCGCCACAGAAGAAGTCCTTCATGATGCTGAAGTACATCCACGACCACTACCTGGATAAGTACGAGTGGTTCATGCGGGCAGATGATGATGTTTATATAAGAGGTGATTATTCTGGGAGGGAATATGATGTATAATCAAGGAAATGTGGGAAAAATCCAATATCACCATATGTTTGACCAAATACATCAATTTCAATATTGCGGCGACATTGTGGGGTTGACTATAGGTACTTTCAGAAAATATTAACGCAATGAGAATTTTGATAAATAATCATCAGTAATGTGGATACAACGACTAAGTGGGTAAAAGCAAAATAATAGAACAGCTACAACAGTCTTGTAAGGTCAGGAAATGACATCACTTCACTGTAATGCAGCCTTTACATCCAGGAAAAGACAACACTTGTTTCATATCACGATATTACGATATCCAAAATTTCAGACGATATCTATATCCATATATTAGCCAGCCCTACCTGCAACTTTTGGGGACACGTGTTATGTTTTTATAACCGATTTCAGTGAGAATGTGATTGGCCCTATAGAAGATGGCTCCTCGGTATGTAGTACCATATGCCTGATGAAGGTCTAGAACCCAAACGTTGCCACCTGTTAAATGTATATTTGCAAGTTAGACAGTGTGCAACTTTTGACCTACTCGCCCCTTAATGAAGCACCTGTCGTATGTCACAGATGTGCAAAGTATTTTCATTGATGCATTTGATAAATAGTTGGTGTTTGGCTTGCTTTATAAAATTAATACAAAAATTGAAATAAATGTGTATACTTAGCAAAGTGATGTATCAAAAAACATTTTTGATAAGGAAGGAGGAGGATAAGGAAAACTGGAGGAAACCCAGGGGGACAATGTGCCAGCTCCACACAGACGGGCCCTGCCCGGACCGGGGATTGATCTCTGCTGTACCTATTGGCTGTGAAGAAAAAGTGCAAACCACTGAGCCACTGTGATGCTATTATTAAAAAAAGCCTAATTTCTCCCACTTCCCCCTCTGCCAGGTGAGAAGCTGGAGTTGTTCCTGCGCTCACTGAACAGCAGCAAGCCTCTTTACCTGGGCCAGACAGGCCTGGGCATGGCCGAGGAGCTGGGCAGGCTGGCCCTGGAGCCCGGAGAGAACTTCTGCATGGGAGGCCCGGGGATGATCTTCAGTAGAGAGGTTCTACGCAGGATGGTCCCTCACATCAACACCTGTCTCAGGGAGATGTACACCACCCATGAGGATGTGGAAGTGGGCCGCTGTGTGCGGCGCTTTGGAGGAACACAGTGCGTGTGGTCATATGAGGTATGAGCTTACATGCTTTGTTATTTCAGCCTCCTTGAATATCATATTCAGTGACAGTGGGGGGATTTGGGAAGAAAGCAGAGGAGGAAATGTTTTTTTCATCATGTACAGCAAAACATGCAAACATTAAATCCTTCTAACACCATGGTTATGGAGCCACTCGGCCAGCCATGCCACAACACTTATTTACCAACTTAAATATCCGATGGAAATTAATCTCAGGATGAAATAGCACAAGGTAGTGTCAACATGAAACACAGCGCTTTCAAACCGAAGAGCGGATCTCACTTTTGCGGCGAAAACAAAATACTTTCACCCAGGAAACACTTGTTTGTTCCTCTGAGTGTTTTAATCCAAACCACCTTCTTTTTCCTAAACTTAACGGGTCGTTTTGGTGCCTAAACTTAACTGTCATGGCTGCATGCCGCTTACTACTTCTCTCTAAACTCCACCACCACGGCCCCTGAAAGGACCAATTTCTTTTGGCACCAATTTAGTTATAGACCTGATTAAGAAATTGCCTGTGGGATGGTTTATGTGGACTAGGAAAAACATTAGGCTTCGTGACAGACATCTTCTGTATGCAAGACAAATAGCAAAACAGTGAACAGGCTATAATATATAATAGACCTTTTCCATTGTTATATCAGCCTATGATTATTAAATACGATTATGCTGACGTTCCATGCTTGTTTGTGAACAACTTCGGTGAAATTAGGTGAGAAGTTGGGTTGCCAGTACTAGAAGTTTCATCAGGCTGTCGTCATCATTACACAGTCTTTGATATTGGCATGGATAATTGATGTGCAAACAGATTCTAGTGGCTGTACAACAGCTTCACAGACTTCAGAGGCAAAGTGACCGAACCAAACAGGAAAAACTCATTCTGCTGGATTTGAATCTGTCCTTGCTTTCTTGTCCGTTGGGTATGTTAGAATAGAATGAATACAGCCTTTTTCTTTATGGAAACACTTTAAATATGCAGTTGGGGCACCTGGATTGCTGACCTGGTGGAGCATACGCCCCATGTAAAAGCGCTTGGTCCTTGACGCAGAGGCTGCAGGTTCTACTCCAACCTGCATTGCATATTACATTTTTTTTTTTTTTTTTAAGATAGAGAGACAGTTGTGAAAGGGGGAGACAGATGGGGATGACACGCAGCAAAGGGCCTCAGGCTGGATACGAACCCCGGCCGCTGCAGGACTCAGCCTACATGGGGCGAGCACTAACAGAGTGCGCTATAGGCCACCCTTATTACATTTTTAACAAACATTTTTTCATCATCATCACAATATAAACTGGCACAATATACAGATCCCAAAAGGCTGCGACATATTGTGAAAGACATTCCGAGATTTTTTGTGAAATTATTTCCTTTCATGAGTTTTAAATTCAGCAAGCAGTTTGTTGTATTTTATCAGAATAATGAAAGCAGCAGATATGAGTCCCCTTTCATTTCTGTTTATTAATCCCAAATATATCCTTATGAAGATATTCATCATTATCATATATTTTCCTCACGTCATGCAGCCCTACTTTGCTATCACCTCCAAGACATGCACAGTTGGTGTCGTTAGTAAAGTAAGTTGTAAGTAAAGTGTTTGTGCTGGTACTAGGGCGCTCTCATCATGGTGTTGCAACTCTTTTCACAGATGCAGCAGCTCTTCTATGAGAACTATGAACACAACAAGAAGGGTTTCATTGAAGAACTTCACAGCAGCAAGATCCACAACGCCATTACGCTTCACCCCAACAAAAAGCCTGCCTACCAGTACCGGCTGCACAGCTTCATGCTGGGCCGCGAGATCTCCAGGCTCTGTTACCAAAGCATTCTGCTCCACCGCCAAGGCCTGATGATGAGTTCCCTTAGCGATACAGAGGTACAGTGGGAGGACCAACAGCTGGGGTCCCCACCTTCCTACATGCGCTATAAGCCCAATGAGAGACATGATGTCATTGAATGGGATTTCCTGACTGGCCGCCATGTTTATTCTGCTGCTGAGAACAAGGTAGCCCGGCAAAACCTTGGGAACTCGCTTCGGACCGCACTAGAAGGCATTATACTCCAGGTCATGGAAATGATTAACGAGAATTCGAAAACACGTGGTCGTGTCATTGACTTTAAAGAGATCCAGTATGGCTACTACAGGGTGGATCCAATGCATGGCGCCGAATACATCATAGACTTACTTCTTCTGTACAAGAAACATAAGGGACGCAAAATAACAGTGCCTGTGAGGCGCCGCTTACCTTCAGCAGTCCTTTAGCCGACCCTTCTTTGCTGAAACCGACGAGCTAGACGTGGCTGAGCTCGTGGCTGCCATCAACTCTGAATCCCAATCCCTGTCTTTCCTGTCCAACTCTCTGAAGTTCTTGTCACCTTTCCAGGTCCATGAATCAAACAGGGACATGTGGGAGCAAAGCCAGAGGAAGGTCAACATCCTTGTCCCATTATCTGGTCGCTATGACACCTTTGTCCGCTTCATGGAGAACTTTGAGAAAGTGTGTTTGATACCCAAACAAAACGTTAAGCTCTCCATCGTTCTGGTGGACAACGAGAGCAATCAGAGCAGAGGAAGACACATCCAGTTAGTCAAAGACTTCTACAGAAGGTATCCCAAAGCTGACCTGTCCATAATCCCCATGACAGGCAACTTTTCCAGAGGACTGGCTCTTGAGCTGGCCTCCTCACAGCTTCATAATGACTCTCTACTCTTCTTCTGCGATGTTGATCTTATCTTTAGTGGCGATGCCTTGCAACGCTGCAGAGACAATGCTGTCCAAGGGAGACAAGTCTATTTCCCTGTTGTCTTTAGTCAGTACAACCCCAAGATAGTGTATTCGGAGAAGGCCCCGAGAGAAAACAAGTTTGTGCTGACCAAGAAAAGCGGTTTTTGGCGAGATTATGGATTTGGAATCGCCTGTGTTTTCAAGAGTGATTTACTCAAAGCTGGAGGGTTTGACACCTCAATCTTAGGCTGGGGACTGGAAGACGTGGACCTGTTCACAAAAGTAATTAATTCAGGTTTGAAAGTGTTACGCAGCCAAGAACCGGGGATTGTCCACATTTATCATCCCGTCCACTGCAACACAAGTCTGGAGCAGAAGCAACACAAGATGTGCCTTGGCTCAAGAGCAAGTACATTCGCATCGACGATGCAGTTAGCAGAGCTGTGGCTGGAGAAACACATAGAGACCGGGTATAACAGGACTTCATCCTGACATCCCAGCCCTCCTGGACTCCTCCATACAAGTTGACCTCAGTTCTGCTCGAATGCAGACAGCGATGGGCTGCGTGGTGGGTTGTAGTGGGACTGTGGATCAAAGGTCTTTGCAGGCTGGAAGATTTGACCCAGAAAGGACCCGGGACTCCAAAACGGAGATGGATATAACTAGGGCTGCACAATAAGAGGAAAACCTCTAATTGCGATTATTTTGACTGATACAGCGATATGATTCATGACATTGAAGGGAATGATCATGTTGGTATCATTATTCAGCCACTCCAGAAAAACGCAGAGCATAATTCAATGCATAATCAGCCAAAGTCTGCATATTTATCCGGGGGCTGCATTTTTTTCAAATACGCCGCATAAATTGCAGATTTCCACGCAAAATAATGCAGGGCTTACATGATTTCATAATCCCCACATTTTCATTGCAAAAAGTCACATATATCTTAGCAGAAAGTTTAAAAATGTGGAGATTTATTCACACGAGAGCAGCCATTTTCACCTGTTGCCATGGGAATGTTATGAAGTGACATAATTACACAACAAGACAAACACATTCTCTTTTTCATCAAACACAGTTTTTACAAGTTCCCGCAATTTCATTGCATAAATAGCCCGCATATATGCAAATATAGAGCTTTGGGACCTTTATTGCAGTTCCTTACGGTTTGGGTCAGGGGTAACTAACTCTCAACATTTTTTTTACATGTATAAATGATTCTGGTTTGGGTGGTCCCAAGGTCGGGGCTCTTTTACATGACCCAAAGAACATACATGATGTGTGATAAAGAAGAAAACATTCTATACTGTGTATATATATTTATATAAATATATTCTAGTCGACTCATAAGAATGTTGAAGTGTTGCCGGTTTCAGTATGCCACAGAATCACCACGGATCACCAGTGAAATGAGTACTCTGTTCCTCTGCTCTTCATGGAATGTGGATAGCTGCTGGGCCCTGAGCAGCATTGTCCGCTGCGGTACACAATCTCTATGTGTTTAAGTTTCTGTGTCCTGACTGTCCCAGAGAACCTTGAGACATTCCTTCCTGCAGACCTGTAACCAAGGCTTTGTGGTATGTGTGTGCCTAGGTGATCCTGTCGTGCTACTGTGTTAATATTATTTAGCATGTTCAGCAATTTCTCACATTTCCACTCCCAAGTCTAGTTATTTTCTCCTGGACCTATGGCAGACATTACTTTGTGCTCACTACAATGTTTACAGTTCACAGTAGTTATGTAGCATGTAAGCACATGCCGTAATACTGGCTTGGGAATACATTCCTGAATCTAATTTTACCTGGTTCAAGGTTGAGCAGTTCAGACGGGCCAGACCCACGGAGGTATAACTGGGATAAAGTTGGTTGAAGGGTCATCTGTTTTCAATGGCTATATTTCCGTGTGTAGTTTGAACCTTCACATTTATTAAAAAAAATGTTTTCAATACAATTTCTGATCCAGTTTATTATTTTTTTTTGATAATTTGTTGGGTGTTTTCCGCCTTTATTTTGATAGGACCGCAGAAGACATGAAAAGGGAGAGAGTAAACCTCTATATATGGGCGCCCGCTATACCAACTGAGCTATCCAGGCGCCTGAGCCAGGTTTCACTGCGGACATGGAATCACCACGACTAGTGCTTACTGGGAAACCACTCCCCAGACTCAAGCATATGACTCCACAAATGAGCTTAGTAGGTCATGTGCAGTCCATCGTACTTTGAGGTGTGTGGGATTATTCTTTGAGCAAGTCAATTATGTTGATGGGGTGGTGCCAACCCACTTTTCTAAGTCTAATCATCTTATAAACAAAAAGAAAACAGGACTGCAAACTCATTTGTTCCAAAAGATCTTCTGTGTTGACCAAAATAGGCAGCATAGCTGGGCCCAGGCCAAAATGCAATCTGATGCTTGAAAACAAGTAGTTTTATGACCTCCGACCACTCCAGTTGTAAAAGAAGTTAAAGGCTGGGGCCAGACGGTCACATTTACAGTTTTACACCAAAGATTGTCCGTGTTTTTTAAGCCAAGGACCACTTAACTGATAGAGAGACAGAGCAGGGACCCCCTACTGTATATATTGTAAAACATGAAGTTACATAATGAACTGGGCCTACAATAAAATATGAGCGGTCTAAAGCCTATACACACACCTTTAAAATGCATAGAATACTAAGCTATTAAAATAATTGCCTGCATGATTTAAATCATGTTTTAATGTAAAATGTGTTCTCTGATAGCCATGGTGCAATTTCTGTCACACATAGAGACAGTCTATTTAAGTCAGACTTCAGAGCAGAGAGAATGGAGAGACACTAAGCCAACGTTATGTCCCATGTGTTAGCCTAAAAGTGACATATGGATATTTAACTTGGTAACAACATGCTCGCTGCACACGTAACGTCAGACGTATTGATAGCTGAGTGTCAGCATCCCACAGTCTCTCCATTCTCTCTGCTCACTCCTCACGTCTGGTTCCACCTGTGTCTTCATGAAAGCTCAGTGTTTCAGGTTGGGGGTTATTTCCCCTGTTGGTAGTGAATATCACCACACAGCAGCTTTCAGACGTGGTTCTGTTATTGCTAGCAGACGGAATAAAGAGGAGGAAACCTTCACACAATACAAGTCAATGGAGAGCGGAGAGTTGTCCCCCCCCCCGTCCCTCTCTAGTGACACTAGTGGGGACAGAGATTGGTTTTGTCTCACAACGCCGCTTGAAAACCAAGAACGTAGTAGTGTGTAGTTCCTGTAATTAATTCTGTTAGTTTTTCTTACTGGCGCTTCCATGCTGCCTTGGGACTACATGTTACCACCCTTTCACCACGGCCCAGTGTCTGTTAAGCCCAAATGAATAATGTGGTAAATAATAGTTTGAGTTAGCCTTGTTCTTATGGAAGGCTATTGCTGCCACCTTGATGGACCACATACCAAATAGGTAGACCGGTTGTTGTTCTTGTTCATTGAGCAGATGTGTTTTTTTCAGGAGTGCAGCAGCAGTTGAGACTTAAGGGTCACTGTACAGTACTTCTAATTTTTCAGCAAAACAGAAACATAAACATTCAAGTAAAAATGTCAATTGAGTGTGGTCATCAGGCTATCTTTACGTCACGTGATAGTTGGAGAATAAAGCTCAGATATACCTATACATGTATAGCTAAATATATGGTAATCATCTTATCAGTTCCCAGTTTCAGAGTGAAAGCAGCACCAGGATCCTCAGTAAGCACCTATATGAAACAACAATGCACACAACAAAAATCAACACGTCATCACTAGACCAAACAGTAGCTGCGTTTAAAAAAGAATAATCTGGCTGACTGGGGATGTGTTTAAAAAAAATATAATTTGTTCTAAATCAGCAGAGTTCTGCATCTGCAGATTACGTGAGCCCCTGGTTATCACTGACAGGTGTCGGGTGGCATATCTATCAAATATGATGCTGTGTATTTTAAAATGTTTGTATTTGCAATGTGGGTTTTTTTAATCGCAGTATTTCCATATTTGTCCATATTTTTTGAGGAAAATGTAAATATTGAGCATATCAAATGCTTCATTTCCTCTATTCTGGATGTTTTTTGCATCAATTTATGGTACAAATGTCTGTAACTATATAAAGGAAATTATTATTAGATATTTGGGGTGGGTTGCACTGGCCAGTTTTTGGTGAGTGGGGGGTTGTAACCCCATGTCCTCTGTAAATTACGCCTCTGGGCCAAAATATTGGCCTTGATTTCCTGCACGCATAGAAACAGTTTGACTACAGCCATTCAGTCAGAAGGACTTTTTGCCTAACATGGGGTTTCTGAGCATGCATGCTTTCTTTCAGCAACAACCTGGAAACTGCTCCACTGGGACACCGCCTTGCTCAAGAGCAGCCCTGTGGGGGCAGCGAGGAGGACGCAAGCGCGAGCCATTCACCGCTGGCAGGTTTGGCCTTAACAAGGGGAAACGTGTTCCATAGCAAAACGCACTCTCACTGGACAAATCAGAAAGCTTTTGTTGTTATGGCTTTGTCATCTGACGAAGGCTTGTGTTTTAAAGGTTTAAGATGACTAAGCCATAACAATAAAGGCTTTTTGATTTGAGTTTTGCTCTATAAGATTGTTCCATCCAAAACAAACAGTTTGAGTCCTGGAAGCGCTCCTCTACAGACATTTTTGTTTCATGTTGAAAAGTTGAAAACAATAAGAGACTGGCTAATTACAAATACATGGGAACCCAATCAATGCACCAGGTTGAAAAATCTTATGTTTAAGTGAAAATTGATTTTTCTTTTAAAAATATATTTGAGCTATTAGTTTTTTTGTGTAGTTATTATGATTAAAATTCAAATAGATATATTCATTGGTTATAAATGCATCTATTTGTAAATATTTTGTTTTAATGCACACATAAATATAATTTGATTGGTTTGTATTATAATTTGCCAAATTGACTAAGTGACTAGATCATCCTTACTCTTCCTCTTCTCTTTGATTATAAAGTCATATTTGTATTTACTATTAGTATTTAGTTTTTATTGCATGTTTGTGGCTGCTGATGTGTTGGATTGTATTCATAGACTGTATGTTATTAATAATATACAGTGTATGATTGTATTTCATGACATGGACGGACGCTCAGTCCTAGAATTTCTTGTGGAACTAAAACGCAGCATATGACGTTGCAGAAGGAAGATAAACATGGCGTCCGGACAGCAGTGGGTGTTGGTGGAAATGGTACAAGCGTTTTATGAGGTAAGTGTCTCCTCTTTACAACTCTGTCGGGTACAACCTGGCGTGTACACGAACATTTCTTGTATGTGTAGGTACTCGGGGATGTTTTTGCTCTGGTCCGAGAGGCTGGTTATTGAAAGCTTCCCAGCCAGGAAGTGTCTGTGGCTCGGGGAAGGCGTGGCCGTGGCTGGAGCCAGTCACAAGAGGCAGGAAGATGGCAGGACCGTGAACGTTACTTAGCTAGCTAGCTAGCTAGCTAGCTAGCTAGCTAGCTAGCTAGCTAGCTAGCCACAAAAGTAGAGCCTGTAGATGTAACTGGCTGTCTGAGTTATAAGGTTGAAGCCGAGGTCGATAGTAAAGTTCTACATACTTTTGTTATTGTACAGAAATACATTTTAGGATGTTTTTTATGTCTGTGCAGTTAGAACATGTCCACTTTTCTAGCTTTTCTAGACCTTAACTTTACAGCATTTGAGCTAACTATCATGTCACCTGACTGCTTTATTTAGTAACGGTCTATGGTAAAAACCGGTTTTAGCAAAGTGTCACCCATCCTCATCCTACTTAGTCAGGGTCAGTTCTGCGGGTTTCTTTCTCTGTCCTGGTATGTAACGGCGAACAGGCTGCAGTGTCAGCCATGTGCATATCTATGGACGTTTGCCTATTTAGCACCATAATTCCATTCAATATTTAGGTAGTGTGTGAGTTATGTATTGTACATATATATTGTAGTTTGGTTTAGTGACACCATTCTGCTATATTCATACAATACAACATATTGGACTGTCAGGGACGACTTGGTGCTCTCTCTCTGTCTAACATCCATTTCTCAAAATGAGTCAGGCATTTAATGTCCCACGTTAAGAAATATTAGAAAACTACAAAAAATTAAAAATAAAACAAAACTTCAGGAATCAGATCAGGTGGAAGGTATCAGACACCGCATTATAGAAGACAAGATGTTCTATGACATTATAGTTTAACAGTTAAAGATAAGTAATATGTCCACCTTCTATAGGGTGTTAATTTGGAAACTCTGGACATTATTACTGAAGGAATTACTGTCAGTAAGTGAATGCACTATGCACTGTTGTTGCTGGATTTGTCCTCAGAATCAGTTTCTCTTACTGCCCCCAGATGACCCTAATCTAGTGCATTGTGGGAGAGAAGAATGCAAAGAAAGAAGACAGTTGGTTTTAGTCGTGTTCCACTGGAAATTAGGGATTGACCAATACAGATTATTAATAGTTAACAGGGTTGGGCGGTAATACTTTATACTGCAGGGTCTTAAAGGTCCCATGGCATGAAAATGTCACTTTTATGAGTTTTTTTTTAAACATTAATATGAGTTCCCCCAGCCTGCCTATGGTCCCCCAGTGGCTAGAAATGGTGATAGGTGTAAACCGAGCCCTGGGTATCCTGCTCTGATACCCAGAAAATGAAAGCTCAATTGGGCCGATCTGGAAGCTTCTCCTTCCCTTTCTCTGCTTTGGCCCACCCATGAGAGAGAGACATCATGGATTTCAAACAAGCAAAATGGCAGCCTCCACCTTGCGCCCCCAAAAAAAAAAAAAAAAAAAAAGAGAGCAGAGAGAGTACAGTTCAGTGGCCTGAAGAGCCAGAGGTGTTGTGGAGGGGAAAAAGTTTTTGGTCCTGATGGACCTCAGCCTCCTGCTAGAGGGGGGTGTCTCAGATAGTTTGGGGCCGAGGTGGGAGGGGTCTCCCATAATTTTTTGCAGCCAATCACCTTCTCAGCAGACCCAATAACACGCTGCAGTCTGCCCTTGTTCTTGGCAGTGGCAGCAGAGTACCAGATGGTGATGGAGGATGTGAGGATGGACTCAGTGACGGCTGTGTAGCACCATCACCATCATTGTCTTTTGCGGGTTGGATTTCTTCAGCTGCCGCAGGAAGTACATCCTCTGTTGAGCTTTCTTGATAAGGGCGCTGATGTTCAGCTCCCACTTGAGATCCTGGGAGATGGTAGTTCCCAGGAAGCGGAAAGACTCCACAGAGTCAATTGTGGTGTCATAGAGGGTGATGGGGGGGGAAAGGGGAGGCTGAGTTCTTCCTGAAGTCCACAACCATCTCCTCTGTCTTTAGATGCTGCATAAGCCCATTTAACACAATCAGTGCCAACAAGCAACTGAAATATGATTTGACAATTTCATTACAAAGCACTTCCAAACTACTATTTTTAATAAGAGATTGTATATAAAGTGGGAATTTCAAAATGAAGGTGCATCTTAAAATGAAGATATACATTCATATTTTCACTTTGTATGGATAATGGATTGTTGAGGATTGAATCGATATATCGATCTTGAAAGATGTGTCGTTACACCCCTAGTCTCATTCTATATCTCGTTTGAATTTATATATCAATATACCCTAAAGTCAGTATACCGCCCAGCCCCAACTAAACCTAGTCCTGTCTACGCAGCAGTCTATAAAAGATTGGACATTTTCCGTCTTCAAGGACAGAAAGTGCAGTTTAGAAATCCCTCTCCCTGACAGTGTGCAGTGTGTTTCAAAATAAAATGCATTGTGTCCAATGGAAAAGGGTGTTTTCTACCCGGACATTTTAAAATAATAAAAACATTTTAAATAATATATATTTTTAAAGATTTTTTTTGGCATTTTTAGGTTTGTATTATTGGCAGGACAGTTTAGACTTGAAGGGGGAGAGAGAAGGGGAATGACGTGCAGCAAAAGGTCGCAGGTCAATAGTGAACCCGCGGCCGCTGTGGCGAGGACTGAGCCTCTATATATATTTATACGGGCGCACACTCTACCAGGTGAACTACCCAGGCGCCTAAAATAATAAAGCTGTAATTGCAAAACCGTGATATTTTTGCTGAAGGTTATCATACCGTCAGTCAGAATCTCCTGCCGGTCCAGGTCTAAGTCTGACACCCAAATCATCCTGGTGTCCGTGTTTCCCTCAGGCTCCTGCCTATCACCTGATCCTGGAGGGCATCCTCATCCTGTGGATCATCAGACTTCTGTTCTCCAAGACCTACAAGCTGCATGAGACCTACAGACTGACCGAGAAGGTAAGCTGAGCTTCGGGCACAGCTGAGGGAACCGTGTGTGCGTGTGTCATCATGTCTGTCCCATGGCTCCCTGTTCCAGGAAAAGGAGGACCTGATTGAGGAGTGGCAGCCTGAGCCTCTTGTTCCTCCCGTATCCAAAGACCATCCCTCCCTCAGTTATGATGTTGTCACAGGGTAAAACACTCAGACACCCCCCTCCAACACACACACACACACACACACACACACACACACACACACACACACACACACACACACACACACACACACACACACATACACATACACATACACATACACACACACACACACACACACACAAAGACTAACAAGATCTCCTCCAAAAAGCAAAGCAGTAGTGGCTGTGTATTTGCATTATTACATTATCTAGGTCAAGTGACAACCAAAAGATGTATCCTAAATTTAAAATATATATATATATATATATATATATACATACATACTGTATTTTTTTTTTTTTTTAATCCTCCATGTCCTCCTTGGCTACTAGCAACAGTGTGGAGGAGGGGTGGGGGTGGTGCGTGATTACTGAAGGCTTTTATCATGTGGCCGCTGACAGTGTTGTTGTTGTTACTTGACAGGGGGGGGGACAGAAACTCCGCACTGTAGCTTTAAAGTAACATTTAGTGGAGTGGTATTGTCACTTTTTTGCCAAGCTGTTCAACTACAGCCCCAGACACAGTTTGACAGGGCTGACATTTATCAGTTAAATATAGTAAAACCAGTGGTGGAATGTCACGTAGTACATCTACTCCTGTACTGTACTTCAGTCCAAAAGTTGAGGTACTTGTACTTTACTTGAGTCTTTTCTTTTCATGCCACTTTCTACTTCTACTCCGCTACATTTCAGAGAGAAATAATCTACTTTTTACTCCTCTACATTCATCTGACAGAGTATTTTTACACTGTGGTAATAGTACTTTTACTTAAGTAAAGGATCTGAATATTTCAGTTCTCATGGGGTCACTTTTTTTTCTTTCCATCATCAACCATGTTAATGTCCCTGCATGTGTAGCATGAGATGAGCATTAAAACACAATGTTTTCTGTTACAGACCTCCCAGCCACAAAATCATAATCAATGGGAAAGAGTGCATTAACTTTGCATCATTTAACTTCCTGGGCCTCCTCGACAACGAGCGGGTTAAGGTCGGTATTTATTCTCAAAGCCGTCACTACCTGTACTTTTGTACATTACAGTGCTTGATTGGAACTCTGAATAAATCATTTTCTTCTCGTCAACAGCAAAAAGCTTTGGCATCGCTTAAGAAATATGGCGTGGGCACATGTGGTCCAAGGGGCTTCTATGGAACCTTTGGTGAGAATTTGTTTAAAAACTAAATTGGTATTGTTAAATCACAATGATTTGTGAGATAATTAATTGGACAGGGATATTTGGAATTGTAACAGCTCTAAACTGTGGTCTAACTTGTTGGCGTCTCTCCCCAGATGTTCACCTGGAGCTGGAGAGTCGTCTGGCCAACTTCATGAACACAGAGGAGGCCATCATCTATTCCTATGGCTTCGCAACCATCGCCAGTGCCATCCCTGCCTACTCCAAGAGGGGCGACATCATCTTTGTGTATGTGGTGTCTCTTCTAACCAGGGCTGTAGTACTCGAGTCTGGACTCTAGGGCTAGAGGCTAGAGGTCGCCCCACATGTCAGTTTTTTAGTGACATGTCTGTTGCTTCTTATTTGTTACATTTTATGTAGGTTTTCCAAGTTAAATCGCTCTACTTAAAGTAACTAATATGGCCTAATTTGATCCTACAATGTTGTTACTTTTTGATTATTACAAATAAAAATGCAAAAGATTATCTTACTATAGAAGATATACTGTCTCTCACATCATATAAATTATGAACAGGTAAGTGGTCTTGAAGAGGATTCTTTTTTTCTGTCTCTGTTTTGTCTCTTATTTGGACTTGGTCTCGACTGGTCCTGGTCTTGGACTTCTCTTGGACTCAACAAAAGTGGTCTTGACTACAGCCCTGCTGTTAACGTGTACAGAGCAATATTAATTCAGTGATCACACTGAAAATGCACCATATACCAAGTCTTTTTCTTTTGAAACATTTTGTCACTGCATTGTTGGAGTCCACTGTAATTGAGCTGACTAAAGACTTAAACCAACAGTTATTGGCAGGCTTAGTTTCCCGAAGGTTGACACAGAAAACCATATCCAGTATCTCCAGCCTGCGTATGTGTATATGTTGTTGGTCTGTTGGGTTTAGTGTGCCACGGTTGAGTCTTTTCACTTTTGTGTTGTGTTATCAGGGACGAAGCCGCCTGCTTCTCCATCCAGAAGGGTCTCCAGGCGTCCCGCAGCTTCATCAAATACTTCAAACACAACGACATGGAGGATCTGGAGAGGCTGCTCAAGGAGCAGGAGCTGGAGGACCACAAGGTTAGGACCGAGTTATTCAAAATAATAATTTATACTATTTATCCCGCATGGGAAATTACAATACTTGTGTCTCCCTACAGACTGAGCTGCTGCCCCCCCAAATGTGCTTTCATGCTCACAAATGTAGCAAATTTTTATAATCCTGCTTTCATTCAGTCTTTAATAACTGTCTTACACAAGTCTCACACACTTTGTTTCTGCTGCAGAATCCTCGCAAAGCTCGAGTGACCCGGAAGTTCATTGTAGTGGAGGGGCTGTACATCAACACTGCAGACATCTGTCCCCTCCCAGAACTGGTACACACCATAGCCTTTATTACAATGGCACATGCAACATTTTGAGAGCTCTTCTGTTCAGTAAAAGTAGGGCTGGGCAATATATGGATATTATATCTCCATCGATATATGAGTCTAGATATTGTCGCAAATTTGGGATATCGTGATATGACACAAGTTGTCTTTTTCTGGTTTTAAAGGATCAGTCATCCCTTCTGTTGTCCACGGGTCAAATTTGACCGTTTTTCAAAATCTGTATATAAGAAACATGGGTATATTTTTAACCAAATTGCTCAAAAATGGTATGGATGGTTCTCTACAGCGCTGTTTGCAAGTACAATTAATGATCCCTACTTTCATTGAATTTTGAGTATTTTATTCAATTGTATAGTATTCAACAACAAAAAAATGGAAATGTTTAAACCGTATCCTAACTAGACATACACCAGTCTGATTATCCATCAACATCAGTTCCACTAATATTAGTCCAAATAATAATAATTTCAGCTTTTTTAACTGAAAAAGTTCATATACACAAGGTTTATTGACATATTCCAAAACTAAGTATATAGTGGTTAGAAGAAAAAATCTGTCAAAACGTAAACAAACGGCTTTTTATTGAGTTTCCTCTTAGCAAAATTAAAGACTCTAAAAAGCATAGGGTCTTTTTTCACCAACCTTATTCCACACAACAGTGGCGACGTTCCTTGCAGCTATCCGCTCGTGCTCCAGGAAAGTGAAGAAAAGATCATTTGGGATATCCAGCAATCATGTTGCTAACGCTGGAAGCAGGAAAAGAGTCGAAGGCGGGAGCATTAATCCCTCAAAATGTTTGACAACAGAGTTTCTGAGAGCATTGAGTTAATATGTGCTTGTTATCATCAATTTAGACAACATATTTGTAAATCATGATATCTCCATATATGATTACATTGATTATCATATTTAATTATAGTGGATGAAAAGTCAGCCTTGAGGGTAGGGATGTTGAAAAAAAAAAAATTATTTATTTTTTACTTCTTTAAAGAAATTACAGTTTTGAGCGACTCCCAAGATACATATTTTAGTTATCTAGATCACTGTCATGTGACCCAGAGGATGTAAAAACACTAATACACAGCCTATGAAGTAAACCACGCCTCTTTATTATACTGTATCCCCTCTTGTCATATTTGTTTCTATGAATGTGTACAGGCTCAACTGCCAACAACTAACAAATGTTAAAAAATAAATGAATAAAAATATATATT
Source organism: Etheostoma perlongum (assembly GCA_026937815.1). Classification (NCBI taxonomy): domain Eukaryota; kingdom Metazoa; phylum Chordata; class Actinopteri; order Perciformes; family Percidae; genus Etheostoma; species Etheostoma perlongum. The sequence continues at coordinate 27,868,163 of CM049386.1, read as the reverse complement.
CCGACCAATAATCACATATATTATTACAATTTGGCATATCTAAACAAAATCAACTATTACCAGTCATACTCCTTAACACCTTAGCTCATGTTAGCAATTCACTGCAGTTAATCAAAGAATCTGAGTATTTAAAACAAAAAAAGACAATTTTGTAATATTAGTTCCAGGCCTAAAGGCTGGTAGGTTTTCCTCCCCAGCCCAAAAACCAATGATCATCTATTGAGTGGCTGCTAAGATTTGAACATTCACTAACAATTTGGCTGGTGGACAAAAAAATGAATTTTGCAACGGTCAATGCTCAGTAAACGGTGGAAAAAACAAGAATCTAAGAAGAATCCCTAGTTAAAACTGTACAGCATGACCTATAGATCCCATAGACTGCTGCTGCATTACGTGCACATCTATTTGAAGTGGAATGATGATGATTTTTCTGCATGCCTCTGCTCTGTTGTCTATTCATTGTGTTGCTGTAACCTTACAGCTGAAGCTCAAGTACAAGTACAAGGTGCGGATCTTCCTGGAGGAGAGCATGTCTTTTGGTGTGTTGGGAGAACACGGCCGAGGAGTCACAGAACACTTCGGGGTCAATGTGAGTACGCCCAACTTTAAATGCAGAAATGCTAAATATTGGCACAGTCGAAGGCTAGCACCTGAATAACCCTCTGAGGACGAAAAAACACACTGGCCCTTCTACTCAAAAAGCGATATTACACAATTTCATTTCCAGCACTGAAAAATGTGTACACATAAGTTAAGGTTAGTTTGCAAAACACATCTGTTTCAAAAAAGTGAATATCAACTTTTTAGCTTTAGAGCAAAATTATCTCCTCCCACATTGCTCTAGAAAAAATCAGGGCGTTCCTATACGGAAAGCTGAGTTACGGAAACATTTGATATGAAACACACAGAAATCAGTTATATGCAAATACCATAAAAAGGTACATTTTTATCCCAGTGTTATTGTCTTTTAAAATGTTTTATTTCTCTCTCTGGTGTGTTAAATTCATTGTTTCCAATAATGTATTATTCTAGATAATAGATTTAATTTAGTAAACTGTAAAATAAACACAAAAACATGATGCGTCATCAGTATTCCACATCTGAAAACATTTTGGGCATATTTGTGTATAATAATAATAATAATAATAATAACAACATGGTACCATTTGTGCCATACGCAGGTAGACGACATTGACCTGATCAGTGCCAACATGGAGAACGCCGTGGCGTCCATCGGAGGCTTCTGCTGCGGACGCTCCTTTGTCATCGACCACCAGGTAAATACAACACCATGTTATTGATACAAGTTGAACTGAATGGGCAACAGGAGAGCGCAAACCTCCGCCCAAGCCACGCCCTCTCTCATATTGTCAATGCAGGGGGAATTTTCCCAGTTGAGGCCTCACTTTTCCCATTTCCAACACCACATGAATGCAGCATAAATGCCCTATCTCGCATTGAAAATGAAAGTGAAAAATGACTTGTTACTTGAATCCGCCCCATAATTCGGATCTGATCGAAAATGCAATGGGCTCTTCTTCTGGCTATGCTTCACCCTTCCACCAAATTACAAGAAAATCAGGCCAGTAGTTTATCCGTAATCCTGCTGACAGATAGACAGACAGTCATGAACTGGCTCACGGTTCAGACAAAGGAGGGAGAACACACAAAAGGGTGGGGGTGTGAACACTCCGTGACATCAGTGATGTCTGTGAGAGGACGAATATAGTGTATGAAGATGTTGCATGTTGAAAGAATGACAAAACAAAGTGAAAACCAACAATCCAGAGGCATGTACTGACTCGACAGATCAGTCAGTCCGTCCGACCACAATCTATGGCATTTTCAAATTGATTGGTCAGTAAGCAGTGCTGTTTATATAACCTACTCCAGGGCAGATGAGCTGTTTAGCATATGTTACCACTGGGATTATGATAGTCCTGCTGTACAAAAAAAACCCTATTTCTATCTTATTACTTTTCCACACCTACCTCACTTCCTTTCCTCCCCTGTCTTCACCACTGATTGGTTTTTGCTTCCACCTTAATTACCTGATTGACTTCACCTGGTCACTGCTTATTTAAATACGGGATTCCTTCTTCCCACTACATGTAAAGGAGGGTTCAGTTTTTCAGCTTTACCTTCCTGGCGGAGATGCTGAGCAGCTGACTGCAGAAGAATGGTACGTTGAGAACCATCATCAAGGACAGTTTCCAAGGTTTTCTTTCCACATTGAAGAAACACTTTTACAACTTTCAGGAGTACGCCATTGCAGTCAGATCCAGTCAGTCCAGATACAATGTCCTCACAACAGAAGTAGAAGGATCTTTGATTCATGCAGGTGGCACAGAACTTCTGCAGGTCCCACTTAGCGGCTTGGTGAGTGCGAGCACAGCGCTGACAGCGTTTATTCTCTTTTATCCAGTTTACCTTTTGAGCTTTTGTCTTGTCTGTGAACTCAGAACATCTGCTGATATGAGGTTCACATGGGTGGCAGTATGCAGAGGTTGCTCTTGACATTGGAAGGAGTTCTGGAGTTGGCGTGGATTCATCTGGTTTTTGTGCCCCATGTAGAATTGTGGTTGGGGCACGGGAAAGTCTTTGCTCATTGAAGATGGAAATCTTCTTTCTGGTTTGACACCGAGCTTCAGGTTGCAACCAAGATGAAAACACAAGCAAGTCATACTTCATGACATGCCGTCTAAAGCGACTGGAGTGTTCTGCAGGCAGCTTTTCAAGTAGACCACATCCACATGAGAGCCACAGAAGTTCTGCATGTCCTTGATCTTCCATCGTGCTAAGCAGACTAACGAGTCCTTGTACACAAAAAGCAAAGTTATCAAGAGCATGACCATCGCCTACTCTGATAGGAGGGAGATCCATGATGTTCTTGAGCTCCTTCAGTGCTAGTTGTCTAGGTTGCCCATAACCTTCATCAAGAGCATTGATTGGTTGAGTGTATGGGTCAGAAGCATAGGAAAAGGCAAGAGCTAGGCTTGGTCCAGGAGAACATGATACTTGAAATGCTCTGTTTCATTAGGGTTGAGTCAATTACTGAGTGTCATCCTGTACTGCATTTCATCCTCTCTGGTAAGGTCTGGGAAAGAAGGACCCTCAAGTTTGTATAAATGTGTTCTGCCAGTAGGGGATGCCAACTGTCTGTTTGTGGTGACTGTGAGATGTAGAAGACTGAGGCCATAAAGGAGAATACTGCCTCTGCTGGGAGGAGAAGCACATGTACTTTGTAGGTTAACCTCTGCTGGTGCTGCAGGTAAACTGGGAGGTGGCAGCTCTCGTAAAAGTAGTGGTCCAGGTTGACAGCTGAAGGAATTGCATTATCCAGGTTAGGAAAGTAAGGTAAATAGGGCAAGCTCGAAGACATCTTAACAGGATGATGTCTGATCACTGGTGGACAGGAGGCAGAGCAATATTGCAGTTCAACACCGGACGCTTTAATAACCTTTCTCCCACTCTCCAGTCAGCCCTCTCAACGTGATATCCACTTCCATTTTTATCCTCCCTATGCCACCCACGGTGACATCTGGGAGTGGGAAGTACGCTTGGTAAAGAGTGCGCTCAGGACAACCATTGGTGGACAAATGGTTACTGAAGAGGTTCTGAGAACAGTGCTTATTGAAATTGAAGGCATCCTTAATTCAAAACCACTTGGCTATGTGTCAAATATTGCAGATGTTGCTCCAGTCACCCCCAAACTTAACATGGGACGACATGATGCAGCGCTCCCTCTAGTGTCCTACCCAGACTCGGATCTTCTCAGTAGATGGCGTTGGCGCCATGCCCAAATATTGTTTGACCATTTCTGGAAACACTACATCAAACCCTGTCTATCACTTCAACCATGGCACAAATGGCAGCGGGGCAAACCAGATCTGTAATTAAACTCCGTTGTGATGATTGACTCCCAGCTACCAAGGGCTCTTTGGCCCGTAGGAAAGGTGACCCCTCTCCTACCAAGCAAAGATGGCCACATTAGGACGTCTGCAGTTACAGTGAAAGACAAGTCCTATGTCAGACCTGTAGTTCACCTGATCCCCCTTCCTGGCCTACCTGATGACCGTTAATTTGTTTGGTCTGTAATCAAATTTCTCACAAGAAATCTGGGGGCGGCTGTACAAAAGATCCTTATTTTGACACACCTACCTCACTTCCTTTCCTCCTGTCTTCCCACTGATTGGTTTTTGCTTCCACCTTAATTACCTGATTGAGTTCACCTGGTCACTCCTTATTTAAACACTGCACTCATCAGTCTTTTCCACACCTTCACATGGGGCAGCAGCTGGTAAGATGAGTTTTACTTAGTACCTTATTTCTTGATAACATTTATCTAGTTACTTTATTAACATGTGAGAATACTAAGAATAATAAGTTCTGATTTCTATTTGTTTCTTCCTAGATTTTCTGACCTGTCTGTTCTGTTATACATCATTTGCCTCATTCAATTTTATTGAATAAAACTTTCTTCAGTTGTGCAAAACTTCTCTGTGGCTCAGGTCATGCATTCTGACCGATGGCAACCAACCTCAAAAACTACACTCTCCTTTACACCCACTAAAAAGAAAAGTGAGCCTGCGTCGTAAGACAGACAGCCCAAGCTTATCCCTGAAGTTACCTCACTAAGCCCCGCCCTGCTCCGTAGTCCAGGCTCAGGGACACTCGGGGAGCTGAGAGAGACACAGCAGGGCTGCTCCCACTGTCAACATGTCTGCCCCTTATGCCCCTTAGGGTTTGATTACATTGGTATTGAAGCTAATGCACTGTAGCACAGCTTTATTTTTTTTTTAAATTGTTATACAACAAGCAATTGTTTTGCACAATACTGAACACAGCAGGACACTTTATCTGTTTATTTATTGCAAGTAAAATTGCCAGGGAGGGATTTGTGAAAAAAGCAAAGGTCATAAACACTTATCTATGAACTTCAATATCCAATGGGAAATATTCTCAAAATAAAATAACATGTAGACAGTGCCTGTACCTGGCTCACAGTCACATATTGGGGGGGGAGGGGGCTAAACAACTGCATCCTGGAGCTCTGTAGTGGCTAAATACAACCAGCAACTGCTGCTCTGGTTTTATCCTTCTATGGCTCTATTGACTGGTCACATCACCGTGCTAAGTTTAAAATAATTATTTTTTTTGTTTAAAACATTTTTTGATAGTAGTTCAGCTGGGATATGTAGACCAGAAAGGGGAACGTCCCATGCATCTCCCCTCAGTCACATTAGTGATTGCTCCTTTTTATCAAAGTGAGCGAGTAAGAAAGTTTACCTCAGAGTGTGTCTGATGGCATGTTGCTGTGTCTTCACAGTATAGCAATGTTAATGTTGGCCCTCTCTAATAAATGCTCCTCGCCCTCATGGTTTGCGCCACAGCTGCTTTTCTAAAATATTGCATGGATTGTTTTTCTGCGTCTCGAATTGTTAGTTCCTCATATTTTCCATGGATGGCATCTAGACCATCCAATACTTTTTAATGTGGTCCAATGGTAAACAAGACTTATTGAGGGAGTGGTCTCGAGCCTTTTCAGAAGTATCCAAAAACAGATTTAATGAGGTTTTCCTCATTAACAGTTTTCCAGCAGACAACAGCCCCGCTTGTAAAGCCAGAGCTACACAGGAATGTCCTCAAAACAACGAGGTTGACGTCTTGGTCCAGACCTTATTGTCCCTGTGTTCTTTTCTATTTTCCATTTGTAGGTACTGCTTTTTACTGAAATATAAAATTTGGTTGTAGTTGTGGCAAAATCCCAATCCTAAAGACAATAACTGTGCGTCAATAACAAAGTCAGATGAGTGTGTCTTGTGCTTGGCAGCGTCTGTCGGGCCAGGGCTACTGCTTCTCTGCCTCGCTGCCTCCCATGCTGGCTGCTGCTGCCATCGAGGCCCTCAACATCATGGAGGAGGATCCAGGTACGCGCTCAGTCTGTGGCTTTCTGCTGATTAGTATATTTTGAATAAGACTTGTTCTGTTTTCAGGCTGTTTCCCACTCATCCATCTGTCATCTGTTTTGCAGACATATTCACGGTCCTGAGGGAAAAGTGCAAACAGGTCTACACAGCGTTACAGGGGTAAGTTCACGGTCTGCCACTGTGGCTTGACTAAAGAGCTCTATGTACATGTTGGAGTGTATCAAAGTTTAATATGAAACGTTGCTGGTGAAATTAAGGGGGTATTTACTGAGGATTTGGGGCCCTTCGTTGCTAAACCACCCAATTTCCTCATACTAAAGAACAACATCAAAAACAGGGGCAGCGCTGAATATTGTGTGTTTGGTCCCATGCAGTTTGTACTTTAAGGTGTTCCTGTTCAAAATATGGGAGGAGGGAATGAAAAGTCAGAGCATTTCTCCCCACAGACTGACCGCTGCAGGAAACTGTCTGACATGGCATGTCTGGGGAAAGCAGGTGCAAAATCTGCAAATATCATGTATTTAATTAACTTTAATTTGAGTCACAGTAAATGAAAAGATGCTCTGGAAAGTGACATTACAGCAGCTCTGTTTAATGTGGACAGCAGCCAGTTAATTCTCCTCATGGTTTTCCTTCGTTTCTCCAGCTTATTTTTCTGGATGGTAATGGCTCGCGGCACCTCCAGACTGCTATGGTTAAAGGGAACAGTAATACAGGCCTGGTCCTTACTTTTTTTTTAATCTGAACTTTTTTGAGCTTGTGAATATTTGCTCACATTGAAGCCACCTCCTGTGGGGTGAACACATGATTCCAGTTCCAAAACGTCTTTCTCCTCAGTCAGTAGTCCAAGTTTAGCAGCAGCAAACGGCTCTGCAGCCTTAAGTACAGGTGACAACGCATTGAGATCCGATCCCTCAGACCATATTCAGAGGTGGTCTGGGACACACACTGTAGACCACTTCCTTACAGTGGGGAGAACAAGTATTTGATCCACTGCTGATTTTGCAGGTTTTCCTACTTCCAAAAAATGTAGAGGTCTGTAATTTTAATCATGGGAACACTTCAACTGTGAGAGGGAAAAATCCAGAAATCAAGGAGAGGGTTAACTTCTCCCCCCGTGGTCAGAAAGAACAGGGCAGACATTTTGTTTCTCTCACTAGGACTCTAGAGTCACTACTCACTCTGAAGACCACTCCAGTCACTCTCTCACTTTCTCCCTCGCTCGATCACCCACACACACATGCTGGCTCGAGGCACACAACAACGCACAGGTAACAAAGAGTTTTGCAATTGACCCTCTGGAAACCAACACACCCCCCCCCCCCAGTGTTCTGGTGGTGAAATGCAATGCAAAGAAACACATACCTAAACTCAGATCTCCGAAAGGATCACAACGCCGTTGGAGTGGTGGCGTAGCTACGGCGTTTTTTTTTTATTTTTCTATTTTTTATTCCATGGTATTGTAGTTCTTTCTGTTGGCAGCCCAAATATAATTTGCTGTATTCCGACTACAAATGAGACCAATATGGAACTTCTATTGCAACCAATCAGCGTTGGTGTTATTGGTGCGAGTCTCTTTCCGACTGTTCCACAGACATTAAACAGATTTTATTCTTCAGCTTTGGGGAAGTACAAGTTTAACAATAAAAAACTGGGCTCAGTTGATGTTGTGATAAAGGTCTTAAATCTCATTCATAATGGTCTTAAATTTGACTTAGTGAAACCTGCAGAAACTCTATTTGTTTCTGTATTTATTGTATATTTCATATTAATGTTTAATATGTATGCATCATTCACCAAGGTTAACTCCACATGAGAGTAACTCATTGTGGCATAAACCCTTTGATCCTGATCTGATGATTATATTATAGATATATACTTACTTAATTGTTTTTTTTGGCATTCAGTAGCAAGACAACCATAACACAACACATACACACATACATAACAATAAAAATCACTCACAGAAATGCAATGACCATGATACGGTTCCCCCCCCCCCCCCGATGTATGACAGAACTCCAGGTCTGAAGTTGGTAGGAGTGCGGTTTGCCCCGGCGCTTCACTTACAGCTGGAGAGAAGTTCCGGCTCCCGAGACTCTGACATGCAGCTGCTCCGCACCATTGTAGAATATGTAAGTCCTACTGCAGTCCCACACCACATGATATTTCAAGTTATTTCATTATGGACATACGCAGAGGTTCCTACTCAGAAAGTCCAGATGTAGCATGACTAGGGTTGGGTACCCAATTCTATACTTTTTAGGCGCCGACCAAATTTCCTCAAAAGTGTAGTATCAAATTTTAATACCTAAGGAGTAAATCTCGATAGTGAGCCAATCAGCACGCTTCTACCAAGATCTAATGTCTGTGATTGGCTGTCTAACATTACACGTCATAGAGACACGCAGGAACAACTCTATGTTACACAGAGAAGGCTCACGGAGTCAGAGCTGAGAAATATAAAAAAGAATTTGAGACGTAATGTCAATTTTTGTTTTATAAAATTGGTATCGAAAAAAAGTACCAGCTAAGATCTGGTATCTTAGTCAGTGTTGGTATAGGTACTGATAGGGAAAATGTTTAAACGATACCCATCCTAAGCATGACAATATAAATTTAAAACGAGGCTCCTCATACCAAGTTCAGCTCTGTCACATGTTTGTCACAACCCACAACAAAACTATCCACGTCTTCTGGAGTTTTTAATCTCGATTTGCTTAATCATTTTTAAAGCGTGTGCCAAATCGTTGCCCTGGACCAACTGTGATGGTTGACAGATGATTCAGTGTTTGTTACTCAGCGGCTCACCGTGGTTTCCATGTGTTCCATATCAGTGTATGGAGAGAGGAGTGGCTCTGACCCTGGCTCGGTACCTGGAGAAGGAGGAGCGTTTCCTTCCCTCCCCCAGGTAAGAGGCTCTACTGTGCTTTGGATGGAGTGAAACCAAATGTAATGAAGCTGAGTCGCATTTTACCACAGGTGGACTCCAATTAAGCTGTAGAAACATCTCAAGGATGGTCAGTGGAAACAGAACACACCTGAGCTCAAAGTGAATGCTTATGTACAATTAATTTCTTCGTTTTTGTATTTTTAATAAATTTGCAAAAACCTCAAACTAACTTTTTTAAGTTGTCATTATGGGGTATGTGTAGAATTTTTGAGGAAAAAAATAGATTTCATCCATTTTGGAATAAGGCTGTAACATAACAAAATGTGGAAAAAGTGAAGCGTGTGAATACTTTCCATATGCTCTATAAATGGTTGGTGTGGGAAGAGATGGGGCTGGTTCTCCAGTCAAATAGGCAATGGGAACAGGAGAGCAAAGACCTTCCTTAGTCATAAGGGCTTCGTAACGGTGTGTGTTCATGCAGAGGAGGAGCTTTTTTATGCGTGAAAAATATATAAATGGATCCATTTTAACGATTCAAATCAAGTTCCACGCTTATTAAAAGAGAAACACTTATTGCTGCAATTTCTATCCATGTTCTCTTCCTTATATAGAATATCTAGCAGTTGGGATGGTGTCTCATGTTATAAAGCTCCATGACACGTTTTCTTTTACACAGTGAATGTTGAACTTTAGCTAAACCTTTTTTATTTGTATTTTTATTTTTTTATAAAAATGAGTGCAAATCAAATTGTAATCGCAATATCTGGCAGAAAAATCCAAATTGAATCCACTGGGGTAAACCCTGGTTTAGTGATAACGGCAGCCTGGTGTGTGTGTGTGTGTGTGACCGGCCTGTGTGTCCCCAGTATCAGGGTTGTGGTCACCATCGAGCAGACGGACGAGGACATCCAGAAGGCCGTGTCCTGTATCCAGGAGGCAGCGTCAGCCACCCTCAACTGACTGGCAACCCGGAGCACACACCCCTGGGGCGTTAGCAGCCGTCCACCTAGGGGACAGGGTAGGACGGCACTGTGAGGGGACACTCCCGACTCGACTGAGAATTCCATGTTCTATCTGCCAGCCGGGCCTTTGTTTCTCTTTTTATTCTTTGCCTCTCTTTTTTTTGTTGTCATCCATCATGTGTAAAGCTGGGTATTGTTCTAAAATATTCCACACCAATACCATGACTCTGATACCAGGTCCTATACCATACTTTTTCCCATACCAATTTTATACAAATGATATGAAACGACATTACTGCACTGATGTTGGTATTTATACTCCAGCTCCTACTACGTAAGCCCGGTCTCTTTGTAGAGTTTTTCCTGCGTGCCTATTCAACATGTAATGTTAGACGGCCAATCACAGACCTTATTAGATCTTGGTAGAACCATGCTGCATGCTGATTGGCTCACTGACACTGATGAGATTTTCTCCTTAAGGACTATCGGCCGTTGGACAGTCTGGCGAGGTCGGAGACTTGAGTCTGTTGTGTGTGTTCCGTGCTGTCGTCAGTCGGAGGAGCCGTCGGCTTTAATTTGGGCCGAGCCTTTGGTTATTAAAATGAGCTTTTGAGTGACGAGGGATTATTCAATAATCAGTATTTTAGAGGCAATTCGATCGGTGCCTAAAAGTAATGGATTGAGTACCCAGCCTTTATCATGTGTCATAATCCTACTGCGTGCACTACATGTTGTACATTGTTACAAATGTGATAGCGCCCCCCCCGTCACTAATAAAGAACCAACTGCAGTGAGAATCTCCACGGACCAAATGACCTGTTGCTTTCTATGCACTGACCAAAGTAGAGACGCATGCTCGTTGTTTTAATGTTTGCAGTCGACTGGTTCATAATCTGTACATGAGTTGTGATGTTCTATGTCACTGATTGTTTTACCACAAATACACACCGAGAATTACACCTGGAGTTGTCTTCTTTGTTAGACATGTTTGCATGCTTTACTTTTTATGTAGGTATATCTGATTTAAATTGAGTTATGGCATTTTTTTGTAAAATAACCATTAGAGCTTTTTCCTGATACATGGGTGCCGATTATATCATAACAGTTCTAAAAACTGATTTTCTATGAAGAATGATATCACATGTCAGTCAGTCTGACATTTACTTTGTAAAGAACATAAAATGGATTTTCTGCTATTTCTACTTTTGTTCTGTTTTGCTGGAAATGATAAATGACCAATTTGTTAAGTTTTACCATTTCATATTTTGACAGGAACATGACCGGAGTGCAGAGTTCAGTCAGATTTCCTCTTCGCAGATCCAAGTCATTTTAGACTTGGGTCACTAAATGTGCTGCTGATGGCCCCGTGGGAATATCCACACTTTATCCTATCTCAGCAAACGTCTGTTGTAGTGGGTATGAAAGTATAATCCTATAAAAAATATAATACAAGTCCAGAAATTAGGGGAAATAGTTAGCCTGTATGATTTCTACAAAGGTGAATGGGGAGAATGAGTATTGTTAATCAGCGCTGGAATGTAACTAAATATATTTACTCCTGTACTGTACTCAGTCTACTTTAAAAAAAAAAAAAATAAATAAAACACAAACATTTACAAATACCCAAACAGAGAGAAAAGAAAAAACAAAAAAAGCAAAAGGCAGTAACAGCTAAACTTAAAGGACAACACCCCTTGTACCGTTACATTGTTTGTGATCATATGGACTGTGTTGGGTTTGAAGCATGTGTGTGTCAAGCCCTTAATATATGAACAGAAATATCCCCACACTAAATGGAACTTCCCTTTGATATTGTTACTGCTGTCAATCAAATATTTGTAGGGTGCAATCTCTGTCATCAGGTGAGTCCAGAGTCTCTGTCATCAGGTGAGTCCAGTCTGTGAGCCCTGGCGTGTCTGTGCTCTTCCTCTTCCTCAGTATCAGCCTTGCTGCCGTGATGAGGCCTGCGATTATTAGCGCATGCTGTCCTTTGTTGGTTCCCTGTGGTAAAAGTGTGCAATCTCCCAAGAGCCAGAACAGTGGAGATTCCGGTAACCTTTCCCAACCAATCTCCCAATTTCCTTAATACTGCTTTCCAGCACGGTAATACCACAGGACATTCCCAAAAGGCATGCAAAAATGTACCACTTTCTCCCTTACACTTCCAACATCTTGTGTCTTCTACTAAGCCCATTCAGAAAAGCTTCATGGGAGTGTAGTAGTATCTATGTGGGATTTACATCCCTAGTGGCCCAGCCAACCTTGGACACTATATTACACCATTTCTCCTTATCTATTCCACAGCCTAAATCACTTTGCCATATTAATCTAAGATTCTCAGTGCTCACACTTAGTGATTCCATTATATATTTGTAAAATGTTGAAGCACTATGCACTGTATTTGGCAGGTCAAAAAGGTTTTGCACCATATTAGATTCTTCTATACTTCTATTAAGTGGGAACACACTTCGTACACTGCTCCACAGTTGTAAATATTTCCAAAATTCACCCCTTCCCTCCAAAAGAAATGGATCTACTAGCTCCTGATATGACTTAAAGACTGCATCCTTATATAGATCATCGATCACACGTATACCTTTCCTCTGCCAAGAAACCCAACAAAAGGAGTGTTTACCTATCGCGATCCGTGGATTATCCCATATGGAGGAGTACCCCTGTTTGTACTGTGATTTCCCCATCAACCTATGCACCTCAGACCACACCCATTGAGAGTGCTTCAGAATGGGATCCCCCCCCCCTCTACCACCCTAATCTGAGAGAGAGCCTGAATGGGCCTGGAGGGAGCCACCACAGCCATTTCTATCTTTACCCAATCCTGTTGAGAACTATAGTCAGCCCAATGCCTCACCAATTTAGCCAATTCAAAAGCCAAGTTATATACTTCTACGTTTGGAAGGGCCAAGCCTCCCTTTTCCCTATTAGTACATAGCTTTTTAATATTAATCCTTGGCTTTTTTCCATTTCACAAATCTTTAACCATTTGATTATATTGCTTATATATGCCACTAGGAACACTCAATGGCAACATCATTGATATATAATTAAATTATGGTGCAATCACCATCTTAATAGTATTCATTTTGCCCCACAGGGTGAGATTAATTATCTTCCATCTCATTTTTCATCTCTTGAAGTAATGGCATCAAATTCATTTCCATTATATTAGACAGATCAGCAGTTAGCTTTAATCCTACTGTACTCAGTCTAGATGTTGACGTACTTGTACTTAACTTGAGTCTTTTCTTTTCATGCCACTTTCTACTTCTACTGCGCTACATTTCAGAGAGAAATATTCTACTTTTTACTCCTCTCCATTCATCTGACAGCTTTAGTTCCTGGTTCCTTTAGTTCCTAGTTCCTTTAGTTCCTAGTTCCTTTAGTTCCTAGTTCCTTTCCACATTAAGATTCCTGCACACTAACCACATGTAGTTTCTATAATCTGATGTCTTATTATAAAGTAACCTAGCAACAATATAAGGGCTCCAGGTCCAGCTGAGATGATGAGACCATGAAACACAGCTGCTTGGATCCTTCACTCTTTCTAACATGGGAGGAGAGTTCTGCATCCAGTAGCCTACTTTTACTTTACTTTAAGTAGGCTACACCATTTTCCTTATGATACTTACATACGTTTACTTAAGTAACATGTACTTGTAACGGAGTATTTCCCAGTGTGGTATTAGGAGGCCTACTCTTCCTGCAGTAAAGGCTGTACTGCTCCACTACAGGCTCAGCTGCTGTTAGCTACCTTCCTTCTGTCTCTAGATGGGGCCCTCCACCAATACGTAAGCGTGTGCGTGGAAGCACGCGCGTGCGTCCCCTCCGGTTTTCCAAGCTCGCACAGTTCCTGCGCGAGGACAGAGGCCACTTTTGGGAGCAGCAGCTTTGAAGAAGCCGCGCGGCTGTCGACGTCTCCGGCGGACAGCACACGGGATGCACGCGGCTCCGTTTCCCCATTCGAACCCGCATCTTTCCCGCTCCTCCATGTCCGACTCCTCCGCCACCTGGAAAGTGCGCTTTCTACCCGCCTGCTGACTTGGAGAACCAGAAGAAGAAGGAAAGGTCCAGCAGAAGAAGCCCAGCTCCTAAAAACTGGACGCAGTTACCTTCCGTCTCATTTAATTAATTTTTTTATATCCATTTCCCTGCGCCCGTTAGTGAGTAGGCGCTGGTGCTATGGCTCCGTTCCTGAGGAGTTTGCTCTGGATGCTTTCCTTGTTTCCATGTCTGAGATGTGACGGTAAGACTCTTTTCTGCTTTACTCCTTAAACATTGGGTCACCCAGTGTCGGCACAGCGCTCACCTCCCTCCCCGTTCCCTCCAGAGGGTCTTACACAATAGATGGAGCCTTCCTCGGACTCCTGTGGCTGTAGTCAGGGTGTAGCCGACAGAGTCCAGTCCCATCCGCCGTCCTCTTAGGAGAGTTCACAGAAAAGGCTCATAAAGGCTAACTGCTTAATGCGAACACACTGCATCCTTTACATCTGCACCAAACACTTTCAGGACTGAGACACACACACACACATTCCCCCCCTTAATTACGTTGAGCTGAGCGTTTATTTAAGAACATAATGAATGGTCTTGTTTGCGCATTTCCCCATCATGTTTCAGATGGTTGTGGTAGTTTTCAGGTTAGAGGGAGAGGGAGAGGTTATAGCTTTATGTGATCACTTAAACCCTCTTTGTCCTCTCTGAGTTTGTTGACATGTGTCCCCCCCCCGGGTCGGACTCAAAGCGCCGCCGTGTCGTTGTCATGTTGATTGGAGGCATCGCTCGCGGTCATCTCGCGTCTTTTGTCACCCATGCTAATTCATTTAGAGGGGGGCGCGGACACTTCCTGTTTTCAGCTCTGGCTTTGAGGACTTACCATTTGTTATGAAGTGAAAGGGGGGGCTGAATGATTAGCACCTTTGCCCCAGCATTCCTTTATATGATGAGTGAAGAAGCAGTGTGTTGCCAAGGTGAACACAAAGGCACCACATGACCTTATATGGGAACTTATTTAATATTCATACATCAGTAGATGGACCCATCATTTTGTCTTTTATATCTTTAAAGTTCATTAAACTATACATCACTATATTTGAATGGATCAAATGCAGTGGTGGAAGAAGTATTTAAATCCTTACTGCAGTAAAAGTACTAATATCACACTGTGAAAATACTCTGTTACAAGTAGAAATTCTGCAATGTAGATGTTCCTTCAGTAAAAGTGTGTAAGTATCATCCGGAGAATGTAGTTCAAGTATTAGAAGATGTTAGAAAGAGTGAAGGATCCAAGCAGCTGTGTGTTTCATGGTCTCATCATCTCAGCTGGACCTGGAGCCCTTATATTGTTGCTAGGTTACTTTATAATAAGACATCAGATTATAGAAACTACATGTGGTTAGTGTGCAGGAATCTTAATGTGGAAAAGAACTAGGAACTAAAGGAACTAGGAACTAAAGGAACTAGGAACTAAAAGAACTAGGAACTAAAGGAACTAGGAACTAAAAGAACTAAGAACTAAAGGAACTAGGAACTAAAGGAACTAGGAACTAAAGCTGTCAGATGAATGTAGAGGAGTAAAAAGTAGAATATTTCTCTCTGAAATGTAGCGGAGTAGAAGTAGAAAGTGGCATGAAAAGAAAATACTACAGTAAAGTACAAGTACTTCAACATTTGGACTGAGTACAGTACTGGAGTAGATGTACTCCGTTCCATTATTTCCACCACTGATCAAATGTGAAATGCTGTTTCCCGTGTGATATTAGCCCATATATGACATTTTTGTTTCAACATATGAGCATATTTTCACCTGAAACCCTGTTATGTCATGTTTTTATTAGAAAATGAGCGTTTGTGAGGTGGAATCAGGTTTTTACATGTTTTACAGGACACAAGAGCTGCCACTGCATTCTATGGACCAGCTTCCTCTTTCAACCACGTTTCATAACACAACATGACATGGTAAAATCAATGATTACTTTCATTGAATTTTGGGCGTTTTATTCAATAATATAGCATTTAAAAAAATGTTTAAATGGTTTCAAAATTGTCTCCAGACTAATCTTTGACATAAACCAGTCTGTGATCCACTCCACAGCCTCTGGTCTTAAGTATTTGTCAAAATAATTCATGACTTCCGCTTTTTTAACTCAAAAAGACTATGAATTAAACAAAAGCATTGAAAAAAACAGCAAAACATTTTCATTTTCAGTTGTGGCCTGGAAAGACAACGAGTTCATGGTTGACAGGAAGACAATACTGTGTATATGAATACACATTAAAAATGGAAAGTTATTGTTGGCATTGCATTGGCTTTTAGCCTAGCGTGTGGAGGAAGTAACAGTCATTAGGCAACAACTTCCTAGAATGATACACACCGACTTAATGTGGGAGTCAGCATTTTGAAGGATTTTTAAAGATCTGTGTGTGCAATCTGAATTCCAAGTTAACATTAAAGGAACGATGAGAGTACGGAGGAAGAAGCACCGGGCAGCAGCTGGGAGTGACGTCCTGATAAGTAGCACTCCCAGCGTGTTGGGGTCAGAGCTGCTGCTGGAGAGAACGTGGCCAGAGGGCCTTCCTTTGCTATGTGTGTGTGTGGGGGGGGGGTTAAGAGCATTATCATCCCTGTGATCACATTTAACAAAAGCCTGTTGGGGGATTCTGAATACCAGCCCTTTAGTGACGTAGCCATATTCAGAGATACTACCTACAATTGTAGTATAACAAGCGTACTTTCTGTCGACCCTTAGTGTTTTCCCTTCTGTATTGCAAGGCTGGTGGCCCACCGGGCCTAAGTTGCCCCCCCCCCACCATGCCTAAGCCAATGGGAATGATTTTGTAATGTATTTTTAGTAGAGGTGCACCGATTGGCCCGTCAGTCTGACATAGGCCGGTCAAATGCTGTAAATAGGTAACATTGGAAAGGCTACAAACAGAGGAATAATATACAGTATAGTACATAATAACAATAAACACACTATTAATTCCATTATCTTAATGCAGTGTAACTGTAGCATGTAAATAAGGGACCTAAATAAAAAGGTGAGCGAGGGCGTTCAACCACCACCATGATATCAAATCAACAGCCAGGTGTAACCTAGGTAACAGGTGAAGAACACAAACATCAAAATCACCAGCTAACAACATCAGTTATACGACTTCCAGTTGGATCTCTATCGCTGGCTAGTTCTTTTCTTTCTCTCGCTTCCCGCCGGGAACAATCACTGCTCATAGGCGGCCACATGCAGTACTTTGGTTTGTTTCTTTAGTATTGGATGTGAAAAGAAGGAAACATTGCACTTTAGATGTGTGGGAATTTCCCACACCAGGAGTCATTTATATTTATTTATATATATTATATATAATTTTATAGTGATCGCTTATCTGTTTAAAAAGGTTCTATTAAAGAAAAGATAGAAAATAAATAATTGTGTATGCTGTAAAGTGGATAGAAAAAAAATGAAATTGGAATCTGTTAAAATTGGTGAGGCAGGTCAAACTCCATGATGAATTGGAATTGGCCTAGAAGATTGTAATAGTCATATTTTCTAATGTCCAGTCAGCTTTTAGCACTGACTCAATGTAGAGTGCTATGGAATCTGTCTTAGAGCTTTTTAAATTCTCTATTGAACTATTGGGCTCTACATGAATGCTGCCATCAGTCTGGGACCGGCCCCAGCCGGGCCCTCATCAGTAGGAACCATTACCACCAGGCTGAACAACTTTCCTGGGGGAACCCCGAACACAACTTGTTGCTTCCTTCTCTGCAGGTTATTTTTGTGAGTGTTGCTCATATGCTCCTTTCCTGAAAGCAGACATAAAACAGCAGGTGAGAGAGATTAATGCAGGCTCTCATTCTTAGTTAGGGGAAATAGAGTAACCATTCTGTTGTAATCAGGTGCCCCGGCAATCAAACTAGACACACTGCTGGGCGGAACCTGTCTGTGGTTTGATGTGCTGTATGAACTAATGGCTTTGTTATTTAGCTACAGGCATGCTCTGATGGAACTCACACACACACACACACACACACACACACACACACACACACACACAAGGAGGGATGATTAACATGGCATGGCTCACACAAGCTGTACAAGCTTTTCCCAAAGTTTTATTGCCTGCACCATCTACTGTATTACACCCTGGTTTTACCTCCACTTCCCCGTCTAGCTGTGAAGTGAAGCAATGCATAGCAGCACTGGACACGCCAGAGGAGTTAGCCAGAGGCCAGTCCATTAATCCACAGTTTGTGGAAATGTGAGGGAAGTGTTCGGGGCCCTCGGTTTTCCCTCAGTTTTTGGAGCGAGGAACCTATTTCCTATTGGCACAGGACAGGTGTTACCTAGGGACCCTCAGGTAATTTGTAATAATTGAGGAGGTTGTCTGTCACCTAAGTCCCAAAGGGAATCTGCCAAGTCCTTAATCATCAAGTAAAAATTCTTCCATATTCAGCTAAACACAGCAGTTGTCTTGTGATAATGTGAGTCCAGTTTGTGATTCAGAATATTGGCGTGTAACTGAAAGTTTTGACTCAGCAATGGTATAACATTTTGGGGTTAATGAATGTCAGTAAATCTGAGTAAAATACAGACTCTGCTTATCCCATGTGAATGTCCCGCATGAAACGTGTGTGTGTGTGTGTGTGTGGGGCGGTGGGGGAGGGGGGTGTCCAACAGAACAGCACAGCAGCAGTCTGAGCCATGTAGAGTTTTGTAGCCGGTGTTTGGGATGGAGACATCGGGGGAAACAGACGGTCCCGGGGGAGCAATAAGCAGAGAGAGACGTTTTTAAGTAACTCACAATTTTTCAACTTTTCATGGAGCTGCGTGGACTGCTTTCCAGTCAGTTTGGGAGGGGGGGTAAACAGCATATCTGCTGTATAGTAATATTTCCTTATAGTTATTTACGATTGTTATCTCAGGTATAATTCTCACTAAGCGGTGGCGTCTGTGGTGACCCTTAGGTCATGTGGTTCCTCAAAAAAAAACATTTGTGAGTTTTTTCTCGTACATTTACTACTTGTCCGCATATCCCCCCCCCCACACACACACACACTTGGCTCCGTAATTTTTTATTTTTCATCTTAGACGGGTCCTAGTACGACTTTGTCCAGTCCTGCTAGAACAGTTTTTGCAGTATAAGTCCCATCACGGGTACCGCCCCTCTCACCCAACAGGTGGGCTGCTCAATTATGGAAAAAATCTTAATCTCGATTATTTTGGTCAACATTCAAAAGACAGTTATTTAACACCAAAACTCATTGCCTTTTGGAATGAGGTTGTAATTATTGACCTTAAAGAGCATGGACAGAGTTAAACAAATCCACAGTGAAAACACCTGGAACTTTGACATTTGCCTTCATACCTTTGAACAAATTAGTTTTCATTCAGAACACAAGACAAAATGAAAGTTTACTTGCAAAAGGTAATGTGCTAAATAATCGTGTTTGTGATCATTAGGAGCCGAAATCGTAACCCCAATTAAAAATTGAATTAATTGCACAGCCCTACCCAACAGGGGGATTGTGGGTTTTTTAATCACGGTAGTGACAGTTTGTTTTTTTTCTCCCAAATTTCACCTGCAGTGCTTTTAGAAATGCCTTTCTATGTGCGTCATCCCAGGGTTTGATAGCAGCCCTTCTTCCATCAGTGCTAGTGCCGAGTCATCATGACAGCAACAGAGCTGGCTTTGTTCTGAGCTGCAGCTAATTGCTGGCTGGTGACACACACTCAAAGGAGTGTGAAGCAGCCCGAGGAAGGCTGCAGGGTGCGATTTTGTTGATATACACAGAGCTGTACAGACAGCCAGAGCCCAGAACTATCCAGACCCTATGTTTTTTTTTTTTTTACATTTAAGATGCATTTGAGTGATGACAAAACTATAACTCTTGGGGCCAACTGCATACAGTGCATACAGCTACATACTTATAGCAATATGCATAAACAGGGTCTCCCCCAAAACAGTTTGTACCCATGTTTTTTGACGAGGGCCCCGCGCGATCCAGTAATACCAACAGAAATATAATAGGAATCGTGAAATTGACAGTTTCAAAAAGCCAAAAGTAAAGGCCTTTTCCATAGGGCTCTACATTACGTCAGTGATTTGAACATCTGACTTTGTCTAAGTTTCCAACCGAGCCACACACTGCAACTGTGTAGAAACGCCCTAAAACATTGTTTGCATAACAATAGTTGAAGGTGAAGATGATGGCTCAAACGTAAGGACAAAGTATGATAAAATGTAAATAGTTATCATTAATAAATATTTCAAAAAATAAGTTTATAAATGTGCCTAAAGTTAACCACATTTTACATAAGGCTGTCTAGACTGCAAAATAATAACATGGTACGGTGCTCATCTTTCTACCATATATCAAATAATCCACAGCTATCTCAAAACTGTATGGACGCTGTTCAGAAGTTTGCAAGACGTGCGCACTTCTTAAAGGTCTTATGGCATGAAAATGTCACTTTATGAGGTTTGTTAACATTAATATGAGTTCCCCCAGCCTGCCTATGGTCCCCCAGTGGCTAGAAATGGTGATAGGTGTAAACCGAGTCCTGGGTATCCTGCTCTGCCTTTGAGAAAATGAAAGCTCAGATGGGCCGATCTGGAATCTTCTCCTTATGAGGTCATAAGGGGCAAGGTTACCTCCCCCTTCTCTTCTCTGCCTGCCCAGAGAATCCCCTCCCCCCCCCCATGACAGAGAGACATCATGGCTTTCAAATGAGATACAGTAGATACAGTATTAGGGGACCACTAAGGTCTATATAAAAGAGACTTCAGATACAGTATTAGGGACCACTAAGGTCTATATAAAAGAGACTTCAGATACAGTATTAGGGACCACTAAGGTCTATATAAAAGAGACTTCAGATACAGTATTAGGGACCACTAAGGTCTATATAAAAGAGACTTCAGATACAGTATTAGGGGACCACTAAGGTCTATATAAAAGAGACTTCAGATACAGTATTAGGGGACCACTAAGGTCTATATAAAAGAGACTTCAGATACAGTATTAGGGGACCACTAAGGTCTATATAAAAGAGACTTCAGATACAGTATTAGGGACCACTAAGGTCTATATAAAAGAGACTTCAGATACAGTATTAGGGACCACTAAGGTCTATATAAAAGAGACTTCAGATACAGTATTAGGGACCACTAAGGTCTATATAAAAGAGACTTCAGATACAGTATTAGGGACACTAAGGTCTATATAAAGAGACTTCAGATACAGTATTAGGGGACCACTAAGGTCTATATAAAAGAGACTTCAGATACAGTATTAGGGGACCACTAAGGTCTGTATAAAAGAGACTTCAGATACAGTATTAGGGGACCACTAAGGTCTATATAAAGAGACTTCAGATACAGTATTAGGGGACCACTAAGGTCTATATAAAAGAGACTTCAGATACAGTATTAGGGACCACTAAGGTCTATATAAAAGAGACTTCAGATACAGTATTAGGGACCACTAAGGGATATATAAAGAGACTTCAGATACAGTATTAGGGACCACTAAGGTCTATATAAAGAGACTTCAGATACAGTATTAGGGACCACTAAGGTCTATATAAAAGAGACTTCAGATACAGTATTAGGGGACCACTAAGGTCTATATAAAAGAGACTTCAGATACAGTATTAGGGGACCACTAAGGTCTATATAAAAGACTTCAGATACAGTATTAGGGACCACTAAGGTCTATATAAAAGAGACTTCAGATACAGTATTAGGGGACCACTAAGGTCTATATAAAAGAGACTTCAGATACAGTATTAGGGACCACTAAGGTCTATATAAAAGAGACTTCAGATACAGTATTAGGGACCACTAAGGGATATATAAAGAGACTTCAGATACAGTATTAGGGACCACTAAGGTCTATATAAAGAGACTTCAGATACAGTATTAGGGACCACTAAGGTCTATATAAAAGAGACTTCAGATACAGTATTAGGGGGACCACTAAGGTCTATATAAAAGAGACTTCAGATACAGTATTAGGGGACCACTAAGGTCTATATAAAAGACTTCAGATACAGTATTAGGGACCACTAAGGTCTATATAAAAGAGACTTCAGATACAGTATTAGGGGACCACTAAGGTCTATATAAAAGAGACTTCAGATACAGTATTAGGGACCACTAAGGTCTATATAAAGAGACTTCAGATACAGTATTAGGGGACCACTAAGGTCTATATAAAAGAGACTTCGATACAGTATTAGGGGACCACTAAGGTCTATATAAAAGAGACTTCAGATACAGTATTAGGGACCACTAAGGTCTATATAAAAGAGACTTCAGATACAGTATTAGGGACCACTAAGGGATATATAAAGAGACTTCAGATACAGTATTAGGGACCACTAAGGTCTATATAAAGAGACTTCAGATACAGTATTAGGGACCACTAAGGTCTATATAAAAGAGACTTCAGATACAGTATTAGGGGACCACTAAGGTCTATATAAAAGAGACTTCAGATACAGTATTAGGGGACCACTAAGGTCTATATAAAAGACTTCAGATACAGTATTAGGGACCACTAAGGTCTATATAAAAGAGACTTCAGATACAGTATTAGGGGACCACTAAGGTCTATATAAAAGAGACTTCAGATACAGTATTAGGGACCACTAAGGTCTATATAAAGAGACTTCAGATACAGTATTAGGGGACCACTAAGGTCTATATAAAAGAGACTTCAGATACAGTATTAGGGGACCACTAAGGTCTGTATAAAATCATCCAAAGAGCACCTTTAAATACAATAAAACAATATATTGTGCAGCCCTAGTATAATACAAAACACGTTGTTTTTAATACCATTATATAATTATCATTTAAGCGTATTCTGCAGAATCAAATATTGTGGCCTGGTAGAAAAAGGTTTGTGGTCCAGTACCAGTCCATGGCCCAGACATTTAAAGACAAAAAAACATTGCAATGAAATGCTCAGCTGGAAACCTCAGTGCCACTGAGGATGTTTTTAAGTCTGTCCTGTTCTGTATATGTTGATGTGAGGTGACAACTCTGAGAGAAATGACTAACAGGAAGCATACTGCTGTGTGTTGGTGTGTCTCTGGTCTGGTTCTAATTATATTCCTGGATCTGGGACTAATTAGAGCAGTGCAAGCCATTCCCATGGACCAGGCTCTGTGTTGACAGAATGGACTGTTAGCATACTGCTGCAACACAAGCATATGTTTATGTGTTTAGGACATTTTAGTTTGCTGGCTTTTTGCATAGACTTCCTGTTAACTTTCTGATCAGTTGTTTAAATAATCATAGAGATAGGCTTTAATACAACGGTACCAGTGCTGCTGCTTCTAACAGCATGCATCAATATCATAGATGGCCCTTCTCTTGATTGCATTTTGAAAAGAAAGCAGAGAGGCATTAATGCTAACATATGCTGCTGATTACTGGAGCTGGGGAGCAGAAACACAAGACAAGGCCCACAAAGTGTTTGGAGGAGGAAAGGCAGTAGATCCCTGTGTTCCCCTTATGCTTCATGGTGTGTTTTATGTGTGTTTAGTGTGGAGTGTAAACAGGACAGACAGTTTGCATCAGAGTATCAGGCAGCGCTGAAGGGGGGGAGAGGGAAAAAACTAACAATAGCAGAACACTTTTGAACTCACAGTATGAAGTTTTTGTGAAACGTTCCTTAGTGAAAAGGTTTTTTAGGCCATGGGCGATGGTGGACAGGGAGGACGTAAAGACATGGATGCATTGTGTCAGCGCTGGAGTCTGGCTGCACCGTTCATCTTAAGATAAGGGAAAAGCTCTCGCTTGTTTGCATTTCTTCACAATCGTCCTGGGCGACCTGAAGCGCTGGATTCAGCGGCGGAGCCTTTGTAAAAATACATAGATAGCAGACAGACCAAGAGAGTGTGTGTGTGTGTGTGTGTTGATGTCTTCCCGACATCAACAGGGAGAAAAGGCTGTTACCTGGGTGGTTTGGATCTTTAATGATTCTCCTAGCCTATTTCCTGCAGCGCCTGGTGTACATATGCTTTATGCAGGGTAGGGCGCCGCAACTTGTGTGTTCAGCCTAACAAAGCACTCTGTGCAGGGCCTTGTGTTCCTGTTCTGAGTCCGTAACAGGCGGTGATGGTCCGGGTACTCAGGTGTTTAAGGTGAAACCGTCTCTGCCTTTCCTTGCTCACCACTGAGTCAGTCTGCAGCGCCCCAGTCAGACCCTCGGTGATGTGGACACCAAGGGACTTAAAGCAGCCCACCCTCTGATATTAAGGGAGGCCTAGTTCCTTCCCTGTTGGAACATCTACCAAGCACTTGTGTTTGAGCATACTGGCAGCCTAAGCCACATTGTAACATTTTGGTGGCGATAGCCTTCACTGTTGACTTTTTGGTTCATATGGTGATGCCCACACCAGGCTCTTGAGGGTGTTTTAATCCTGTCCTATTGTTGTCTGGCAAACACAAACCATACTGCTTAGTGCTGAAAGTGGGTGGGACTGTCAGCCCCCTCTAAAGCAAATGCAGTTAATACTCAGATGGAGGTGTGACAGTCTGAGCGCTGAGAAAAGTCCCATTTAGCCTCAGATAGGGGTCCTCTAACCAGTACTTCTGTTGTGTATATATAATGGCCTTTACTCAGTGGTGGGGGTGGGGGCGGGGGTGGGTTTAGTGAGCCGTCACTGGTGCTCTCTGGATAGACTTATCACTCTGGGCTGTTTAGGGAGGATCTATATAATGGGAGGTGAATTTGTTACTTCCTGTGTGGAGTGGATTTTCAACCTAATGACTAATATATTCATTTTGTCAAACGAGCTGAATTTATAGAGCGGGGGGCCTTGAGGAGGTGGAACGTGTCTGGCTGGGTTTTCATAGAGAGGCAGGCAGAGCAGTGTGTTGGGGATTGTTGTGTTGGAAGGTTTTGTCAGTCGTCTGGTTAGGAAGTTAGCTGGATCACCTCTCCAACTGTTTTACATAAATTATATAGTCTGTTAAGTCAAAGGAGGTCAAAGGTCAGCCCAAGTACCGCTGAACCTGCCAGGCCTTTGTGTCTCAAGTTGTATATTTAAGACATTTTGTCACAACAGTTGTTAATCAAGAATATGTATCCTGTAGACAACATAAAGTCTATGTTGTGTCTGCGTTTCCCAGGAGAGGAAAGGCTGTGATATATTTTTTTCTTGTTGGATTCCAACATGAGCCTGGCCATCGTCTGTTTGGATCTGAAGATATTTGGAGCCACAGGCATTGTTGTTGAGTCTGTTCGTAATTATCCTGTTAAAGTGTCCCGGGATGTGTTCTCGTGTTTTACGGTGCATACTTCTCTACCTGTGTAACTGTCTTCAGAGGGGCGTTGTATTAATGTAGCTTATATTTGATTCTGGAACCCTCTCACATTCCTTCTTAACTCAATTAATAGAAACAGGGTTACTTCCAAACATGTGCAGCTGTGCACAACTCGTCCTTGATTATTCAGTATTTCACCAAATTGCTGATGTCAGGTAGAAACCTTCTATCTCCGCGATGTGGACCTTATAGGAAACAATGACTAACAGCTGTGTGATGTACTTTTTATATGAAAGCATTTAGAAAAGGGTTGGAGTATTGTTTTGTTTTATGTTATAGTTAATGTAGTCTCGCTATGCCAGACCTTCCTCCACAGTGCTGCCGAGGAGGGTCTGCCTAGTCCACACAGCATTCTGGGATAGGACATAAACGTGCTCTGGTTTATTGGCATTTCTTTAAACCAATCACAATCGTCTTGGGGCGGAGCAATGGTGCCTCTGAAAAATAGCCCGGGAAGGAACTTGTTTCTGTGGAACACGTGTACGTAGGGAGGCGAGTTCTGGAAGTAAAATGACTGTTGAGTGTGTGATGAGAATTCCTCACACATTTGTCGCTTCTAGCTCGGAGGATGTTTCCCAAATCAACGGGAGTTTAGAATACCAACACAAAGAAAGTGGAAGGTGAGGGACTTCTTGCAGCTCATTTAATTAACTACTAATAACTGATCTCCGAGTTAGGAAATTACAACTTACACTTTGTTTTGTTAGAAATCACAACACATAGGCCTAAAATACACACACACACACACACACACACACACACACACACACACACACACACACACACACACACACACACACACACACACACACACACACACACACACACACACACACACACACACACACACACACACACACACACACACACACACACACACACACACACACACACACACACACACACACACACACACACACACACACACACACACACACACACACACACACACACACACACACACACACACACACACACACACACACACACACACACAAACAGGAGGTGAATTGGCATCTCTCCAGCTACCAATCCACACTCTGTACTTTGGTCCATACTGGGACTTGAACCGGCGACCCTCCGGTCCCCAACCCAACTCCCTTTAAAGCTTTACAGTCTGAATATTTAGTTGTATGGACAGCGGCCATTCCCAGAAGTACCAGTCTGTTCAGTGCACCAGTTTGGATATACTCCATTATTTTATTATTTATTATTATGTGGCCATAGGGAAATATTGACTGTTGCATTGAGACGGACAGTGAAGCATGCTGAAAGCTCCCAGTAAGAGGCTGTTGGCCTTTACAGTGTGCCATGGCTCTGTGGAAATATGTTAACAGCAGGGTTGTCAAAGTAATGGCCTGTCCCTCCTCCTTCAGCAGATGCTTTGTTAATCATAGAGGACCAGCTCAGAAGAAAATGGGAGCTGAGTTTCCCAGCTTGTTCACAATTAATCTCTGTAATACTGTGCTGTGTGATACCTAGGCCTGTTACAGTTATTACTTCATTTTTTTCATAATCCCGTTTTCTTTGTTTAACAGCTAAAGTCTTAAGGCGTATGACTGGTAATTGTTGATTTTGTTTAAATATGACTAATTGTAATTATATAAGTGATTATTGGTCGGACCATATGTTTTTATTATTATTGTTAGTTCTAAAGTAGTTTAAGTAGTTTAAAAAAAATAATGAATGAATACATTTTTTTCTTTTAAATTTGACTAAAAGAGACAATTACATTGTTAATCACAATTACTTCTGAGACAATGACTTTGGAGTTGTTCCAACTGTAGTGGGACCTTTGGGCTCCACAGTCCTGCTCTTCCCTCTGACTGTTTGGGTGAAGGAAAGAATGACTCAGGGCTGGTGTGGAGAAAGATAAACAATTGACACTAGAGTCTTTTTTTACATGCATCCAAACGCTGTCTTTTTCTCACCGGGTGACCCTAGTTTCCCCAGACCTAGCTTGGTATGCACACGCTTATCAGAGAGCCAATAAAATGCAAATGACTCAGCTCTTCCCCCATCACGACCTTCTCAGTCTCCTTTATTGTCTTGTCTTTGAGACACCAAATGGCCAAATATTTGAGGGGAAGTGCCTCCCTTTTTATTAGATAGCTATTGTTGTTTTAAACCTGTCACGGGGATGGAGCTACCCCTGTGTGAGCTGCCTCCGTGATGAGTGTTCCCAAGGTGGGAAAACAGCATCAGAGCCACTAAAGGGGAAATTCCATGGCAGGCAAGTGATACCATCTGACAATTCAGAGAGGGCCATGCTACATTATGTCAGAAAGACTGTAAACTTGTGTGTTTATTTCTAGATGTTAGCAGTGATAGAGAGCCTCTAGGATAGAAGTCGATACATCTGGACATGGTTTTGTGTCCAGGGAACTTCACCGCCGTCACAACTCTGTATGGTGCATCAACATTAAGATTCACATTTCAGATAACAGTAGTTTGAGTTCATGGTTTGATGTAGAAAATATCAGAGAGCGTAGAAAATTAGGGGCCTTAGGAGTTGATTATGCTTCAAACGTATGTGGGCATGCCCACCTCCAACAGAGGAAAGGTGTAGAGGAAGGAGGTTTTGCCAATCAACAAAAACATGGTGTTTTTTGAAAATGAAACCATGTAAACCTATTCTGGTACAACCTCAAAATACAATTATGAACCTGAAAATGAGCAGAATATGGGCGCTTTAAAAACACCAAACACAAGTTTAGAACTGCCTGCGAGTTTGTGGAACAGCTGACTGTGTCCGCAGTCCCTCTGTCTCTTTTCTTTCTCCGGAAAATGGAGCTGCCTTCATGTGTGCTCGGAAAAGGTTGAGATCTACAAACAGTGACTGTGAAATATAAAAATTTACTTGTGTTACTTTGGGGAGTTAAATAGCACAACATGAGGTCACACCAGTGGGCTAGTAAAGTGACACTCCCATCGCAGTACAACCCTGCAGCGCAGTGTTTTTCTTTGTAACTATTCAAGAAGACTCCTTTAGATGTTTAGGAGCATTTCTGACCTAACAAGGTCACAGGAGGCCAGCATTGTTAACAAATTGATCCAATGTGGCTAAAGCTCTGTCCCTTTCCAATCTAATTAGAGTGATAAACACCCAAGGAAAAACAAGCTCCGATTTTAGAGAGAGGTCTTTACTGTTAGCGTGCATCAGAAAATTCAAGTGGTGTTTTTGCATACAAGTCTGGTTACACACATGAGCAGCCACAAGTGTTGCTACAGAGTAGTATGTGAAGACAACGCAAGCTGAGCTCTGCAGAATCCAGGGGCCTGTTGCATGAAACTAGGATAAGGGATTAAGCCGGGATATTCAAGTTATCCTGGATGAATTTAGCTTTGACTCGGTTGCAGGAAACCAGATTGAATTAAACCCAGCCAAGTAACCATGGAGATTTATTCTTTGGCTAGCCTGGTCCAGAGCAGGCTAACAGCCAGGCTAAGATTAATCCTGGAGTCTCATGTGTCAAATCAGCTGCCGTCTGATCCCAAATAAACGTGTTTAACAGTTATTCCGTTGTCTTCTGCATGTCTTCTGCTTTATTTTCATTAACATGCATTAGCCTACTTGTCACTATTGTTGTCGCGAGTTTGATTTAAACCCTACTACAGCTGTTTAGATGGTTAGAAATGGTTGCACTGGCACCCTGATGCGGAGTGGGACTTCCCGGTGGGACGGTACTGTGTCGAGGCTGCCTGGTGTGTGGCCGCTGCCCGCTGCCCGCTGCCCGGTGGCCGCTGCCCGGTGGCCGCTGCCCGGTGGCCGCTGCCCGGTGGCCCGGTGGCCGTGCCGGGCGGTGGCCGCTGCCCGCTGCCCGGTGGCCGCTGCCCGGTGGCCGCTGCCTGGCCGGCAGACCTGCGAGTCTGCGGCAGACCTCAGTGTCCTGTCCACTCTCTCTGTAAAAGTAGAGATGAGCAGCGCAGCGTCCGTGGTCTCAGCTTCAGGTTTATACAGGACGCTCCGGAGATTAAGTGTGACGATATTAATTATATTCCCAGATGATATTAATGTAGCGATATTCCCAGATGATATTAATGTAGCGATATTCCCAGATGATAATAATGTAGCGATATTCCCAGATGATATTAATGTAGTGATATTCCCAGATGATATTAATGTAGCGATTAATGTATTCCCAGATGATAAATAATGTATTCCCAGATGATGTATTCCCAGATGATATTAATGTAGTGATATTCCCAGATGATGATATAATGTAGTGATATTCCCAGATGATAATAATGTAGTGATATTCCCAGATGATGATATTAATGTAGTGATATTCCCAGATGATATTAATGTAGTGATATTCCCAGATGATATTAATGTAGTGATATTCCCAGATGATATTAATGTAGTGATATTCCCAGATGATAATAATGTAGTGATATTCCCAGATGATATTAATGTAGTGATATTCCCAGATGATAATAATGTAGTGATATTCCCAGATGATATTAATGTAGCGATATTCCCAGATGATATTAATGTAGTGATATTCCCAGATGATATTAATGTAGCGATATTCCCAGATGATATTAATTAATGTAGATGATATTATATTCCCAGATGATATTAATGTAGCGATATTCCCAGATGATAATAATGTAGCGATATTCCCAGATGATATTAATGTAGCGATATTCCCAGATGATAATAATGTAGTGATATTCCCAGATGATAATAATGTAGTGATATTCCCAGATGATATTAATGTAGTGATATTCCCAGATGATATTAATGTAGTGATATTCCCAGATGATATTAATGTAGCGATATTCCCAGATGATATGATATAATGTAGTGATATTCCCAGATGATATTAATGTAGTGATATTCCCAGATGATATTAATGTAGTGATATTCCCAGATGATATTAATGTAGCGATATTCCCAGATGATATTAATGTAGTGATATTCCCAGATGATATTAATGTAGCGATATTCCCAGATGATAATAATGTAGTGATATTCCCAGATGATATTAATGTAGCGATATTCCCAGATGATATTAATGTAGTGATATTCCCAGATGATATTAATGTAGTGATATTCCCAGATGATAATAATGTAGTGATATTCCCAGATGATATTAATGTAGCGATATTCCCAGATGATAATAATGTAGTGATATTCCCAGATGATATTAATGTAGTGATATTCCCAGATGATAATAATGTAGTGATATTCCCAGATGATATTAATGTAGTGATATTCCCAGATGATATTAATGTAGTGATATTCCCAGATGATATTAATGTAGCGATATTCCCAGATGATAATAATGTAGCGATATTCCCAGATGATATTAATGTAGTGATATTCCCAGATGATATTAATGTAGTGATATTCCCAGATGATATTAATGTAGCGATATTCCCAGATGATATTAATGTAGTGATATTCCCAGATGATAATAATGTAGTGATATTCCCAGATGATATTAATGTAGCGATATTCCCAGATGATATTAATGTAGCGATATTCCCAGATGATATTAATGTAGTGATATTCCCAGATGATATTAATATTCCCAGATGATATTAATGTAGTGATATTCCCAGATGATATTAATGTAGTGATATTCCCAGATGATATTAATGTAGTGATATTCCCAGATGATAATAATGTAGCGATATTCCCAGATGATATTAATGTAGCCCAGATATTCCCAGATGATATTAATGTAGCGATATTCCCAGATGATATTAATGTAGCGATATTCCCAGATGATAATAATGTAGTGATATTCCCAGATGATATTAATGCAGCGATATTCCCAGCTGATATTAATAGACTGGTCAGAGACCAATACATTCATGATTCATGTTTAATGTTGCTTGTCCTTCTCTAATAAAGGACAGTTTGTGTTACTCCCAGATGAATATGTAGGCCTAATGTTTTATTATAGCTTACATTGGTTTCATAACCTTCTCATTAGTCTCCCATCCCTGGACCAATAACGTGGCCTATATACAGGATATTATGTAGTGGAGTTATCATTCATCACACCGGAACACCACAATGCTTCTTAATATTTTTATTTTAATAATGTGCGGTCACTTGTCAGAAGAATAAAAAACATGAATATTGTTTTACAAATGCTCACAGCGTGTATTGAAGTCACTTACTTCTTTTTCTAGTTGTTGTCCCTTTCTGATTGTTCTGTATGAACATTAATTGTACAAAGAATTAGATATAGCTTATAGAGATTTGTGCATATGGTTGTAAAACATGTTCTCGCGTTGATGAATAAGGGTTTGAAATTAAACCTAGTCATAGGGTCCATTTCAGAGGAACATTATTCCCTCTGCTCACTTTTAAGGCAAAGTTTTTAAATAATTGGTTTCATAACATTTTTATTTCCCTGGATATAGTGCTTTACATGGTAGACTAAATAATAATCCATTTTTTATTTATATAGTGCTTTCAGGAATAGAAAACTAAATAATAATCCATTTTATTTATATAGTGCTTTTTCATGGTAGACTAAATAATAATACATTTTATTTATATAGTGCTTTACATGGTAGAAACTAAATAATAATACATTTTATTTATATAGTGCTTTCACATGGTAGACTAAATAATAATACATTTTATTTATATAGTGCTTTACATGGTAGACTAAATAATAATACATTTTATTTATATAGTGCTTTACATGGTAGACTAAATAATAATACATTTTATTTATATAGTGCTTTACATGGTAGGCTAAATAATAATCCATTTTATTTATATAGTGCTTTACATGGTAGACTAAATAATAATCCATTTTATTTATATAGTGCTTTACATGGTAGACTAAATAATAATACATTTTATTTATATAGTGCTTTACATGGTAGGCTAAATAATAATCCATTTTATTTATATAGTGCTTTACATGGTAGACTAAATAATAATCCATTTTATTTATATAGTGCTTTACATGGTAGGCTAGTCAAAGACACTTTACAGTAAAACCAGCACATTTAGCACATAAAAACAGAAACATGAAACTATATTTAAAGCAATTAAAACACAGCGTAGACTACAACTTAGTAAAAATGTGGAGTGACTATAGGCTAAGGAGATATTTTTACACCCTCACCCATTCAGTCGGTCCGCTATGTTGGGCTTTTTCTCTCCGTTTGAACCGTATTTCCCTTTCTGTATATTATATTCTTCCCCTCTTGGTTACTTTCCATTAGAAGTTGCTGCTCATTGGGTGAAACATATGGCGCATGCGTCTTCTCCATCTCTGCATCAGGAAATCTGGGATCGATACCGTGGTCTATGAGAGAAAGCCGTGAACGTGGACTTATCCCAGCCATCTACACCTGGCAACCGATTAAGCTGCGATGAGCAGATCACACTAAGTCAAGCTGCGCTTTTTCACTTATCCTGGATATCTTTATTCTACTTTCGTGCAACAGGCCCCAGGTTCACTCTTATTTTGGGTAAGAATACTGATGTGCAGTTAGTCAGTGCAGCCAGAAAGACCTGAAACATAGTGCAGTATAAGACGTAGTAGTATAATGTAGTAGTAGTGATGTGAGCAGCATTATTTACCCTAAATAGACAGATATTAATGTGTACTCAGTTCTGCTGCTTTCAATATAAATACAACAAACAGCTTGTTGAATTTAAAACCACTGACAGGAAATAATGTCCAACTGTCTTAAATTAACACATTGAACATTGAGTGGAAAATAAAAGACAACAGGACTGTTATATTTCAAAGTGCAGGTTTCAACTGATATTTTCTTTCAAGTAACACAAAAAAAAGAGTCCTGTGCGATGTGTCGCAGCCTTTTGCAACATGGTGTGATGCCAGTTGATATTGGGATGAGCATAAAAAACAATATGTTGTGCAGCCTCAGGAGTGGGTGGAGACCAAAACCAGAGCTCAAAGGAGAGTGAATATCGGACTTGTTAATGTTGCTCTGTGTCAGGAGGTGTTTCCTTGCTAGGAGTTTAGCTGGAACACCTTTATGTGAATATGATGGTGGCCATGTATAGCTTGTTTTCATGCTTCTTTTGGGCAGGAAATTATTAAAGATTCTGAAATTATTAAATTACATTTTTTGATAGAAAGTAAGAAAAAATTGAAACTCTTTCCCAAATATGTTTATAAGCAGATGAATGAAATATATAATGTCTATGAGATTCATTAACATTGAGTACTGTGTAAGTTATAGTAAACAAGTATCAAAACCAGTGTATGAATTCATACTCAGTAGCAAGTTTTTGAAGTTTTAATTTGATTTTGAATCTAACTACACTAAGTTGTGTAAACGCTCTGCCTGAAGACACACGTTTTTAAAACCTGGTCCCAGGGTGAAAAAATGCAAAAACAGCGCCCTTGTGTCTTTGTTTTGACATACTTGCGTATCGATGATGTCATCGCCACACCTCTCAACCTCTAGTCTTCGACTTCTTACCCTGCGACGGCGTCTCATAACAACAACAGTGGTGGACTACATGCTTGTGTTCCTGCTGGAGAAGATATGGAGCCTATCAGGGTCACTAGGGCAGAATATGCTGTCTGTTGTATACAGCGCGCAAGCTGTATGCACATGCTCCGCCTCTTCTCCATTTGTTGGTGAATTTCTGTAGCAGAAACACCTATAGGCCTGGAATATGAAATGGCGTGTTGAGTCTTTTTCAAATGGATCCGTTTGGACACAATTATTCTTGAACTGCTGCCAGGGAAGACTGGGGGGGGGAGGTTGTTTTGGTACGTGTGGACGTGACCTATAAGTGAGTTGTTATGGTAGGCAGCTTTAGAGCCGTTTGACTTGTTTCCCCCGAGGGGATTCCATCAGATACACTGACCCCTATAGCTTTTATGGGGGCAGTGGTGGGGGGGGGGCATCGTCTGTGTCTTCTTTCACAGTCGAGCAGAGGTGTGTTGGTCAGAAATACCAGCAACACATTCCAACACGTTCCATTCTGACTTTCCAACCCTGGAGCTACATCATCACCTACATGTTACTGTACAATGAATTGTCTCAGAAATAATTGCAATTAACAATATAATTGTATCTTTTAGTCAAATTTTTAAATATTTATTTCTAGTTTACTTTTTAAACAAATTAAAGTTTTGAGTGAATCCCAGGATACATCTTTAGTATATATATATCTGTCATGTGACCCAGATGATGTAATAACACTAATATACAACCTATGATGTAAACCACGCCTCTTTATTATCATAAAACATTTGTTCTAACTGTACCCCCCCACCCCCCGTCATTTTTGTTGCTATAAATGTGTATGGGGTCGAGTGCCAATAACTAACAATTGAAAAAACAATAATACATAGTCATTACCAGTCATACGCCCTAAGACCTTAGCTCATGTTAGCAATTCACTGCTGTTAAACAAATGTAAAAATAAATTGACAATTGGACAATTATGTAATAATTGTTACAGGCCTATATCTATGGAGGAAATATTTATTCATAATTCAAATTGAAAGTCCAAAGAGAAAATGAAGCAAGATCAAATTAAAACTGTTATTATTTGACTATGCTACTAGGAAAAGTCATGCCATAATTAAATTTAAAAAAGAAAAAGGAAATATAAATGCTTTTGATTGCGCTGAAATCTGCTTTGTATTGATTTGCAAAACAACAATAAAGTCATCATTTTATTTGTGGACTGAAGTACTCCACCAAAACATGTCGGCGTCCACACTGGAACATGAACCAAATGGTTTCAGTCCACGTCAGAGGACTGTTTCCACTGCAGAAACCAATGGATATCACTATAACGATATTACTTGCCAAAAATAAACCGATATTGAAGTGTTCCCAGTTCTGCTTCCAGGATTTGAAAGGAAATCATTTCCAACAAATTGAACATGGAATTAAATAAAAAGCACCACTAAATAAAGTGCAGTTTTCCACTGATGTAATGACCCCGTTAATATAAACCTTCAAACAGCAGTGGGGTTCTTTCTTTCTTAGACAATGTAACTGAGGAGACTCTGATTAACTCCCAGGACAGAAAACTGAGAGGCCGACGGCTGAGAGGGACAGAGGAGGCACAGTGCGCTCTGAATTGGATATCTAGTATAGGGAGGTTGACCAGGACTTGACTTGTTTAGACTGGGGAGATAATGTGCCCCCTCAACCCCCCACCCCAGCTACACTGAGACCATTGCAATATATACGTAGTCTGAGCGGCATCAGGTCAAGTGCCAGATTAACAGATAGAATGCATTTAATTGTGTCTATACTTTTAGAGCACTTTACACTGAATGAAGACAACACACGCCAGTGTTGTGGAGGCCTTATAATTTTAAGAGCCATGTAAAAGTTTATAATGCTGAACATTTAAAGCAAATTAAATTGGGCAATTTCAAAGTGTGGCCACTTTAATGTGGTTAAATGTGAAAATGCTGCTTTTTATCAAAGCTTTGGCCTCCATTCAACTATTTATTTCAATCCACTGCATACATCTACTCTTTCCCCCGCGCCCAGTGCCTGTGTTGTGTGTCAGATGCTGAGGAATTTTCTGGTCTACCTCTTGGTTTGTGTGTGTGTATATATATATATATATATGGTGGTCCAATGAAAGGTTGGTGGTTTGATCCCTGTCCCTGCAGTTGCATGTCAAAGTGTCCTTGGGCAAGACACTGAACCCTGAGTTGCCCCCGATGGTGCCCCATTGGTGTGTGAGTGTGTATCTGATGAGCAGGTGGCACCTTGTACGGCAGCCTCGGCCACAGTGTATGAATGTGTGTGAATGGTGAATGGTTCCTGTATGATGTAGAACAGCTTTGAGTAGTCGGTGAGACTAGAAAAGTTATATTTATGGGCTCAATCTGACATTAAACACACATAGTTTAGGGAGCAACAGCGCAGGCCCAAACTAGAACGTGCAAGGCCGACAGCCGCTGTACAATTCAGATATTTCTTCAAATTTAGAATATTTATTGACAGCCCTAGAAGGTTCCAATATCACAAATTCACATTCTAAGTCCAGTTTGTCAGGTGGTAGGGTGAGGTGCTCTTCGTACACATCGTCACCTTGTTACTATTGCCATAAAAGATATTTAACAATTCAGTTGCTGAGCAGGATGTTCTTCATTCACCATACTTTACCACGGACAGCTATATTGATTTCAATAAACATAATGGCTGCTTGCAGCTTTATAACACTTCATAAACCACTCACATTCTTGGAGAGAACAGCAGTGGTTGGGTTTTCAGTAATGTTTTCCTCCTTTGACATTTTGTGGTTATTTGCTTCCATGCATTGGGGTTTAACTCAGCCAGCAACATCATGTCAGCCTCTAAAGTAGCTCTGCCTTCTAGAAATGTTTGGATAACTCCGCTCTGCTCTCTGCAAGCTGTTAAATCAACCTTTGCCTGAAACTCAGGGAAAGGTTGGAAATGATAGCAGCAAACGTAGAGGGGTGGAGGATGGGGAGAACATAGACAAAGGTTAACATACACACACATACACACACACACAGACACACACTCTTGCGCACACATTTTGAACAAGAGAGTGAAGGAAAGTGTTGAGGTGTGCCAGAGGGCCCTCTGTCCAAACCCCAGTAGATGGAGCCGTGGCCTGGCCTCTCAGCTCTCAAAGGGCCCTTTCATGGCCGAGGCAGCAGGCTGTTGGAATGCAGCAGTCTTATGCAGCCTTGGATGGAAAAGCATCCTTTTGGCCCAATCCCTCATTTTCCAAAGCTGTGGATACGTGTAATCAATCACAGCCACTGTCTAAAGTGACGCCTGTAACCAGGCTTTAAGAAACTCAGCTCACTTCTTCTCTCTTTTGGTTTACTGACATAACATTAATTTATTATATGACAAATTACTACTTTACTATGTCACAGGGTGCATGGTATAAAGTTGGGCTCAATGTCATGGGCATGCCGTAGTAGACTGTGTTTCCGCTGTTTAACAATAGTCGCGCATGCACCCAATACTTACCCGCCGTCGTTTTGTTTTTTTAACATATAAAACCCATTTTGTCCACTTTTGCTTATATTACCCAAGCAGCAGTCCCAAGAGAAGTTAGAGCTGATGAGGGATCCACCTATAGTTACCTCAACTGCATATACATTGCTGCTATGAACGTGAAAGTAGGCTGGGCTGGACTGATGGATGCTCAGTAGATGTACTGTGCAATTTTATAACTTTATCAAGTATGGAATTTGTTTTTTTAAATATTTTTGTTAAAGTGACAATCCATAGATTTCACACACAAAGGCTTGACCAGTGGCAGTAACAGTCACAGTGAAAGATAATGGAACAGTGACTAGAAATAGTAGTTTGTTCATGGCATGGGATGTAATAAGATGTAACAGGGCATCGCAGGATGTGTAGCAGGACCACGGTGACAGCTGCAACCAAGGAAACATGCTGGGGGAAAAAGAACATAAGGACTCCGGGGAATGACTCCCCAGAGCTAGGTTAGTAACAAGCATTTCTGGGACATGGATGCACACAGATGGAAAGCTAAAGGAGAGAGGAGCTCAGTGTGTCGAAGGAAGTCCCCCGGCAGTCTAAAACTATTACAGCATAATTAAGAGAAACAGGGTAAAGAGAGGAGCCTGGTCGGGCTAGAACTCTCCCCTGAGTCCTAGCCTCTTAGCCTAGCAAATCTCAGTATTTTATTAACCTGGAACCAGATCCAAAACAGAACTGGCTTTTGGCTGGTCTCTCTTGAACCCCCAACTTTATAGAAAAGCCATACTGAATCACCCAGTCAATCAAACAGACAGTTTGCCTGCTCACTTCATTGAGACTGTTTAGCTGTTCTTAATGTTATTCCATATTTTTTCAAGAACAGATCACCCGCTGCTGTTTCCATTAAGTTTTGAGGTTGTTTTTTTTTACTTCTGCAATAAATCAGCAACAGATGGGAGCAGTCGGCTGAGAATGACCAAGGGACAAATTAAACAAAGACGAGGGTTTTGTTTTGATGCCTCATCCTTGCAGTGGGATCACAACTGTTATGATGTTTAGAAGACATTGCAAACATGTCTACAAGTTAGGACTGGTCAGACATACTTGCTAAATATCTCCAAGACTATGCTTGACATATCTTGGCTGAATGCAAATCCAGCATCTGCATCTGATGCAGACATATAATCCATCCTTCTGATACTGAAGGAGACCTGTCTCCATATCTGCCTACATCTATGGCTGGATTAAACTCCAATCTCTCCAAGGGAAGTGTGGCTCCTGAAAGGAATGCTCTATGGTTTTGTTTGCTGAAGTCCTCAGCACCACCAGTTTCCTCCACCACCCACATCTGTCAAGCACATGCTCTGTATCACAGGGAAGGCCGGAGCCAATGCCAAGTCGAGTCGAGTTAATAACCGAGCTATACGTTGTGTCTGCTCGCATGTGCCTGATCCTGATTAGCTCGCAGAGCCAGGCCCAATCAAACAGAGCAGCCAGGGTATCCATTACACATTCTGCTCATAAAAACATATGTGTTGTGTAAATCACAGCAAAATCCTCAGTTTGCCTCACAGCCGAACTGAGAGAAGTGGAAGAGAACACTAAAAACGACTAGATGCGTTATACATTTTATTGAGTTGTGTACTTTCATAATTCCAAATGTTTCCAGCCGTCTTCAAACCCAGAGATATCTGTCTTTATATTCAATTTAACAGTCAATGGCGTCATATACCCTTTGTGTCAGTCAGACGCTATCCTAGATTTACCTTTTTATATATTTACATGTTTAAAGCCACATTTTTACCAATACCCTTTTTAGATATTGGTGGTTTTTAACTGTCTATTTGAATCGGATGAAGGATTTTAGTTATCGGACGTCTGGATGACAGATTTAACATGAAACTGTTTTTACTCAGTATTGACCTTTTTAGATAATTCAGCTTCCGATGAAAACCTCCTAAATGATGAACACTGAAGAAGTCTGACTGCACTTATGGTATAAGCATACAGACCTCTACACACATCCGACCATTTTGCTTTCTTATGAAGGAGAGGTCTGGTTACCAGGAGTCTGGCTTTCTTTTTAGCAAAAGTAGCGTCTCATGTTTTATCCTTGCATACATGCAGTGTAAAAAGACATTAGACATTACAAGACATTAGAACTATTGGTAAAATAGCAGTGCATCAAGTTCTGGGGACAAGGATGGAAGTACAGGAATCTTCGGTATGGGGTTTTCAGGGATGACCCTTGCCAACCACTTTATTCCTAAACACGTACTCGCATAGTGATTTATGTGGAAACACACACAACAATGGACTGTGTGATGGAGAGCATGGCTGCCGTCACGGTAACGAGCGCTACCTATTTTAGCTTATTATGTTGATTATTCCATGGGTTAACCTAGCCATTCTTCCATTCCCCACAGTAATCCCATAGTTTTCTTGTGTACATATTTAACATCCAATACTGCGATGATTTATATATCTACATACAGTACATCAATACATTATTCTCTATTGTTTTAAAGCGTACAGTTTGTTTCACAA
This sequence comes from Etheostoma perlongum, assembly GCA_026937815.1. Taxonomy (NCBI): domain Eukaryota; kingdom Metazoa; phylum Chordata; class Actinopteri; order Perciformes; family Percidae; genus Etheostoma; species Etheostoma perlongum. Next base: position 27,828,549 of record CM049386.1, on the reverse strand, counting down.
ACATTACTGGTGACAAAAATCACACACCAAATGTCTCTTTTGTAACCTAAGTGTCTGTGTAGTGTTAATCATGTGTACATTATATATATATATATATAATATTCTGTGAATGTCTAGCTTTGTATCTAGAGGAATTTTGGCTGCATAAGGCATGACTGTCTACTCACCTGAGCCACCCCTGCATTGTGCTGTGTGTTGGAATGTTCCAATTAGAAGGGCGAGCTGCAGGTGTACAGTTTGAGGAAAGGACGTAAGTCTGTTGGATGCCCTCAGTGTAGTGACTTGATCTAAGGTTAATTTAGTGAACACTTGTATTCTTAAATTATGGGATAGGGATCAATTACCTTTATTTTAGTGGAAGTGTGTCTTCTTCCCATAAGTTTGTTCATTTTTGTGTCTCTATTTTGCCACTCCCACTTAATTGGGAGATAAATAAAAAAAAAACATCTTTTCAACTTCATCTCCGACTCATTCTGGGTGTTTTCTACCTGCTCACGACTACGCAGCGACATCTACCTACAGCAGGCTGAAGGAACCTTCTAGCTTTCTCAAAATAGTCGTGTGGACTAAAAAGACCCCAGTACCTTGGGTCGAACCGGGCTTTTGGGTCAAAAAGTAGCTATGCTGGTGCATTAAAGATGATGTCTTCTGTCACTTGTTCACTCTGTCGGGATAGACATATGTAGATATATGTATTACATATAAAGTATATTACTTATATTCTGATCAATTGCCAAGAAGATGAACTTTTAATATTAATGGCCCAATGTCCAAGCCCCACCCTGAGGACAGACTTCTAATTTGTAGCTTCACTGTGGCCAAGCCTATATTGTTCCTTATATAGTTCCTTTTGTATTTTTTATAATACATTTTGCGACCTTTATGGATCTCCACCACCAAGTTTGACTTGTTTTATGTGGGCTCTAGTTTTAACTCTTGAATTCTCTCTACGTCTGATTCTGCAGCCGATCCAGGTGCCACAGTGGATACAGATGGTCTGGCCGAAGCTCAGAGTGGAGCTGCACCCACAGCTGAAGGTAAGGGAAACCTTTCTCGTTTTGTTGCTTATTGAAACACTCTGTATTGCCCCCTTTAGGATTGAGCAGTGGTTTTAGGGATGAATGGGGGCCAGGTACTGAGGAAAAGGGGGTTGGGACAAAGGAATAGGGGAGTGCGAGGGGATAATATGGAGGGTCGAATCGGGTCATTTAGGATCCGCCTGGAGGCATCAAGGAATCCAGGAAGTGAGACTAAGGGTGGGGGCACGTCTTGATGAGCTTTGGCTTCATCGTGCACACGATAAACCTTCATGTAGATGGTGTGGTCAGAAGTTCCTTGCTTGGAGGGCGTGTTGAGTAGGTTTACCACATTTGTAGTGCTGGACGTTGACATCTGCGTTGCACTTGCACTCCATGTTTGGAGCCTAACAGATCGTCCCCACCACTACATAGTGTGGGCAGTTGTGTGGCAAATATATTCCTTTGGATGTTCTGGCAATTACAAAGAGGTTGCTGTTAGAGCTGTAACCATTCCAAATGTTGCAGTACAATTAATTGTCTAAGAAATAATTGCTATTAACAATTAATTGTCTCTTTTAGTCAAAATGAACAACAATTATTCATGTATTACTTTTGCAAACAAATTAAAGTTGTGAGTAAATCCTAGAATAAATCATTTGGTTATATCTCTGTTACCCAGGTTATGTGATAACAAAAACACAGCCTATGAAATAAACAACGTCTTTGTTAACATGGAACATTGTATTTTCTTCTTAAATGAACTTAAAACTGACAGTTCCCATTAACCGTCATACCCCTAAGGACGTTAGAAATTAATTGCAGCTAAACAACTAAATAGGGATTATGTGCAAATTAGACAATTATGTAATAACTGTTACAGGCCTAGTTGCTGTAGGTGTCAATATACAGTATATAGTGACTTTTTAGCCATGGTGGCTGCTGCTCAGGTTAGCCAGAGGTTAAAACACTGGTGCTCATTTGTGTTTAACCTGGCTTTTTATGTTTGACAGTTTTATCAAGCAGTTAAAGATATAATCTTAAGACACTTCATTAATTACACCTTGTTTAAGTTGTGATGTGCAGATCATATGCCCTATTGTTGCCAATGTAAATCATACAAAGTGTGTGTGAGTTGTCAGACATGTTTACAGCGCCGGCTGCTGTCTAGTTCCTGCTGCTAATCTGAATAAAGGATGTTATTCCATTAACTGTACAAATTGTTAACGTTATTTGCCAGTAAGGGTGGCAAATTCCCCTACATAGTTTACCATAGCCCAACAGCACAAAGCTGGCCTCATAGGGCTGTACACACACAAACTTATAGAAGAAGATAAAGTACATACAAAGCATTACAAACTGGACACCTGAGAGATACTGACAGGTTGTCAGGCAGGACTGAGGCTGCGCCCAGACTGACTGCATCAGCCGCTACATGATCCGGCACAAACGCAGGTCTTTCCATTCATTCTGAATGGGGTTAGTGCATTTGGGCAGCAAAATGTTGAGACCGGCTCCTTTTGAAAAACGCAACACCGCGTCACACTACAGCGGCCGGATTACATATTTTATTCTGAATGAGACACACAAAGACAGACAACCGTTTAAGGTAACTTTCCTCAGTCAGTCTTTACTCCAGAAGTGTTAGTGAATTCATGGCAAGATCCAAGCCTATCAGCTGCATTAAAGAGTTCATTAATGGTTTGAAACAGATTTGTTAATGTTTACGCCTTCGGGTTAAGCCCTGTCCCCTCAGCTTAGCTCTGTCATGCAGCATGGTGGGTGTTCAGCCGGCCCCCTGGCCTACAAGCATCAATCATGTTAGAATTTAAGGGGAGGCTTGAACCCTGTTGGAGCGGGGTCTGTTTAATACCAGGATGGGGAAATGGAATGGTACAATGGGAGGACTGTTTGCACTGAGCGTCACTTCTCCAGGGACTAAAGGGAGTACTGAGCAGTAATAGTTTTCAGGAACATTTTGGAATCAATCTTCAGAACGGAAAGAAAAATTTGCAGAGCTTTCTATGCAATTCTTCTTTTTTTTGTTATTAACATTTTTCTTAGGTGTCGTTTTAAAGCACAGCCTTCATATAAGAATGTCTTTTGTAAGGGTAAAAGACTTCGCGTTTGAATCCTTGACATTGCAGCGATACAAAAAGATACCAATGCAGTGCAATTCAATAATATATAATAATGTAAATAATGTGCATATAGTGTGTGCAAATAACATGCTCTTTGTGTGTAAATGTGCAAATTTTGATATGTGTATTAAAGCTGTCGATCTTCATGTATAATACCATTCAAATTTCATTTGTTATTTTTATATTTCAAATATTTAATTCTCAAATGCAGCCTGTTATTAATATGTCCTACACTACTCTTATGCATTGCCACTGCCACTATAAGCATGTGGTTGTTGTTACACGTTCTGTCCACTAGAGGGACTTCTAACATCAGCCTGGCCTCGAAGGGGATCTATGTCACGCCGCGCTCTGTTTACAATATTTTCCACCATGAGCGCACAGCGACAAACACATATCAACAGAGAACTCTGGAATGAAACGTTATCTAACAAGTGGAGTGAAGCGGCTCTGTTGTAAAGGCTGACGTTGCTCGGTTAGCACAATGACATCATGTTAGAAAGCCCCATCGAAAACCATTTATCATAAACTAAGTAACAATAGTGTTAGCCACAATGCTAACGGCATTAATAACTAAGCCAAATGGTACTGTCACTACTATTTCAGTGATTTGTAAGCAACCTGTTTCTTTCAGATTGTCACAGTACTGTGAATACAGCTTTACAGTTACTTTACTTTTTAACTTCAGCTGTCTCCATGAAGCTAAGCTAAGCTCCTATAACTCATGACGCAGTCATGTTAAAACTATTTCCTGTCCTTTCGATTTCCAGCCGCAGCCTGTCACTCCCCCTGTACTAACGGTACTCTGTACGTAACGTTAGCCCACAATGCCTTGTGTTTTTCACTCCCGCTAACTTCATGAAATGAAAAATGAATTGTTCATCAGACGTGATATGACAAAAGCTTTCAATTTCACATGCGGGTAGGTCAAGGCAAGAAGAGGGAGATTAGCTAACGGCAACATATTTATAAAAAAAAAAATGTAATAGTAATTTCAGCATTTGGATAATATTGACTTTTTACTATTCCAATTATATTTGACTTTTGATATTTTGTTTCAACCGCCCGTTATTGCGACATCCTGATGACTTTTAGTACTGTATGCACATGTGCAATCATCGGAGATGGAAATAGGACTTGGGTCGACCAAGCAACGGGAGATCAGAGATGGTTGTGCCCAGACGGGTGGACCGTGTTCCCTGCAAACAGAGCACAGACGAGGGGAGGCGGACTCTGTGTTTACATCAATGATGCTGTGATGCAGTGGTACCACCACTTTTAGTGTCATTTGACCTGAGTAGTCATTTCCTAGACAAATGGGCTGCTTGTCCAAGTGGAGCAGGCTTTGGAAAGTTGCCAGAGAGCTGGCTTTAAGAAAAGCAGCTTTTCATTGGTTGCCTCTATCTCTGGGGGATATGACTAGTCAATCAAGCACTTTGGCTTGATATTTGATACGGTCATGCCTCCATAAAAGTACCTTATTAGTCACAAAGTAGCTTTTGACCAGGAATGATGACGTCTGAATCTCCCAGTGGGTTATATAAAGTTGGCCCAGCGTGCATGCAGCATGCTGCCTTTACCTCTGAAGGATTGGATTACATTCTATCAGAGACTGGTGATTGTTAATAGATTTGGAAGTGTTGGATAATACAGCCATAATTGGGCAACAGACATGGATTGCTGTCATGAAAAATGTATGCATAAGATTCTAAACTGGACTGGGCTCCATTTTTCACCTGGTCGAAGATCTTTTTGCCGTTGCCTTGCAGTGTTTTGCAGCAGTGTAAAGTGTGCTTCAGATTTGGAATTCCTCATCTACACAGACATTGTCACATGTCACAGTCATTTTGGCAACACCACTGATACAAGACTCACTTCACTAACATAGACCACACCATTTATATATAGACATGAGTTCATTGAAATGATGATGACTGAGTCTGCGAGGTTTAATCCAGAGTAATGGAAAGGCAGTCGTCAAGTTCTGCTGACAGTGGATACTGTGCTTTTTCTCCACGATGCTCTGATGCTTCTGGCTCTGATGCTTCTGGCTGTAGCGTGGATTAGTTTAGATTGTATAGCCCGTTTTTACTCTCGTGAAAATAATAAACATTTAAACTAACTAACTAACATTGTGATATGCTCTATAAGTGTTCATAGCTATAGATTTTACTGTAGGCAAGTCAAATGTTAGTTTGAGAGGCTAAATTGATCAGACATGTGGTCACCTCTATTTTAATGGCTGCAAGAGTAGCCTATAGGCTGTGCTACGGGGGGGGGGACACAGGCTTCAGTTTGGATTTGGACCAGAATTCTGGGGATCAGGGCCTTGATTTTAAGCCCGAGCAGGGCCCTAACTCTGCCATTCTAATCACATGGCTACTTCTGTCCAGTCAATTTCATCTATATTTCAAATTTGCATCAAAGGGCTTTACAATCTATACAGCATTAGATGCACTTTAATTCTTAGACCCTGGGTTTACATGTTTTTTTGGTCATATTATCTCGACATATCCTGAATGCAAAGCAACATTTTTCTTGTCATTTAAGTTTTTATTAACTTGCATAGTATACACATAAACAGACAGTATCATCAAACATGGCCAGTTCAGTCCTCAGCGTCCTTTAATCACTGCTGCTAAAAACATTCCAGCTGTTTGGGATCTGCACTTCAGCTGTTTCATCTTCCCTTTCCTGCAGTACATCTTTAAATGAAGAATGAAGACGCTATAATTAAAGAGCTGCGTGGTGGCATCCCTCATCTGTAGCCTGCTCTGTGGAGAGCTCGGCTGGACATCAATCTCTGTTTTTTCCATTGCGTAAACTCCAGAGACTGGCTGCTGCTCCCAATGCGGATGGTTTTAAGAGCCAGGGGACTTCTGAGTGTGTTTATCAATGCCTCTGCACCCAACCATCCCTTTGTATTTCCTTATACAGTAATCTGCATAACAGATCCTAGCAGAGAGTCAAGAGTACTGTAACAAGACAGGGTGGAAACTACAATATGGCTGAACCATGAGTGGTCAATCAGCAGTAGAGACTAGAATGTGAAGTCCTGGATAGGAAATGTCCATCTGCAATTTGATGTGCACCCAGTAATATTTGTTTTGTAAGTGCACATGGATAAGCTTGGTTTGAGTCACATAGTTATAGTATAATTATAGTATAATAGTAGGACTGTTCGAGCAGCGTTTCCTATAGAACCAGATGTTTATTGCGGGGCAATACTCCTTTAAAAGGAATATAATAATGACAATTGAGGCAACTAAGGCTTGCCCCTTGGTGTTTCAGACCAATTTGGGTCCCATCAACACTTCCTGTTTTGAAGTTTTTTGAAACTCGTCTTATCTTTCTCTCTTTTTTCTCTCCTCTCCTTCCCCACGTCTCCTCTCCTCTCCTGCCCCCTGTACACTTTCCTCCACCTTTCTTCTTTCTTCTCATCTGTCCCTAACTGAAGTCTCCTGTCTTCTTTAGTCTCTATCTATTACCAGTGGAAAAACTATTTAATTTGAAAGCCTATTTGAAAGACTTGAACATTTGACTGACCAGTGGTGTATCTTCATCACCCATTCACCCACCCACCCTCTCAGCCACCCACTCACCCACTCAGACTTGGGACAGACGTGTTTATATGGCTGGCCAAATATCTCCAAACATTCCTGCGTTAGCTGGGCCGTGCTGAGATCCTATCAAAACCCTTTGATCAGCACTGTTAGCCTGATGGACTAAACAGTCAGACTGAATGTGAGACCACTGCGTTACATTATGTTTGGTAGTATGTCATTCTGAAAGGTGACCCCAGGAAACTCTAACTAATATTTAGTTAAGCTAACTGCAGGGCTGCTTTAAGTCTTTCTTTTAGTTCTTTCTCAAGGTCGAGTCTTAAGTCTTCACAAGCAAGCTTCATTAAAAAGTTCAGGAAACAAACTCTTCCCATCATGCTCTACAGTGTGCACCCAGCTGTCCTGCAGGTTTGTCAGTTCTCTATCTCAAGGGACTGAGGCCTGTGTGTCTCAGTGAGGCTGTGATTGAAACTGACCGGTTTACTTGTGTAGACCACCGAGTGATGTGTAATAGTTCTGTGCACGTTGAGCAGCGTGCACATGCTACCAAGCCGCATGCAGAGCAGACAGTCACAACTCTTTGTTTATATGAACACCAACAGTGACTACTACACAGTGCTTTTTGGAGTTTATGTTGCAGAACATAAACCACCCATCTCTAGCTACAGAAGGAGCTATTTTTAAGCTCTCTCCACAAAACTGGAATGGTCTACATGTTGTAAATGTTGTCCTTTGCCATGTCCATTCAGGTTTACACGGATGTCTGCGCATGGCTACATGATTTATGGCTCCACAGATTTAATTGACTGAGAGCAGGGCTGTATTACTTGAATCTGGACTCGTTTTTGAATTGTCTTGGACTTGTCTTGGACTTATCTTGGACTCGTATGCATCTGGAATAAACTTGTTGCTCGGACTGACCAAATATTGTATGAACCGCGCTTGTTCAGAAAACAGGTACACAATGGAGGCTCAAATGGGCCATTTAATGACACCGCCGTGCTCCCCTACTGTGCCTGAACTGCACTTAGTTTGTTTGGACTAAACACATTTTACATATTGGGCTGCTACTCCGCACAAGCTGCTACTCTCCACTGCACTTTAATGCTCTGTGCCCAAGCTCCTCCTATATGTCTATATGCTGCATTTTTATGTGATTTATTTCCTTGTTTTATACACAATTTTTGTATAAAGACAATAGACACAAGCTGGGGGGGACAATATTTCGTTTTTTATGTTATGAAGTGCTCTTGAATCTAGTTTAATTCAAAATCCATCTAAGCAGGCATTTACATTGGTTGCCTGGGATACGGCTGGCTGCGTGATATACCTCAATCATCAGGCATCAATCGGTTTCATTAGACACAGACACAATGTTAGAGAACACTTTGTACTCTGGATTCTTCGTAACATGTCATTTATTTTAGTGACACCTCTGTTATTTGTTACATTTTACACCGGCAGTCCGGAATGTTCTTGTTACACCCGAATAAAAAGATTTAACATCTAAAATGTTAAGCTGCACTTCAGCTTTATGTGAGTTAAGTGAAATTGGCATACTGATTAATATGACCTAATTTGATCCTACAGTGTTGTTACTCTACACTTGCTATTTATCATTACCAAATAATAATAAAGCAAAAGGATCATCTTGAAATAGAAGATATAATGTTTCTCACATCACATAAATTATGAACAGGTAAGTAAGTGGTCTTGAAGAGGATTCTTTTTTCTGTCTCGGTTTTGACTGTCACTCATTTGGATTCGGTCTTGACTTGGACTTGAACCTCTTTGGTCTCAACTCTCGAGTCTTGGTGCATTTGAGTACAGCCCTGACTGACAGTGACCACACACGCTGAGTGTAAACAGGTCTGTTAACACAGACACCCTGCGTCTGCTGTCCACATCTTTGTTTATATTGGAGTATCTTTGTGCCTGATTAACCTGCCAGTTGGCCTACAATACGCATCCTAATGTGAAACAACATGCAACGTCTGGCCTATTGTAGTGACCTGAGCCTCTCTGTGCTGGCCTGGTCTAACCTCAACAAGGAGAAAACGCTGTTACCTGGGTGGTTTGCCTAAAGAATAAGGGTGTCATTATTCCATATGGTTAACCAGTAAGTGTCAAGAAACCCTATGTGTGACGCTCACTGGTTCCCTCTGAAGAAAATTTTATCTTTAAAAACAGCTCACAAATAATTTCATTTCAATTATATTTAAAGAACTGTATTTAACTTTAGAAAAGCGATTGCAAATGTATTAAATATTGGTATATAACTTTTACTGGCATAAATATGCCATTTTAAGTGAGACTTGCATTAAAGAATTGATCATTTACAGTTACACATTCAGATTTGGTAGAAATGTCTCTGCTCTCCGAGGGAACGCTCAAAGAATCAGAGCAGCACCAACGATTCTGCTGCAGAACTAACTAAAGCTGCATTCACACCACATCAGGAAACGGCAGCTCTCTCACTTCATTTCATTGTGGGAAGTGTGTTTAGGCCGCAGCGGTGGTGGGCCGCAGGGGATCCCGGAAAAACGCAGCTGCAACAGAATCGACTTTTGGAGAAACACAACTTGACGTCACACTGCAATGGCCAATGACACTCCTACACTGCTGCCCAACCCTGCAATGCCTGATTTTGTTTAAATGCAACCTTAAGGAGGAGGTTGTAGCAGCAAACCGCAAACTGTTGGCATGAGCGCATCAGTAAAGTGATAGTGGGAAATGCCGGGTTATAATGACACATGACATAATGTACATCTACATGAACATGATTGGATGTTGATGCTGAAGAATGAACCAATGATTGTAAAACATGAATGAATTAGTTGATGTAAACACCTTAACTAATGTTGTGCTCTATAAAAGATTAGGTTTCTGAAGACCCCATTATTTCATGTTTTTCAGTTTCTCAGTTATAATGCTTGATGCTTCTTTTAACCTTTTAAACCCATTACGTTTCAGGTTATTTCCTGGAGTTCCAGGAGCCAGTCAACAACATCACCCACTTCCAGGGCCAGACAGCCATGCTGCACTGCAAAGTGACAGGAAACCCACGACCGTCCATCCGCTGGCTGAAAAACGACGCCCCTGTGGTGCAGGAGCAGGGCCGCATAACCATCCGCAAGACCGATGCAGGATCCAAGCTCCGCATCCAGGACCTGGACACGACAGACACCGGCTATTACCAGTGTGTTGCCTCCAACTCACTCAAGGTCATCTCTGCCACAGGCGTCCTGTACGTCAAACTAGGTATGGTTCACATTTATATTTAGACATTGACTATGTTATTATTCAGAATTAAGTGAAACACTCCTTTGTTTTTGATGAATATCTGTTTACATCAAGTGGCAACTTCTGGGTATAAAAAGTGAAGCCAAAGCTGCATTCTCTCTAACCTCCAGCAGGGGGAGACTCCTTAAAGCTGCATTTTCATAATTAGTAGTTATGGTCTCAATCTCTAGTTCAAGACTTCTTCGACACTGGGGACCTTCTTGTTTTGGCTGTTGTCTGTGTTTTCATCTTAAACTTTGACCCTCTCACTTTGTGTATTCACTTTGCAAATTTACTTGGAACATTTTGAAGAAAAAAATTGTTCAGTGTTCTGCCAACCAAGCTTGCTAGCTGGCGCTACCGCTGGCTGGTAACTTAAGAAAACGTCTCTGGATTTCAACCAGTCCAGTGTACCGGTGTACATACAGATGAATGAGGGCACTATTCGGAGGTCCATGTCAACCCCCCAGTTCAGAAGGGTTAAAAATCAGTGACTTTCCCTCTTTAGGGTTTAGCGCAGCATCATTGAAACCATAAACAAACGGTCCTTTGGTCCAAATGTAATCACTTCTCTCCAAAATACCAAGATGGCGACGGGCACAATGCAAACAGCTGGCTTCAAAATGGTAATCTACAAACCAGAGGGTGATGTCACTGATGCTATGTCCAATATTTTTACAGCCTATGGTTTGCACAAAGTCACAGTGAGATCAGTAGCTCGTTGATGTCAATAATGACACTTAAATGTTTGTTGTACTGTAAAAACTGTAAACGCTTTAAGTAACCAAGAAGCTGTAGTGGCCTTATGTATGCAGAGCCATAAAGATAAATATGAATTATGTGCTTGTTAACAATTTTATTGATGTTTTTATTTTGCACTAACAGGACAGATGCCCACACATGGCCCAGATGAACCGTAAGTGAACACCTTATATACATTAGCATGTTTGTCAGAGTGTGTGTGAAGAAATCAACATTTGGAAAATAAGAGATTTGAAGTATTAACCACTCCCACCCTGTTAACCCCAGAATGTGGCCAAACCGAGTCAGTAGTGTCTGTGTCGTGTTTGTAATGCCCCTGACAGAGAACAGCATCTGTGGCCAGCATGACAGCAGTTCCAATGCATTTAACTCTAATAAGGTTTTCACAGCAGGACCCTAACCCTAACCTCTCAAACCATTACAGCAGCATCATCGCTTCTCTGCTGTTTAGTTCACTACAGAGCCATAGAGAGAGAAGAGTTGCGACACTCTTGGATCTCGTTAGTCACGTGGTTCATGTAATCCTTTATAGTTCCAAACACATGCTGTGCTGTCATGGTCTTCTATGGGACTGACAGCCCCCGGTCTATCCCACCAGAGCTGTCCTCCATTAGCAGTATACTGCGGGACCCCGGTCTATCCCACCAGAGCTGGCCCCCTGAGCAGTACACTGCGGGACCGCGGTATTAGAAGGATCCTGTGGTGAGCATTAAAGTTTTAGGTTTAGAACTCCCAGCTACCAGTCCTTTCCCTCATGAGACTAGCTAGAGATTTGTATTCTAGTGGTGATGATGGATTCGAAGATTGGTATTCAGGAAAAGGCTGTTCTGTAGTCACTAAATATCCTCAGACGTTTAGAAGTGCGGATGCATGTGTTTGTGGTGTGAGAAGTGCCTGCCCAGAGCTAAAATGGGCATGCTGTGACATGTCAGCTAGCACTCATACCTCCCCTGCTTTCACTGACTATTAGAAATAGATATTGTGCTGCAACAACCAAACCATGAGGGTAGCAGCACATCTCTCTCTCTCTCTCTCTCTCTCTCTCTCTCTCTGGTTTGACGGGGCTGGAGTAGATTCCTCTACCAGCAGTCAGACACTAGCCGGTGGTTTGGACAGGCCTGATCTGAACTGGAAAGAATGCTGATTCATGTCCTCCGTCAGACCAACTGTTTCTCAATGCCTCTTCCAGGGAGCTTATCTCATCAGCCAACAACATAACTCAATTTATAAAATAAATGGTGAAAAATGCTGTTTTAATTCATCTAATTACAGATATTGAGTTTACTTTCACTCATGACAAAGAAAAGCAACAAACGTCCAGAATTGAGAAGCTGGAACCAGCAAATGTTTGACAATAATTTATCATTAAAGCATTCAGATCACCTAGTAGTTCCCTGTGCAGTGGACTGCACGGGTATTCAGCCATCTGCGGTGGTGACTTAGCAGTGTGTTCCCAACAGATGAATTTTGTTGAGGGACGTTTTCTTAACCGACATTCCCTGAGCAGGGAGAACTGTCTCTGTACACTGTGGGACAGAACGCAGCTACAGAATAAGAAGTACATTAAGGAATGATAAGGAAAAAACGGCAATAAAACCCCATGAAGGACAACATCACTCGACCACACCTTCCTCCACAGCGCTGAACAAGAAGGTCTGACTAGTCCACTCAGCATTCTGGGATGGGAGAAAAACGTGCTCTGGTTTATTGGCATTTCTTTAAACCAATCACAATCGTCTTGGACGGGGCTAAGCGCCGGACAGAGCCGCGGTGCCTCTGCTAAATAGTCTCAGGAAGAAGTTGTTTTGGTGGAACATGTGTACGTTCAGAAGTAGTTTTAGTCGTCAACAGAAAACTCAGATTGGACAGATAGTCTAGCTAGCTGTCTGGATTTACCCTGCAGAGATCTGAGGACCAGGTAACCATAGTCCTCAGATTGGACAGATAGTCTAGCTAGCTGTCTGGATTTACCCTGCAGAGATCTGAGGACCAGGTAACCATAGTCCTCAGATTGGACAGATAGTCTAGCTAGCTGTCTGGATTTACCCTGTCCCAGGTAACCATAGTCCTCAGATTGGACAGATAGTCTAGCTAGCTGTCTGGATTTACCCTGCAGAGATCTGAGGACCAGGTAACCATAGTCCTCAGAAATCCACCAGAGGTTAGAACGCCAACACAAAGACAGAGGATAGGGACGGACATCCGGACGAAAAGAGTGACTTCCAGCGGAATTTGCGTGGGCAACGTAGCAATCCCGGAAGTGGAACGTCGTGGATATAGACTACTGTACCTGTGCCTCAGTTTGATTGACCCACACCGTGTTCCTTAAGAAAGAAAAAGAGGCAGCAGTTGGCAGCCATCACTCCCCCCACTCATTGTTTAGGAGGACTGTGCTTTTTCCAGTTAAACTTCAATAGAATGGAACGTGTACAGCAGTAGGGAGGAGCACCCAGCTGCGTGCTGGTGAACTGGGGTCATGATGATATTCTTTAACTCAGGGCTGCCAGCTCGGGCTCCAGATAAAAACACACACTGTCCAAAAAAGTTTCACAAGGATCAACTTTTGCTGCAACGCAACATCAGATACATTTAAGCACACTTTCCTGGGAATATGGCATAGTTGGCACAATGAAAGGTTTTTCCAGTTAGTAAAATCCGGTCTTAGTGTATTATTAGTCGGGTCTAACAGAAGTACATTGCCAGGTTTAAGGCAGACATCCGGTGCGGGGCTCCTCCTAGTCTCACATTGCCAGAGTGCTGTGTCAGCGCTGGAAGGTCTGGCTAAATCACACATACGTTCTAGGATTGGAGAGGAAAAAACACTCTGGCTTGTTAGCATTTCTTTAAAGCAATCACAATAGTTGCTAATAGTTGCTCCTGATGGAAGGAAGGTGTTTTTGGTAGAACAAAAACACTACATAAAATGTAAAATGAAGTTATGATGAACTGTAACGTGAGATATTTAAATTAGCAATGTATTGCCGTGTGGACATCCTCCCTTGTAGAAGTGTTGAGAGGTAGACAGTCATTTCCACTTGGAGATGAGCAACACTAACGTTAATAGTGCATCTAATGTTTGGTGGTACGTCGGTGTAAATCATATATACTGTACCTTTACTGCTGTTTTCAGGTAATCTGCTTTTCTTTTACTTCCACTCTCTTGTTCTTCTCTTCTACTTCTTGCGTATTCACCAATTATTTTGTTTGTATGCCGACTCTGGTTTCGGAGAATACTGCAACGAATAATGCGTGTATGCTTGTAGCGCGCTTGCTATCTACAGAGGCCCACTGTATTCTTGAAATGCACTTCCGATGGAAAGGTCTGGCAATGCAAGATTATGAACCACTGTGCAGGGTTTGACCTGATAAACCTTCAAACTGATAGGACTGGATTCATGTTCCGGGAACAACACGAAATGATTGCAGCTAAGTGACCGGAACATGCATCCCCCTTCTTTCCAGACTGGAGAAGAATGAATCAAAGCCTGATACTTGAAATAAACACAACCTGGCTACCTTCATTAGCAGGTGGTGGTATGCTACAGGACTCATTGGCACTATTTATTCCCATAACGAGCAGCTCGATTCAGTTACCTGTACCATGTCAATCTGATTATAGGTGATCAAAAGCAAAACAACTCCCAGCGTCCAGTGTCCACAGAATAGGACAGAGCAGCCTGCTTTGAGTCAGTGTCTATCTTCAGTAAGCATACAGGGTTGTACCATGTTTGTTTTGTGGATTAAGGCTCAAGTCAGGCCTGGGAGACTAAACCCAGCACAAACATGACATATGAATGACCTCAGCAAACCTTTGAAAACAAGTTCAGATCAGTCGGTTTAACCCACACAACTTCCTGCAGAGCACCAACACTGAGCCAGCAGCTCAGCATGCTGGCCTACAGCCACACATACTGTTGATACTTTTTATTACCAGGGCTGCAAAATATATCTTTTTTTTATCGGCATCGCAATATCAACACAACACACATTTGCGAAAGCTGTGACATATGTCAAATCAACGCTGAGAGATTCTTAATTGAAAGAAAATATCTTTAGAAAACAGCACTTTAACATGTCTTCCTTCTTTTTTTAGTACAGCCTTCTTATGATGTATTAAACATTTGAGTTTAGTATTTTGGCAACTTAGTTGTGCCGTAGTACCTGATTAAGGGGAAGATTCCAGATCGGCCCATCTGAGCTTTCATTTTGTCAAAGGCAGAGCAGGATACCCAGAGCTCGGTTTACACCTATCACCATTTCTAGAGTACTGGGGGGGGCCATAGGCACGCTGGGGGAACTCATATTAATAAAAAACCTCAAAGTGAAATTTTCATGCCATGGGACCTTTTAAGATTTTTCTTTTTACATAATGAAGCTAAAAATGTAATCCCCTTAAAGCCAGCGCCGATCCCATATTCTGATGTCTTATTTTCAGTACACATCATGTCCAGTTCTCTAGTGTTATCTTTTAGCGTCACAGGCTTTATAATAATATCAAGCAGCATTCAATGGCAGTCATTCTGAAAAGGTGACTTGGACTGTGAGTGCACAGTGCATGGTTTTTGTTCTGGGACAGCAGAGGAGCCTATGACGGAGTCAGATTCTGCAAAGAGCCTCGGGAAAGTTTGAGCTACAGGAAGTCATTTTCTACTAGCCAGCATCAGACTTTACAATCCACCCACTGTGTCTCTGAGCAGGGCCAACATTGATTCATTTGTGGAACAAATGTTGTAATCTGCTGAGACAACTGGTGGATTCAGGTCCTCAAGTGACAAGTAACAACAAACTGTGTCTACTACTCAGGCACCAAACTCAGATCGGCTGTTTCCAGTCTGAATACTGCGCTTGTATTTCTCATGTGTTCATGTATTCATCACATTCTAAACTTCTGGTCTGAAGGTTATACTTGTGTATTGGTGTTTGCGTCGATCTCTTTATGAGAGTAGAAGGGCCGGTGTGTGTGCGTATTATCTTAGGAGTGAGTAGTGACTCTAGAGTCCTAGTGAGAGAAACTACTCGCCTGATCTTTCTGACCACGGTACGACATGTTAACCCTCTCCTTGATCTCATGTTGTTGATGGAGAAGGAGAACCAGGAAATAATTCGGGGGGATGCAACGCTACCTACATACATAACCACAGCGTCGATTTAACGCAGAACCATAAATCACGCTTTAACAGTGGCTTATACCCGTTTTTGCATATGAACTCTTGTAATTGTTTCCCAGACTCGAGTACTACCTGACTGATATCTGTGAGCAGGCTCTGTTGTCTGCACTGGGCCTCACTACGGACCCTCGGTCATGTTGGGGGTTCAGAGATGCTCTCTGGATGGAAATTTCCTCCTTGATTTCTCTTCGTCCACCTGACATGACCTTTGACCTTTTCCCAGTCGATCCTGAGAGCAGTTTTGGTCTTGTGTAGACAGACAGCTGCTGTCCTCTGTAGGAGGCCCGACATTGTTTCTCTCACTCTATCTATCACTCTCTTATTCACTGTACCACACACACACACACACACGCGCCGGGCCTGCGTAGGCTACGGCAACAGCTATCTTAAAGCGCCCATATTCTGCTCATGTTCAGGTCCATAATTGTATTTTGAGGTTGTACCAGAATAGGTTTCCATTGTTTCATTTTCAAAAACACCATATTTTTGTTGTACTGCACATTGCTGCAGATCCAATTTTCACCCTGTGTGTTTAGGTCTCTGTTTTATCTCCAGAGTGAGACATCTCACTTGTGTTCCATCTTTGTTGGGAGTTGCACATGCGCAGTACCTAGGTAAGGACTACTAGCCAGTCAGAATCAGAGTATGAGGGCCCTGACAGTACCTAGGTAAGGACTACTAGCCAGTCAGAAGCAAAGTAAGAGGGCCCTGACAGTACCTAGGTAAGGACTACTAGCCAGTCAGGAGCAGAGTATGAGGGCCCTGACAGTACCTAGGTAAGGACTACTAGCCAGTCAGGAGCAGAGTATGAGGGCCCTGACAGTACCTAGGTAAGGACTACTAGCCAGTCAGAAGCAGAGTATGAGGGCCCTGACAGTACCTAGGTAAGGACTACTAGCCAGTCAGAAGCAAAGTAAGAGGGCCCTGACAGTACCTAGGTAAGGACTACTAGCCAGTCAGGAGCAGAGTATGAGGGCCCTGACAGTACCTAGGTAAGGACTACTAGCCAGTCAGGAGCAGAGTATGAGGGCCCTGACAGTACCTAGGTAAGGACTACTAGCCAGTCAGAAGCAGAGTATGAGGGTCCTGACAGCACCTAGGTAAGGACTACTAGCCAGTCAGGAGCAGAGTATGAGGGCCCTGACAGTACCTAGGTAAGGACTACTAGCCAGTCAGAAGCAGAGTATGAGGGCCCTGACAGTACCTAGCTAAGGACTACTAGCCAGTCAGAAGCAGAGTATGAGGCCCTGACAGTACCTAGGTAAGGACTACTAGCCAGTCAGGAGCAGAGTATGAGGGCCCTGACAGTACCTAGCTAAGGACTACTAGCCAGTCAGAAGCAGAGTATGAGGCCCTGACAGTACCTAGGTAAGGACTACTAGCCAGTCAGGAGCAGAGTATGAGGACCCTGACAGTAGCTAGGTAAGGACTACTAGTCAGTCAGAAGCAGAGTATAAGGGCCCTGACAGTACCTAGGTAAGGACTACTAGCCAGTCAGAAGCAGAGTATGAGGGCCCTGACAGTACCTAGGTAAGGACTACTAGCCAGTCAGAAGCAGAGTATGAGGGCCCTGACAGTACCTAGGTAAGGACTACTAGCCAGTCAGAAGCAGAGTATGAGGCCCTGACAGTACCTAGCTAAGGACTACTAGCCAGTCAGAAGCAGAGTATGAGGCCCTGACAGTACCTAGGTAAGGACTACTAGCCAGTCAGGAGCAGAGTATGAGGACCCTGACAGTAGCTAGGTAAGGACTACTAGTCAGTCAGAAGCAGAGTATAAGGGCCCTGACAGTACCTAGGTAAGGACTACTAGCCAGTCAGAAGCAGAGTATGAGGGCGTGTTCTGACAGTACCTAGGTAAGGACTACTAGCCAGTCAGGAGCAGGGTATGAGGGCCCTGACAGTACCTAGGTAAGGACTACTAGCCAGTCAGAATCAGAGTATGAGGACCCTGACAGTACCTAGGTAAGGACTACTAGCCAGTCAGGAGCAGAGTATGAGGGCCCTGACAGTACCTAGGTAAGGACTACTAGCCAGTCAGGAGCAGAGTATGAGGGTCCTGACAGTACCTAGGTAAGGACTACTAGCCAGTCAGAAGCAGAGTATGAGGGCCCTGACAGTACCTAGGTAAGGACTACTAGCCAGTCAGAATCAGAGTATGAGGACCCTGACAGTACCTAGGTAAGGACTACTAGCCAGTCAGGAGCAGAGTATGAGGGCCCTGACAGTACCTAGGTAAGGACTACTAGCCAGTCAGAAGCAGAGTATGAGGGCCCTGACAGTACCTAGGTAAGGACTACTAGCCAGTCAGAAGCAGAGTATGAGGGTCCTGACAGTACCTAGGTAAGGACTACTAGCCAGTCAGAAGCAGAGTATGAGGGCCCTGACAGTACCTAGGTAAGGACTACTAGCCAGTCAGGAGCAGAGTATGAGGATCCTGTCAGTACCTAGGTAAGGACTACTAGCCAGTCAGGAACAGAGTATGAGGATCCTGTCAGTACCTAGGTAAGGACTACTAGCCAGTCAGGAGCAGAGTATGAGGATCCTGTCAGTACCTAGGTAAGGACTACTAGCCAGTCAGGAGCAGAGTATGAGGGTGTGCTATGCTAGCAGCTAGCTGACCATTGTAACGTCTGTCTCTGAAGTAAAGTCTGGACTACAACAGAGCTGTTTGGAGCAGGTTGTGAACAGTGTTTTCTGTTGGAGATGGTGAGTCCCTTTGGGGGGGGGGGGGGGGGGGACTTTGGGCTTTTTTTACTTTGTAAACCTATAACATGCACAAAAAAGATATACACAATAAAGGAAAGGGGAAAGCTAAAAAGCATAATATGAGCATGGGTTGATAGGTTTGTGGTAGATGCTGATTCCTTGTGACTTAAAGGCTCTGGCTAGATGTTCTGACAGCCGTTACCAATAATTAACATTTATTTATTATATAATATTTACCTATTGGTTCTTCACTCATTCAACATTTCCCTTTATTAAGTTTCTGGAGTAAATGCAGAGCTGGCCAACGCTTCCACAGTCCTGCTTGTACAGTAAAGAATTTTCCATGACATAATGTTTTAAAGTACTCATGAGATATGGGGAGTAAAAGAAAAAAAGAGTAGAGTAATAGATGTAAGAGATTTCCAGGAATGAGTGATCCACACAGTGATATCCAGTCTACAAGTGGTGTGTGTGTGTGTGTGTGTGTGTGTGTGTGTGTGTGTGTGTGTGTGTGCGTGTGCGTGCACAGAGTGAGATGGAGAGTAGACAAGTTGCAGAAATGGATGTTTTAAACAATGTGACAAATATAAATATGGCACGTTGATTCCACTGAGAGCTGGGGCTCTGAGGACTGACTGCAAAATAATATTCTAATACTATGACTCCTGGTAGTATTTAATAGACCGTTTGGTGCAACATAGGATACTTTTGGAAATGTACTTTTTAGTCTCACAGTACTGACTAGCCATGGGCCATGGTTACCAGTTTCAGGTTTCAGAAAGTCACAGTTTTAAAACCACTAAAAACTTCCCTTCATACATTCCAGTGGTCTGAGCTGTTTTTTATGAAAACGTTGTTTTTTTACCCAGACATTTCAAAATAATACATTTAAAGGAAAAGGATGTTTTTTCATCGCCACAGTCACACCAAATGCTTGCTCATGGGAAATTGTTGGGTCTCTGTAAATACACACTGTGGACTAGAGCTACTCTTTTTTTTAAGTGTCCTTTAATAACTCCTGTTATGGTCTGACACTATAAATACAATTGAATTAAATTGAATACAGCAATACCGTGAAACTGTGATGAATGTTAAGGCTGAATGGTATACCGTCAACATCTCATACCGGCCCATGCCTAGTACTGAGCAAATAAAATAGTGTTAGCTCCTCAACTAAGGTCTGATCTATAGCATGGGTAGCTTTTATTTTGTGCACTTTTTATCTCTAATAACCAGAGTATCAGAGTCTGAAAGATACTGGGTTTTTGTTTGCCAATTAATTTTGCTTCAGAATCCAATAATGAATTCATTAATTATCTAACAACCCTTTTGATAGGGATCACTGAATTGTTGTTATTAAAGCTGAGACCAACATATGTACTGAGCAGGACATTTCATTTAAAAAAATGTTATTTTGAGTTTTCTGGTGGACCGAGCCTGGACTACCACCAGAATGAAGTTGGCCACTGTCCATTTGGTGGAAAAACTACATAAGGGTGACTTACTAAAACATACTGTGCAAATATCTGAGCTGCAATTTCTTGTTACTTATCAGCCGCCATACTATAATGAGAATGACACAGTTGGGCCCTTGGCGTGTCTAGAGTGAAGTGTTTTTAGTGTTTTTAGTGTATGGGCTTTCCTCTGCTCAGCAACCAGGGCTAGCTCCGACCCAGAACACCCCATAAGCAGCCAGTCCAGACCCTGTCACTTCATCGTTCTTCTTCAAGTTATGTTGTTGTTGGTGGTGGCTGGTCCAAAAGAAATCTAGCTGGAGGATAGTAGGCTTTCAGTCCTCAAGGCCAAAGTCAAATGTGCCCGCAATGTCAAGTCTCAAACTCTGAAGGTTGTTCAGCGCCAAATCCCACACCAGGGCCACTGTTCAGCCGCAAGAAAACATAGCAACACCTTTTTTTAAACTGAAACGGGGGTGCGTTGAACACCCTGTTGTGTGCACGAGCGCTCTCTGATTTTTTGTTCCCCTGAGTATCAGCTGTGACACTAAATGACACCGAACAGAACTCAAAGCGTTGCGCACCGTTCCCAGGAAGCAGTATTTTATTTCCCGTAATGGCCACGTCAAGACCCGCCCTTCAATAGCATTCACACACTACTATTGGCCAGGCGTCCATGCCTACATGTATGGGTCCTATCCCCTGACCAATCAACTATCCTAACCTTAACCACTCAAGGTCAATGCCTTACCCCAGGCATTGACCTAAGGCTAAGCCCCGCCCACTACCAGACAGCCAAAAATTCTGAAGTGATTACTAGTGATTACGAATGCTGAAAAGCACACTGCTCAATAGGGCTGGGTACTGAATTCAATACTTTTTAGGGACTGATCGATTTGCCTCTAAAGTATCGAGAATCAAAAGATGCCTCGTCATCCAGCACCAAATTTCAATACCTAAGGACTAAATCTCATCAATTTCAGTGAGCCAATCAGCATGCAGGATGCTTCTACCAAGATCTAATAATGTCTGTGATTGGCTGTCTAACTTTACACATTGTAGAGACACGCAGGAAAAACTCTACGTTACACAGAGACGGCTCACGTAATCAGAGCTGGAACATAAATGAAATATTTGGGATGTAATGCGTGAAGTCGTCATTTAATTTAGTTAAAATGGATTTTAAAAAATTGGTATTGAAAAAAGTCTCAGTAACCGGGAACCAAAGTCATAGTATTGGTATCTGTACCGGTAACCAGCCCTACTGCTCACTCTAACAATGCACCAATTTATCTGTAATAAGCTTAAATACATACATACATATAATATATTAACTCTGGTCAATATATCAGTCAGGCTTACAGTACCTCCTAGGTTCAATAAAGTGACTAAGTTTTTAGTTTTCTCTCTGCTTTTTTTGCTTTTTTCTCTGTTTAAAAAAAGGTGTTTAAAGCATAATTTGTTTTTCTTTACAGGTCTCGTGAAAAAGGTTTCTGCCAGCCATACCGAGGCATTGCCTGTGCTCGCTTCATTGGCAACCAGAGCATTTATGTGGAGTCCCTTCAGATGCAGGGGGAGAGTGAGAACCGCATCACAGGTAAGACAACCACCTGAGTTACTAACACACAGCTGGGTAGAATAGAGATATCCGAGATTATAGTTACAGTCTCTGTTTCCTTCCTCCCAGCCGCCTTGACTATGATTGGCACCTCCACCCACCTATCGGACCAGTGCTCCAAGTTTGCCATCCCGTCCTTCTGCCACTACGTCTTCCCGCTTTGTGATGAGGGCTCTCGATCCCCGCGGCAGCGCCAGCTCTGTCGAGATGAGTGCGAGGCCCTGGAGAACGACCTGTGCCACACAGAGTACACCATTGCCCGATCCAACCCCATGATCCTCATGCAGCTGGAACTCCCCAGCTGCCACCTGCTGCCGCGGTCGGGCACCGCCGACGCTGCTTCCTGTATGAGGATAGGAGTGCCAGCAGAAAAACTGGGTCCATGTAGGTGGATGCTATGGCATGCACACACATATTTTTACAACACTTTGATACTTAATGAGGCTGGTCAGAAACACAAGTTATTTATCCACACTGAGTCCTTGTCTGCTCCACAGATTCCCCCTCGGACCACAGCTGCTACAATGGAAGTGGGGAAGACTACAGGGGCACAGTGAGCATCACTGCGTCGGGCCATCACTGCCAGCCGTGGAGCGCTCAGTACCCTCACAGCCACCACCTGTCCCAGGAGTACCCCGAGCTCTGGGGAAGTAGCAACTTCTGCCGTAACCCGGGGGGCCAGATGCAGGCGCCCTGGTGCTTCACCCTGGACCCTCAGGTCAGGGTGGACCTGTGTGACATCCAGCCCTGCAGTAAGTACCACCATGCTATAATTATTCGTTTAATAGTTACTTGGATTGTTAAAGTAGCTTTAAAGTGTAACTTTCAGTTGGTGAAGATTTTAGCATCCCCTTTGGACTAAAGTAGTAGCAGTAGTAGTAGTGTTTTTACCTCACCTGCTGTCCTAAAGCTCTTTTCTTTACTCTGCTGTAGATCCACTGTGGATTACTGAGTTGGTGTTACCCCGAGGTCATGTAGTCGCGATGAATGTATTGCTCAGACAGAAAAGTCATTCATTTACAATAAGAGAATAAGTTACAGATGCATCGTTGTATTTCCAGTGTAGCATACGGTAACTTAGATAAACCTGGTATCTCTGTCACGGTGTCACGAGCCAGAGCATTAAGAGCTTGTTGTAGCAACCAACATAATCATAACTTCATACAGCACATTTCATGAAACCCACAGAGGCTTGAGATACAGTATTAGGGGACCACTAAGGTCTATATAAAAGAGACTTCAGATACAGTATTAGGGACCACTAAGGTCTATATAAAAGAGACTTCAGATACAGTATTAGGGACCACTAAGGTCTATATAAAAGAGACTTCAGATACAGTATTAGGGGACCACTAAGGTCTATATAAAGAGACTTCAGATACAGTATTAGGGGACCACTAAGGTCTATATAAAAGAGACTTCAGATACAGTATTAGGGGACCACTAAGGTCTATATAAAAGAGACTTTAGATACAGTATTAGGGGACCACTAAGGTCTATATAAAAGAGACTTTAGATACAGTATTAGGGGACCACTAAGGTCTATATAAAAGAGACTTTAGATACAGTATTAGGGACCACTAAGGTCTATATAAAAGAGACTTCAGATACAGTATTAGGGACCACTAAGGTCTATATAAAAGAGACTTCAGATACAGTATTAGGGGACCACTAAGGTCTATATAAAAGAGACTTCAGATACAGTATTAGGGACCACTAAGGTCTATATAAAAGAGACTTCAGATACAGTATTAGGGGGACCACTAAGGTCTATATAAAAGAGACTTCAGATACAGTATTAGGGGACCACTAAGGTCTATATAAAAGAGACTTCAGATACAGTATTAGGGACCACTAAGGTCTATATAAAAGAGACTTCAGATACAGTATTAGGGACCACTAAGGTCTATATAAAAGAGACTTCAGATACAGTATTAGGGACCACTAAGGTCTATATAAAAAGAGACTTCAGATACAGTATTAGGGGACCACTAAGGTCTATATAAAAGAGACTTCAGATACAGTATTAGGGACCACTAAGGTCTATATAAAAGAGACTTCAGATACAGTATTAGGGGACCACTAAGGTCTATATAAAAGAGACTTCAGATACAGTATTAGGGGACCACTAAGGTCTATATAAAAGAGACTTCAGATACAGTATTAGGGACCACTAAGGTCTATATAAAAGAGACTTCAGATACAGTATTAGGGACCACTAAGGTCTATATAAAGAGACTTCAGATACAGTATTAGGGACCACTAAGGTCTATATAAAAGAGACTTCAAATACAGTATTAGGGGACCACTAAGGTCTATATAAAGAGACTTCAGATACAGTATTAGGGGACCACTAAGGTCTATATAAAAGAGACTTCTGATACAGTATTAGGGGACCACTAAGGTGTATATAAAAAAGACTTCAGATACAGTATTAGGGGACCACTAAGGTCTATATAAAAGAGACTTCAGATACAGTGTTAGGGACCACTAAGGTCTATATAAAAGAAACTTCAGATACAGTATTAGGGGACCACTACGGTCTATATAAAAGAGACTTCAGATACAGTATTAGGGGACCACTAAGGTCTATATAAAAGAGACTTCAGATACAGTATTAGGGACCACTAAGGTCTATATAAAAGAGACTTCAGATACAGTATTAGGGACCACTAAGGTCTATATAAAAGAGACTTCAGATACAGTATTAGGGGACCACTAAGGTCTATATAAAGAGACTTCAGATACAGTATTAGGGGACCACTAAGGTCTATATAAAGAGACTTCAGATACAGTATTAGGGGACCACTAAGGTCTATATAAAGAGACTTCAGATACAGTATTAGGGACCACTAAGGTCTATATAAAGAGACTTCAGATACAGTATTAGGGACCACTAAGGTCTATATAAAAGAGACTTCAAATACAGTATTAGGGACCACTAAGGTCTATATAAAAGAGACTTCAGATACAGTATTAGGGGACCACTAAGGTCTATATAAAAGAGACTTCAGATACAGTATTAGGGGACCACTAAGGTCTATATAAAAGAGACTTCAGATACAGTATTAGGGGACCACTACGGTTTATATAAAAGAGACTTCAGATACAGTATTAGGGGACCACTAAGGTCTATATAAAAGAGACTTCAGATACAGTATTAGGGACCACTAAGGTCTATATAAAGAGACTTCAGATACAGTATTAGGGGACCACTACGGTTTATATAAAAGAGACTTCAGATACAGTATTAGGGACCACTAAGGTCTATATAAAAGAGACTTCAGATACAGTATTAGGGACCACTAAGGTCTATATAAAGAGACTTCAGATACAGTATTAGGGGACCACTACGGTTTATATAAAAGAGACTTCAGATACAGTATTAGGGGACCACTAAGGTCTATATAAATAGACTTCAGATACAGTATTAGGGGACCACTAAGGTCTATATAAAAGAGACTTCAAATACAGTATTAGGGACCACTAAGGTCTATATAAAAGCATCCAAAGAGCACCATGTCATGGGACCTTTAAATAAAAACTCCTCACTGTTAGTCTCTTTTGCTCTTACAGGTCATTTATGATCATCAGATGGAACACAGTTTCACATGTTACCCAGTTTCAGAAACTTCTAAAAGTTACACATTACAAATGTTTGGTATTTTTCTTAGGCTCCATTTACATTTCTACATTTAGTTTTTTTACGTTTGAGTTTTGAGCCCAGAGTGATCTCAGTGCACCAAGTGTTTTTATACTATACACTGGACGTGAACAGCGTGGACAGTAGCTTTAGTCTCAGAGAACAAACATTGTTACCGATAAGACCCAAACAGGAGGAGAAATGTTGGCGTCAGTGTCGGCATTGCCAAATGTCTCCGTTTGGAGCTGTTGAGACTGAAACACATCCCTGCTGGTTTTGAGGCTCGGGAACGCCAGAGCAGGGTGGATGAGAGGGGGAGACGCCAGAGCAGGGGGGATGAGAGGGGGAGACGTCAGAGCAGGGGGATGAGAGGGGGAGACGCCAGAGCAGGGGGGATGAGAGGGGGAGACGTCAGAGCAGGGGGGATGAGAGGGGGAAACACCAGAGCAGGGGGAATGAGAGGGGGAAACGCCAGAGCAGGGGGAATGAGAGGGGGAACGCCAGAGCAGGGGGAATGAGAGGGGGAAACACCAGAGCAGGGGGAATGAGAGGGGGAAACGCCAGAGCAGGGGAATGAGAGGGGGAAACGCCAGAGCAGGAGGAATGAGAGGGGGGAACGCCAGAGCAGGGGGATGATGAGGGGGAGACGTCAGAGCAGGGGGGATGAGAGGGGGAGACGTCAGAGCAGGGGGGATGAGAGGGGGAGACGTCAGAGCAGGGGGGATGAGAGGGGGAAACGCCAGAGCAGGGGGGAATGAGAGGGGGAACGCCAGAGCAGGGGGAATGAGAGGGGGGAACACCAGAGCAGGGGGAATGAGAGGGGGGAACACCAGAGCAGGGGGAATGAGAGGGGAAACGCCAGAGCAGGGGGAATGAGAGGGGAAACGCCAGAGCAGGGGGGATGAGAGGGGGAAACGCCAGAGCAGGGGGAATGAGAGGGGGAAACGCCAGAGCAGGGGGAATGAGAGGGGGAAACGCCAGAGCAGGGGGGATGAGAGGGGGAAACGCCAGAGCAGGGGGGATGAGAGGGGAAACGCCAGAGCAGGGGGAATGAGAGGGGGGACACCAGAGCAGGGGGAATGAGAGGGGAAACGCCAGAGCAGGGGGAATGAGAGGGGGAAACACCAGAGCAGGGGGAATGAGAGGGGGAAACGCCAGAGCAGGGGGAATGAGAGGGGGAACACCAGAGCAGGGGGAATGAGAGGGGGGACACCAGAGCAGGGGGAATGAGAGGGGGAAACGCCAGAGCAGGGGGAATGAGAGGGGGAAACACCAGAGCAGGGGGGATGAGAGGGGGAAACGCCAGAGCAGGGGGGATGAGAGGGGGAGATGCCAGAGCAGGGGGAATGAGAGGGGAGACACCAGAGCAGGGGGAATGAGAGGAGGAAACACCAGAGCAGGGGGGATGAGAGGGGGAAACGCCAGAGCAGGGGGAATGAGTGGGGGAAACGCCAGAGCAGGGGGAATGAGAGGGGGTGATGTAGCAGAAGATATTCCTTTTTAAACCACAACGTAGCGGTGGAGATGCAGTCTTAAATCTATGTACCTAATGTGGTCAGACACTCTGATGAAGTGGTGTCACACGGGCAATCGATGGTAATTCAGCAGCATTTTCCAGCATCATGTAGAAATGTAGGAAGCTGAAGGGTAAATCTAGAAGGTGGTGCATTTTGATTGGTCAAGTTACATTAACAAAGTATTTTAAGTCCTCAGCTGGCATGTTGTGTGAGCCAAAGTATCACATTACCAATATCATGAATGATATTCTGTCAACATGTATGACTTAATGGACCAATCACACCAGCAAGAAACACGTCGCCAGCAAAGCCATTGTTTTCCTATTGGACGCCACGCTTAACGCTTCCTTCTGTCTTGCGCCGTTGTGTTTTTCTAGCCGTTTATAGGCGTGTATAAACGTTAAAATATTATTGATTTTCCTGCAGAAGTTGCAGAGTCACAACGCTCGTCAATGTCACTCTGGCCCAGGCAGCCAATCAAATCAAGCAAGAGGCGGGCTTTACTACTTTACCTTTCTTCCTCAAGAAATACAACCACTTCCTTCATGTTTTAACAGTGGCAAGATGGTGAATGAAGACGAAAGACTAATATTAGCAGTGTTTAATTTGTCTCTGTGTGATCGGTTCCTAACACAGTTGGTCCATTGCTTGTGAGAACAACAGATGATGCTGCCTCGCCTGGAACAGCGTAGGCAATGTTTCTCAATGAATGAATGTGTGAAAGACAATTCAAACATCTTCTTTGTCATGATTAGACTACCAAGATTCTTCCTGCTGTTCTGAGGGACTGTTGGTAGCTGGATGCGGTCCCAGGGACTGCAGACCGCACAGCACAGGGAGTGATCTGTCAGCACAGGATTTGTAACAGAACGCTGCAATTTAACGAAGAAAGCCATCCACAAGATCTTTAGCTGTCCAGTAGTCCTTGAGGATGATGATGTGCTGTAGAAGCTATTGGCTCTACAGTCTTCACATGTTCCTGTTGTTGATATGTGTCTATATACAGTTCCTCTGTCAGGTTGACCACAGGGGCCAATCAAAGTGCAGACAGGATTATTACTAGCCACTGCTGAAACATGTCCTGGGACATTTTGAAGGTTAACAGGAACTCAGCTTCTGGAAATCGTAAAACTTTCCCCTCTCTTGGCCTGTCTTATCCCAGTCCCTCCTCTGCTCTGCCAAAGTACTTAGATCCTCTGGTTGGAAGCAGGTGGCTTTGAGTTAATGAAGTCCCACAGTGGTCCACTTAACATATAAACTGGTTTTATTTCTTCCTGAAAACTGTGCCTTATTCAAGGCAGTTCCTGGCATGTTCTATTTCTGTCTATCCGCGCACCATTTCTAATTACTGCAACTTTCTACGGTGTAGTTATTTAAAGTGGCGGGCGAAAAAGAAGCTCAAAGGAGCGTGAGAGGAGGCACACGTGCAGCTGCTGCGGCTGGTGCAATAATCGGTCTAGTTCAGTTAGAAATCTGCTAGAGTTTGTATTTTTGAGATGGAAAATATTCAGGGCTCAGGTTCTGGAGGACCAGGCGTGGCGTCCCTGCTTTAGTGTACACTATATTGCCACTGGTTGCCATGGGATTTCTTCTCATCTTAGTCAGCCAGATTCTTTAAAGGTCCCATGGCATGTTCATTTTCAGGTTGATACTTGTGTTTTTGGTTTCTGCTAGAACATGTTTACATGCTTTAATGTTCAAAAAACATATTTCTCATACTGTCTGTGAATATTCCTGTATTCTATTTCCCCTCTGTCTAAACCACTCTGTTTTACGCCTGTCTCTATACGCCCCTCCTAAAAAAGCCCAGTCTGCTCTGATAGGTCAGTGTTTCTGGGTCTCCAGCCTCAGAACTTTGAGAGTCTCTGCACCATCATTGCAGCCGGGGAATGACTGTAACTGAACTGTAGCAGCACTTTCTACCTATGTACACTACATTTGTGACATCAGAACCGTACAGTTTTGAAGGCTCGTTTAACGGCACACTTTCCGATTACAGGCTGTGTGCATTTCTCTGTGGATTGAGTATTTTATTCTCACATTTACATAGCACCTCCACCTGCTTTATAATCAAACCTGGATATCTTGTTTTTTACAGTATGGGACCTTTAACCTCAATGCCAGCTATATGGTACATCTGTAATGAGTTCAGTTTGGCCTTTTGTTTGATTTGTTCTGAGATCTTAGTCTCACTGGCCCTCAGTAGTTTTTCTGTTCATTCTTTGAGTTTCAGGGGACAGAACCCATTTGTTCCACGAAGAACAAACCAGGTGGAACTGATGAGAAGTCAGTGTCTCCACCATGAGGGTGGATGTAGTTTAAAACGTGGATTATCCATGGTGATGTCACTATCAGTTGACTGATTAGAGTAGACTACTAACACCTCAGTTAAAGGACACATCATAGCCTTCAGGAGGATTGTTGTTCACTCACTTTATTAACCCAAAAGGGAAACTTGATCTGCAGTCAGGAGTTCAAGATTTAAAAAAACATACAAATAAACAAAAACACAACAATACAAAGACATGAGGTACAAAAAACACAATTTGACACAACACTACAGGAGCAATGTCTAAAAGTTTTACATACGCTTATAGAACATGGAACAACAGAGTTTTCACTCCTATTGCTCTTGAACCGGGGTACTCAAAATACCACACATTATGTATTCAAAGATAAAATCAAAGATAGGACTTAACTCACTCCTATCTCTACTGTCTTACCCTCTCCAGATCCTCCAGAGAACCCTAGGAAGGAGATCCTGTTCATTCTAATCCCTGCGATCGCCATCCCGTTGGTCATCGCGTGCCTCTTCTTTCTGGTTTGCATGTGTCGTAATAAGCAAAAGGACTCGTCGGACACGCCGCTCCGCTGCCAGCTCAGCAGCTCACCTAGCCCGGACATGGAGCTGTCTCTGCTCAGTCAGCAGAAACAGCAGGTAACACACACACACACACACACACACGAGACAGAGTATGATTGGTTACTTCATCACATTCTTTCTGATGTATGGCCGCGTTCACACCAACATTAGCACTGCATTAGGCAACACAGCCCCCTCATTCCTTTCAATGCAAAATAAATGATTAAGCCCAAAGTTATTGAGGATTTTGCACCGTGATAAAGTGTAAGGGTAATAATAAAGGTAAAAGATGGGCTTTTCAACATCAGTAAGTGGTGCATAGTGTTACCAAACTAATGTTTACATTACTAAAGCACACGGTGATCCCTGTGACTTTATTGGTCACTCAGGGTGTATTACTTCGTAACACCAGCGGGGTGATTCTACTGTTTACCTGGTGTAAGGCCTATGTCACACTTCCTTTCTCCATAAGGATTTAGATTATCAGCCATGAAGTCTAAATCATCTGAGGTAGACCGACCACGAGCTGCGAGTTTGTGAAACAAATGTTTCAGCTCCAGTAGAATCTACAAGTCTGTATGAAATCAACCTTGTTTTAAGAAAAACTTATTTGCGATCTTATGGAGAAAAACTACACTACCCACAATCCTAAGCAACAACTCTGATTGGTCCAACTCGCTGTTACCATAGAAACGTCTAGAGCAAGCTCCTATCACTGCAGTCTCTGATAGGCTCTGTACACGGTCTCGTTCCAATCCAGACCACGTCGTCGTCGTAGGCGACTTCAGGCAGGGTGCAGAGGGACTGGGTCCAGCAGGATCAACGGGCTCCGCCACTGTAAAAAGCTAACCAGAAAAGTCCTGTCCCCACTCAGAGACGGTCAATAGGCCTATTGTGTAGAGTTTAAAATGAGATATTAAATTGTTAGTGTGAGACCCAGAGTTTCTTATAGTATTATAAACCACTGTGCTGTGTGTTGGTGTCTGAGAAACCGTAAAACCCATGGGTCTATTACTCAAACTCCAATCTGGGGATCTTATTCATCATCTCATCGGTACCTGAAGCAGCACACCCCCACCAACGCAGTACTGTAGTAATTTTTGAATGCAGTGTTGGTTTATGGTCTGAACACCCAGTAATGAAAAACAAAGCGACCTCCGTACAGCTGGAGCACTCCACAGTAATACATTAGGTTTTATTGGCGGCCATACACTTTGATGACATGTCATTGTATTTATTGCTTTGTGACTGCAGGCCAAGCTGCGGGAGATTAACATGTCAGCAGTCCGCTTTATGGAGGAGCTTGGCGAGGATCGCTTTGGCAAGGTTTACAAGGGCCACATGTACGGCACGGCCCCTGGCGAGCAGACCCAAGTGGTGGCCATCAGAACATTAAAGGACAAAGTAGATGCCACTCTCTGTGAGGAATTCCGCCACGAAGCCATGCTCCACTTTCACATCCAACACCAAAATGTTGTCTGTCTGCTGGGTGTGGTCACTAAAGAGCAGCCAATGAGCATGATATTCACCTACTCCAACCTGGGCGACCTGCACGAGTACCTGGTGATGCGCTCCCCTAATTCAGACGTTGGCAGCTCAGATGATGGCAAGACAGTCAAATCCACACTGGAGCAGGCTGATTTTCTTCATCTTATCACCCAGATTGCTGCTGGAATGGAGTACCTTTCCAGCCAGCAAGTAGTCCATAAAGACCTCGCTGCCCGAAACATTCTGGTCTTTGACAAACTCAGCATCAAGATCTTGGATCTGGGCCTGTTCCGAGACGTCTACTCTGCTGATTACTACAACCTCATGGGCACAAGCCCTTTCCCCATTCGTTGGATGTCTCCAGAAGCTATTATGTATGGCAAGTTCTCCACCGACTCGGACATCTGGTCTTACGGGGTCTTGTTGTGGGAGACTTTCAGCTACGGTCTGCAGCCGTACTGTGGCTACTCCAACCAGGACGTGATCGAGATGGTCCGCAGCCACCAGCTCCTGCCGTGTCCAGATGACTGCCCATCCTGGATCTACACCCTCATGCTGGAGTGTTGGAGCGAGTTCCAAGCAAGAAGGCCTCGCTTCAAGGACATCCACACACGCCTGCGCTCCTGGGAGAACCTGTCCAACTATACAAGCTCTGTTCAGACATCCGGCACCAGCAACACCACCCAGACCAGCTCTCTGAGCACCAGTCCGGTTAGCAACATCAGCATGAGCACGGCCAACACGTCGCGCTACACCAGCCCTAAAAAGAGCCTCCCATTCCATCAGCCCCAGTTCCTGCCCATGAAGGGTCCAATGCATCGGCAGATGGTGCCGCAGCAGCTCTACATCCCTGTCAACGGGTACCACCCCATGCCAGCGTACCAATACCTGCAGAACTTTTACCCCATGCAGATCTCCATGCCCATGCCCCACCAGCAGATGCACCACCCGCCACAGATAGTTAGCAAAGCCGGTTCTCACCATAGTGGCAGTGGATCCACGTCTACGGGCTACGTCACCACTGCCCCCTCCAACACGTCTGTCACGGAGCGAGCAGCTTTACTAAACGAGGACTCCAAGACCAATGATGAGGACTTGGCTGACGGGGCGTCCCAGCGAGAGCTGGACCACAACAAGGACTTGATAGTGCCTGAAACAGAGTTGCTAGGTGACAGTGACCCCCCACAGACTGACGAACTGGGGATGCACTTGTCAGACACATAAGTGCAGCTGTTTGCAGTAGAGCATATTCATATTCTGTGAGCTGTGCTTGCCAAAAATTCAATAAGCAGCATAAAATGAAGGAACAATTTTGTGGAACGGTGACCGAATGTTTTTTACGAGTTTCTTAGATAGAACTGACGCAGTTTGAATGTCAAGTATGTCTCATGTTTGGACCTCTCAAACTCCTGTGCAAAATGACTCTGCAGTCCTCTATAGACCTTGTTTTCATGTTGCCATATTCAGAGGAATTTATGCTCTTGTTGTTGCTGTGCAACACAAAACATTTTCTTACCCACAACTACTTGTGGATTCCTTGCCTTGATGGGCACACACACACACATACATTGGACACCACACCCCTCTATGCAGGCAACTCAACCTGCCAGAAGGACTTGCTAGCTCAGAAAAAAGTCAGATGGTCCCTCACCAGCTTCCCACTCCCTTACTATGCCAACCAAGCCAGAGGTATTGCTACCAGAACCTTTGGGGGGATTTTGGCCTTTATTTGATAGGTCAGCTGAAGACAGGAAAGAGGGGGGGGGTGACATGCAGCAAAGGACTCAGACTCAAACCCTGGCTGTTGCGGTAAGGACTGAGCCTCTGTATATGGGGCGCACACTCTACCAGGTGAACTCCCAGGGTGCTCCCTGTGGGTTTTTGTAGTGGTGGCGTTTTGCTTGTGTGCAACTTGTGCACCCCATATGATAATATTTGTTTTTTGTTGTTTTGCCATTATTATTCTATGGTTTGTGAAAGCCATAATCATAGTTTAATAGAATGTATGATGAATTGAAATCCTATAGGTCTGTGGGTAACTTTTTTTAATAATTATACTCACTGAGATGTATTTTGGAACTTACCTCCATCAAACAAAACAAAGAATAAGAACCAAGAATCTTTTTTTCCCCCGGGTCACCAATAACCATAACCAATTGCACGCATTTGTATGATTGAACATTTTATTTGTTTATAGTTTTTCTTTATTGGTGATGATTCCTATATCCTGGTGTTAATACAATCTTCTTTCCACCACATGTTTGCTTAGTTTAAGTGTTTAAGTGTTTTGCCTGCAATAAAATGTGTACATCCAGCTATGGAGTATCCAATAAAGTCATATGAATAAAATGTTTTTTTTTCCCTCGGTAAGAGAAGGAAGTAATGTCCTATCACTTGATAATATTTTGTTATCATCTGTCATTACATGTGCAGAGAGTCTAATATATGGTACACTGCACAGTCCAGTTACATTAGGCCAAAAGCTATGCTTTGTAGTGAAGAAAAACATGTATTGCTGATACTAATAAAATAATCTAAAAGATCACATACTCTACCTTTTCCTATGGGTTCACAGTCTCATTTACAAATACTTTTTACTGTATATTGTTAGGATTATGTTTCCCTTTAATTAAACAACAGGTCAGCATATGAATGTTGGTCCCTGTAAAAATGAGACTCATGATCCTGCTGAAAGTATCTGTTTGACAACAAGAACACTGTTAACTCAAGGTTCACTTACTTTTTTACTAACCACACATTCTAGTCGTCATCCCCTAATGTGGTTGTTGGCTTCGTCCTTTGAAGGCTTGGCTAAGTTGTTCCATATCAAAGCATTCTGGCCCCGGGATGGACTTTGGTCCTATTTTAACGATCTGAGCACACGGCGGGAAGCACCTGGCCCAGGTGTGTTTAGGGCGTGTCCAAATCCACTTTTTATAGTTTGGCAGAGGAAAACAGGGTCCGTCCCCCGGGCGCATGTTTCAAAAGGGTTGTACATTAATCAGAGGTGTGTTCTGGGTGTAACATGCAATCAACCAATCAGAGGTCCTCTTCTATTCCCTTTAACAGCCAATCAGAAGTCCTCTGCCATTCCCTTTAACAGCCAATCAGAGGTCCTCTCCCATTCCCTTTAACAGCCAATCAGAGGTCCTCTCCCATTCCCTTTAACAGCCAATCAGAGGTCCTCTCCCATTCCCTTTAACAGCCAATCAGAGGTCCTCTCCCATTCCCTTTAACAGCCAGGTGTGTTTGGACCTTGGTGCGTTGCTGTTATGATGGAGGATTTACACCGTCATATTTTTATTTTTAATCTTCTGCATGTGTGTGTGCTGCTACATGTCCCTGTGTGTGTAACAATCATAGTGTGTATGTGCGCTGTGCAAGAGTCTTGTTGTATGTTACTATTCTCTGTTAAAATAACAATGAAATGCTGTATTAGTGACTTTAGAGGTTTTTGTTGGTCAATGGTGCGATCACTTCACGCTGCCTCAAGATAGCAATACTCCCAGAATGCACCTGAACACACCTCCCTGGAAGACCAGCATGCCCAGAATGCACCTGAACACACCGCCGTGTAAGACCAGCATGCCCAGAATGTACCTGAACACACCTCCCTGTCAGACCAGCACGCCCAGAATGCACCTGAACACACCTCCCTGTCAGACCAGTACGCCCAGAATGCACCTGAACACACCTCCCTGTAAGACCAGCATGCTCAGAATGCACCTGAACACACCTCCCTGTCAGACCAGTACGCCCAGAATGCACCTGAACACACGGCCGTGTAAGAACAGCACGCCCAGAATGCACCTGACACACTCCCTGGAAGACCAGCACGCCCAGAATGCACCTGAACACACCTCCCTGGAAGACCAGCACACCCAGAATGCACCTGAACACACCTCCCTGTAAGACCAGCACACCCATGGGCGCAAAGATGGGCGCAGGTGCATTTTCTATTTAAATAAGGTGGGCGCTGGGCGGGAAATTAACAACTGTGTCGGTCTTAAATTAGTAAAGACACTTGCGTTGGGTTTTGCTACACCGGGTGCCTTTGGTGTCTAAAAACAGCAGCGTACCATCTTCTTCCTGTTTCCTGGGTTGATGATGCGATGGATGAGACTGAGACTGGCTATTGTAATATTTTTGATACCGGTACTGACGAGTGAGAAACTAGCCATCAAATCCGTCCAGTCCACTACCAACAAAGCAGTCTGTATGAACATTTGCAAGTGTGTAAAAACACACTTCAGGTACCAACATATTTCAACTGTCCTGGCCACCCTGGGCACCAAATAAGTACTATTAAACAACATTTTAATTGAAGGTCTTCATTTCACAAACCATAGCTGTGTTCATTTGGAAACATTGCTTTTGATATAATCAAAAGTTCTATTTACAACCACAAAATGTAAGCAAGCAGACTATGGCCAATCCACGTAGAAAGGGGTTTTGACGTCCCACGGAAGAGATACCCTTCCATTTTATTTCATGTATGAAACCACGCTGCAGCTCTCCCAGAGACTCTGCCCCCCCCCCACCAAGCTCCAGACACAACACCTTTGGCCTTGGTGGCGATCTCTGGGGATTTTCATTACGTGACTCTTGCCAACACCCTGATATACTTCACACAGCTTGTTATCTTCCCCAGCAAAGAATCCTGCTTATCCAGGGCGGGGTCTCGGGCGCAGCAGCTCCAGCAGGGGACCCCCAACTTCCCTTTCCCGAGCCATATTAACCTGCTCTAACTGGGAGGTCCATAGGCGTTCCCAGGCCAGGGTAGAGATATAATCTCTCCCCCTAGTCCAGGGTCTTCCCCAAGGCCCCCTTATCAGATGTCCCAACCACCTCAGCTCGATCCTTTCGACACATAAGGCTGAGCAATATATCCATATTATATCAACAGCAATATATGAGACTAGATATCGTCTTTTATTTTGGATATTGTAAAATTGGGATATGACACAAGTCTTTCCTGGTTTTAAAGGCTGCATTACAGTGATGTCCTTTTCTGACCTTACCAGACTGTTGTAGCTGTTCTAATATCTGCCTTTACCCACTTCACAGTCGTTGTATGCACATTCCTGATGATTATGTATTAACTTGCATCGTGTTAATAATTTGGGAAAGGTCCAAAAGTCAACCCTTCAATATCGACATTGATGTATTTGGTTAAAAAATATCGTGATATTTGATTTTGTCCATATTCCCTAGCTCTAAGTCAGCCATTAATACGTTCTACTTCTACTCCTCTACATGTCAGAAGAAAATATTGCACTTGTTATTCCAGTTACTTTTTACATAGAGAAGAACCTATGATCTGCGTGAATGATATGATGAAGTACTATACTACTAACATACCCAGTAGTATGCTAAGTATCTACAATTGGCTTCACATCGCTAAACTACGTTACAATGCTCCTACATGCATCTGTTAGGGATAAGAAACATAATATTCTATAATAGTATAACACTTTGGGTGCCCAGATAGCTCAGTTGGTAGAGCAGCAGATACATTGTATACTCTTACATTGTTTATTACATCACCATTTCTGGAGAAAGTCGAGACCACATTACACAAAACAGCACAAACCCCGAGCATATAATGTGGCGTTCAAACACACAACGTGACTCACAAGACATCTGAACATCCAGGAGAGTATCCCTTCAGAGTTCTTTCTTGTTCCTCGCTACAGGAAACCACACAACAACAACTCAATAAACATGGCACAAAACATATTTGCAGCACACAACCAACAGATTGAAACAGATGGATTAAATGGGCCATATTGAGAAAAAAATCCCTTTTCCTGGGATTTGGGGGGTTATTTTGTGTCTCTGGTGCTTCCACATGCATACACACTTGGAAAACAACATCCATGGTGTTCTGAGTGAGATCAGGTTACTGAATGTCCTCTGATCCGGTTTCTGAATGTCCTCTGTCTTCAGTCTCCGGGTGAGCTGTTCAACATCTGCACGGCTTTCTACGTCACTAGAGACGAGGTGGCTAACCGTAGCATGCTAGTTCGTTCTCAATGGAAAACAACAACAGCCACTAGTTGACCAGAATCTCCAAAAAAACTACTTCCTGTCCCTGTTGTGTCCCTGTTTTACAAAATAGATTATGTAAACCTATTCTTGTACAACCTCTAAATACAATTATGAACCTGAAAATGAGCAGAATATGGGCGCTTTAAGAACAATTCCATTGCTTCAGAAGTGGACAGTGTCTGAGATTGTCTAGAAAAGTACTTTCTAAAAGTGTCACTGAGACTGCCAAAGTGACACTAACACAACCTTTGCATTCAAGAGTTGTCCAAGTTAACAGCTTTAAGTTAACAAAAGAAAATGTGTTGCTGTTCTTAGCTCTAGGGAGCCTCCATCTGGGCCCAGAGGAAGAGGAACAGCTTCCTCCCAGACTGGGGGGGTCAGAGCTCCTTCTGCACAACTTGTCAGTCCAAGATGTTTGTTAGGGGGAGCTGCTGTACGCCTGCCTTCCATGGGAGGGGGTAGCCATAGAATGCTATCTTATGAGGTTGAATGTTTCATGTGCTCAGTGTTTCTCTTACAGTATTAGTGTGTTATCTTTGTGTCGCTGTGATGTGGGACAGATGCCGGTTAGGAGGGTGTCCACTGTTCATAACCCTGTACAGGCTCATGTGTTGATGATTTGATCTGCTGGATTGCCCTAGGGCATAATTTCCACTGGGGACAAGGGGGAAATGCCCCCACCCACATCCACACACACACACACACACTTTCAAATTCCTTTGCTATTATTTTATTCATAAGTCTCAGTGATCAGCCCCTGATTGAACAATAAAGAAATTGTATTGTAACGATTTCTTCTGGAAGAATTAATCATTATGATACCCTTCATTATTTCCCTAAATGTAGAAATGCAGGCAATGGGATTCAAACCGAAACCTCTCAACCCAGATGTCCCCCTTTGGTTTTGCCTCTAGCGTTGTGAATACACAGTGAAACAATGGATGGCGTAACATTAGAAACAGCAATGGGAACTCTCCAGGAACACATACTGGAGCAGAGACTCTGGTATGCAGCAGCCATCTTAACTCTGAACCTCCAGGTACAAGCCATGGATGGAGAGTCAGACCCAGTGTACCCGGCAATCCAACAGGGACCCCTAGAGGCCCCGGGCTGTATGAGAATCACAAAACCACAAGCACACTTATGTGGACAGCCAATGCAAATGGGGCAATGCAACACAACACAGAGCTGCGATGCCCCCCCCCAACAGACACACACACACTTATATTACACACTTATTCATTTAATCTCCTTCTTTCCTGTGAAGTCCTGCCCCAGTATCGCCATAACTACAGCAGATAACTTCTAAAACAACATTACATATACAACCAGGCCTATATAAAGACATCTCCTTACCTGGCTGGACACTCCCTGACACTAACACGGGCTTTTCTGGTGTTACACCGAAACCTGGGACTGTAGCGCCGTCTACCTGCCGGAAATCATTTGGTGATTTTGTCCCAGAAGCATTAATAAAAACAAAATCAAAATAGTGTTCTTTTCACTGTTAGTCTGGTTTGCTGTTACAGGTCATTTATGATCATCAGGTGGAACATTACACTAAAAAGTTACACCCAGTCCCTTTAAGTCATATTTGAATGCAGAATTTAAAATATCAGAATATATTTGTATGAGATTATGAAGTCTGTGCAGGTGGTGGTGCTTTAGTTATGGTATCTTGCTGAGTATTGTTATTGATACAGTATTTGGAGCTGATGCAGCTTTTTCACAACTTTATTGAGAAAATACATTCAAATATGCAACATTACAGACACATACTCAACATAATGATGCAGAGAAAACAATAATATGACTTTAAATAAACAGAGAATAATGTCAATAACAAAGATGATGTAGGAGGGGATGACTAAACGATATAAAATTTCAATAAGAGACAAAATGAAAATACATTGTTCTTCTAAAAGTTAACCTTAAAGTCTATAAGTTGGAGAGACTTAATATATTCTTTAAATATACATAAAATAGCAGTGAAATTGGGTGGCAACATTTGTTGTTTTGCATTTTGTAAAATTTGCCCGATAAAATCCAATAAGTTGACAAAGAATTCAACTTTCAAATGAGCATGTTCAATAAAAAAAAAGAAGAAGATATTTTTACATTCAATTTTGATATTTTGCATAGTTTTACACTATAATGTAATTTGTGTTATAGATTTTGGTTCATCATTGCAAAAACTGCATTTGTTCTCTATTCGAACTGACACACCTTTTCATTTATTTATTTTTTTATTGATGCTTAAAGATACAAATACGCAAAATATCAAACATTGTCATGGAATAAAAAAACGTGTCCATAAAAAAATAAGATGCATACAAAAACAAAAAACTTAACAAAGAGGGAAACTGTTGAGGATTTCCAGATTGTGTAGAGGAGACACAGAAGCCCATCATTTTTTGGTTATTTTTAATTATATGCAGTGATTTAAAAAGCAAATCTATTTCTAACTTGAATACCTGGAAGGAAGGCTGTCGACCTGACGCACCTGAAGGCACCACACGCTCAGTGGATGACGACAACATTTCATATTAGATTTGAGCTCTCTGCTGAAGCCAAACAACATTGGCTAAACTTTGGAAAATGCTGCGTTCCTATTGGCTGCAGTTGCTGTCAATTCATCTCACGTTGCCAATACACTTAACCAGCCCCTGACCTACTAACACAGATCATGAGACAGTAGCCACCTTGAGAGGAAAAACCCCCCGGAGGAGAGCCAGGTACTTCGCAACTTGGAGGATTTTCATCGACACGTCTTTCCTCATTAGCTGATGGGAAACCCCAACATCTTCTCTGGGCTTGATACGCGGCGGAAAACCAGACCAAACCCTCCAACCAGGTGCTAGAAAAGGTACCGTTTTTATCTGAGGTTAACATTAGCCCCTGTGGCGTTAGAGGTGTGTGGACGCGTTCGGAAGAAAGTCCCAGAACCCCGGCGGCGCAGGGCTTTGAACTGGGTCACGTCGCTAACCTCCATGCTTTCTCTTTAACATTAGCAGTGAAGGTGTAACCAAGCTCAAGTTCGAGGCAGTGTGTACCGTTTTTAACTCGTCTGTCCTTAGCTGACTGTGAGCTTACTGTATTAGCAGCCTAGTCCGTGTGCTCGGCTGCTAGAAGCCGGAGAACGGAGCCCAGGGTTGGGCTGTACTCGGGCCGTAGACCGTAGGCCTCCCGCCGGGTACAGTAGCAGAGTTCTCGGATTGCGACAGTGTTGGAACCCAGAGACACGTTAGCAGAGCCGTGGGGAGCTGTCTTTAGCGACTTGGGAGCCAGCAAGTTCTTGCTAACCAAGCAACCTCTTGTGTAACTTTATTAACCGATAATACTGCACATTACAACCACTTACTGACCCCCATGATGTCCACATCTGACACCTTATTTGTCTTTATTAAGATATAGGCCTATTTGAACTTACATAATTATGCAGAGCAGAACAGCATATGCCACATAGGTAAACATTGCATAATGTCTGCAGCCATAGAAAGTGCTGGCAGTCGGAGGCTGGGGGTGGGGGGGGCACAGTTTATTATGTCATAAAGACACAATGAAGGCATCTGGGACAATAGGACGTGTTGACGGTCCGCTGCGGCCCGGTTCGGCTCGGCTCGGCCCGGCTCGGATTCCTCCTGCATGTACCCACCGGCCTGTCGCGGCTGAACCGACGCTGACCCCCCCCCATCAAGCTCACGTTGCGGTAATATAACCACCCATTTTTATCACGTGTGATCCAATATTTAGTCATATGTTGCTTCCTTAGAAAAGATCCTCCCATCCCTAAATAAGTAAGCCCAGCCGTGCCGCGCCAAATCAAATCCCCCCCCGTGATCTTAGAAAATAGAAGAAAACAATGCAAATGGAGAATCAGTCGCATATGGTAACATCAGCAATACACTATTTCACAGAATTGCAAGTTGGCTAGTGGGCTTGTTTGGATATTAAATCTCATTAGATTAGCCACACCATAATAAGTCCATTCCACAGCAACCATACATTAGTCTACTTGTCATTTATTAATAATGTTTATCCCTTAATCAATGATTCCTAAATGCAGACCCTCAACAGGACAAATGAGGACACAAAGTCAGGAGAGACTTTTTTTGGGGCTGGGAAATGTAACCACACCCTAACCTGTATTTCTATTATTAACTTTATTTCCATAAGCCAACATCTTTCTGCAGCCTGTGTGTGCTGTTGGCCTGCCGTTACAGGCTCTGTGTGTGTGTGTGTGTGTCTGTGTCTGTGTCTGTGTCTGTGTCTGTGTGTCTGTGTGTTTGACATTCTGCAGGGCCACGTGTTACCATCCCAGCTGTCTGGAGTCCTTTGTTCTGTCTCTTCTGGATGTATGGGAGCTTGGAAGCACCAAAAACAGGCTAAACTGCTTTTTTTAAGCAGCACCTAGGAGTAGGGATAACTTTAAAATGTATGTACATGCAAATTTAGGTGATAATGGGCTAGAATTAATGAGACTTTATTAATACTTTATCTTCTGTGATCAATGCTTAACTGTTAGTTTAAGAAGCAAAAAGAACAGATGGTTTGTATTTGGAGATGCTCTGAACTCTGCCCATGGCATCACTAAATGGCACACATTTACACACTACATGGCATTACCAGAAACCATTATTTTCATTATTGATTCATTTGTATTATTTTCTAGATTAAT
Organism: Etheostoma perlongum; assembly: GCA_026937815.1. Classification (NCBI taxonomy): domain Eukaryota; kingdom Metazoa; phylum Chordata; class Actinopteri; order Perciformes; family Percidae; genus Etheostoma; species Etheostoma perlongum. The sequence goes on along the minus strand of CM049386.1, from coordinate 27,786,597 downwards.
CAACCTGGACCCTATTTTCCTATGTTTTTGTATAGGTCAGATTATCTGTATCAGTGTTTTATTAGCTTGAACCGATTAAAGAATGATGAATTAAAGGAGAATTCCAGTCGATTTCAACAACTTTTTTTTTAAATGTGTAGTGCTGTCAGTAGCGAGACAAATGAAACCAATCGCTGCTGCCTACCCCGAGTTATCCTCCTGCTAGAGTTAGCACCCAGCAGGCTTCAACAGGGCAAGTTCTAAACGTGTTTTTAGCCTCTAAACATGTTCAACATGTCATTACCAGTACCTAGCCATGTGAACACAGTGAATTTGACTGCAGTAGATGTGACAGAACGGCAGAAAAGTTGTGACAATCAACTAGTGTGGACTTCACTGGGAAACAGGAAATCAACAGAGGTCTGTTCACTGAATTAACACAACTTATGTCTAAATCCTAAAAAAACAGAGCTACATGTTGAAATCAACTTGAATTCTTCTTTTAATGAATTAAAAAGTGTTCTACGTTGGCTCGGCTCCAGCTCTGTGTCTGTCCCTCTGCTTTGGATTCACCCCCCCACTGAGTCTGTGTGACTGATGGGATCAACAATCTTTGAAATTGGTCCAGTGTTAAAGGTACTGTATGTAGGATTGTGAAGATCCAGGATTTAGCCAAAGAATTTGAACATCAACAACTTCTCAGTCACCCCCCTTCTGCTAAAGCCCAAACGGTCTCCTGAGACCCTCCCCCCACGAGGGAGAATGAATGCGTGTGCATGAGCAGTGATTGACATGCAGTTGGACTTCAACAGAGCAATCCTCAGCCATGATCTTCCAAAGTATAGACAGCCTATTAACACACTGCACTACTGCTATACTACATTAAAGGACGCCTATCGCTCTGTCACTCTCTGATCACTGTTTGGTTCATCTTGTCCCGACATACAGGCAGAAACTAAAATCTGCTAAACCTGTTGGAAAGACTGTGAAAAGATGGACCAACGAGTCAGAGCTGGATCTACAGGCCTGCTTTGACTCCACTGATTGGAGTGTTTTTGAGGCCACTGATCTGGACCAACTAACTGACACTGTGACATCATACATCAGTTTTTGTGAGGACATGTGTGTGCCGACTAAAACCTTCTGCACATACAACAACCAAAAACCCTGGTTCACAGCCAGACTCAGGCAGCTCCGTCAGTCTAATGGTGCTTTTCCATTGCGTGGTATCTACTCTACTCGCCTCGACTCTACCCGCATTTTTTGGTTTTCCATTACGAAAAAAAGTCCCTGGGACCTGCTACCAGGTACTTTTTTTCGTACTACCTCAGTCGAGGTTCTAAGCGAGCTGATGCGATACTAAAAGGTGACGTGGAAACCTGCAGGCTGCTGGTTGGTCGGATCGCTGCGTTGTTAGCAGACAAGAGTGCGGAGTGTGTGTCCGGGAACAAACGGGACATTTAAAAAAAAAAATCTAGCCGACAGATTATCTACTCTCTGCACTATTCTCACTTTAACTGTTCAATATTAAGGGCTATATATTAGGGAATTTATGTTGTTTCCAATATTGCACACTGTTACTTTAAAAAAACAAGACAATATATCAAAGAAAAGTTTTTATTTAGCTATTCAAGTAGCGCATCAAACCCTCCCGTCCATCCCGGTCTTCGTCCCCTGCACCCTGTGACAGTGTCCCCCCCCCCCGGCTCTGCTGTTCCAGATGCATCCCAGTCGTTGTCATAAGCCTCTCCATGACTCTCATAAAGATTATACCAAGCCCAGCAGGTCAGAACCAGAGATTTCACCCGTCGGACATCAAGCGCCCACCAGACGGTCTGCGGCGGCGGTTTTGCAAAGCGTTAATGCTCTGAAACACAAACCGTACACAGCAGACATATTTTGGTGTGTAATCATGGTTGCTAAAGTTCATGTACTTTATATAGCGTATAGTAAATACTGACCGGGGGTCCCTAACACATGCAAATGTTAGCTAACGTTACCAGGAAACTTAACTTATCCTTTCGTGTCGGCAAACAACAGTCATGTCGACGTCTGAACTCCGTCTGAATTCCCAAACTCTTGCTTTTTTAGCGGTGATTTTTGTTGCTTCCTTTAGCTTCTTTTGAAACAAAACATTGGCGAGTAGCCAACGTGCTGTTGTGAATCACGTTGAAAATTACGTCATCACGCGTAGCTATGGTAACCAGCCACGCTGAGGCGTTACTCAATCTGCAATGGAAAACCGACCGAAAATGGGTCGAACCGAGTAAAGGCGAGTCAAACCGTGTCGAGCCGAGTTGTTACCATCAATGGAAAAACGCCATAAGTGGTTTTCAGAAGTGGGGACAGAGTCCTGTATAACCAGGCCAGGTACACACTGACCTGAGATCAAAGCAGCTGAGAGAAGCTATGCTAATAAGCTGGAAAATAGCTTCACAAACAGGGACCTTCGGTCAGTGTGGAGAGGCCTGGCCACACTCCTAAACTACAGGAGACCACCCCCCAGCACTGCTGGTCCTGAACGACTGGCTGATGAGCTGAATGGATTGATGATCCTGGAGTTCAGCACCATCGTCCTGGACATCCTCAGCTCCAAACTGTCCCAACTCACTGTGCCAGCCTCCACTTCTTAGTGACCACAAACTTCCTGACTGGCAGGCGTCAGCAGGTGAGGCTGGGGAACATCACATCCAGCCCCCAGGGGTGTGTGCTCTCCTCACGTCCATCACGGTCTGGTTTGGATCTGCCACCAAACAGGACAGGAGCAGACTACAACGGACAGTTAGGACCAACCTGCCCTCTGTTCGTGACTTTTACTCTTCCAGAATCAGGAACCATCACTACAGACCCATCTCACCCCGGACACAACCTGTTCCAGCTTCTCCCCTCTGGTAGGCGCTACAGAGCACGCTACGCCAAAACCAACAGACTCAGGATCAGTTTCTACCCACAAGCCATCACTCTGAACAGCTGACTTCTGACTCAGTGTCGGGTTTCTGTGCAATAACCCAGCAACACGGACTAAGCAGCACCTGTTTACTGGTTCCACTTATTAATTCATCATTCTCTATTTCAGAGCTGTTCATACTGTTCATATTGTAATATAATAACATAATACTATTTATTCCAGCATCCTTTACCCTATGCTCCATAATTACAATAACTATTATAATTTGTGTGTGTGTGTGTGTGTGTGTGTGTGTGTGTGTGTGTGTGTGTGTGTGCAAAATTCCTCGTATGTGTCCTCATACCTGGCAAATAAAGCTGATTCTTTCTCTTTAACCAGAAACCGCTCTGAAGCCATCTAAACCCACCAGACTCCATTTAAAAAAGACTATACTTTTGGCGTGTATAGAGCCAACATTTACACATGTAACTCGGTAAAGTATGTGTTTATTTCAACCAAAACTAGAGTTGTGATGGTTGTAAAAGTGAAAAGCCGACCCTAAAAGGCTTTTCATAGTTTTATTGTTTGTTGACTTTGAATGAAGTGAGTTTCACGGTGCTAAAATGACTGTTTATTTACATGGAGTCTGGTGGGCTTAGCGAACACAATTTCACTGAATTTATTATGTTTAAAAAAAGGATTTACTCTTCACCAGAAAGTCAAACTCCTTTAGAAAACCTTTCCATAATATTGTCAGAATATGAATTTAAGTGTGTGAAGGTAAATACAAGATGGACCATTAACTTCCATTGGAGCTGCCGACTGCAGCGATCTCACTTAATACTGGACCGATGTCAAATGTTGTTGTTCCCATCAGTCACTTAGACACAAAACAAAGAAAAATAGGGTCCATATGGATTGAACAAAGGGATGGAAGAGGGAGTGAGGGACAGATGAGGGGAAAGACGCACTCATACTTTTTTTAAATGGAAGTGGACATTGTTCTGGGTTATGAGAATGAACAAAATAATATTCCCTCATTCTGTCTGCACCAGATCAAAGTTGATGTGTAATGTGTGTGCAGCATTTCAAATTCTTTAAATTGAAATTGTATTTCGGAAATGTTGATGTTTCTTTATATAGTAGCTCAAAAGCAACACACACACATCAAATATTACTGGATCTAATCTGAATCAATATGAAACATCAATATCAACTCATAACCCTACAAATGTATCTATAATCAATTGGATTGTGTATCTAGATTCATATTGTGTCATCTGAGAGGGAGACAAAGTACCTACCTTGATGGAAATTGTTAACTTGACACTGACATCTAAAACCTCTCTCACGGTCTGTTATTCCACAGATTTCCTCAACTCCAGTGGATTAATCCAAGGTGGCAGTTCCTATTGCTGCATCCAAGCATGATAGTGTACAGTTAAAGACCTGTCATCATATTGACAGTAGCCAACAGTGATAATATGCAATCCATCAAGCAAGAGGTGGACTCCAGTGAGTCCTACAGTGGAGAGGATGCCCTGGTCCTGGCCGTGGCTTTACAGGGGACTAACAGAGACGTGATAGGCCCAAAAATCCCCGGTATTCCTTTCAAAGCGAAAAGTTCCTGTCGCAGGAAAAGAGAGTTCATCCCAGAGGAGAAAAAAGACACCGTTTACTGGGAGAGGCGTCGCAAAAACAATGAGGCGGCCAAGCGCTCCAGGGAGAAGCGGAGGATAAACGACATGGTGCTGGAGAACAAGCTGATAGCCCTCGGAGAGGAAAACGCCTCCCTCAAGGCCGAGCTGCTGTCGCTGAAGCTGAGGTTCGGCCTGGTGAGCTTGGCAACATATGCCCAGGAAGTGCAGAAGTTATCCAGCTCCCCTGCCATCGACCTCTACCAGGAGTTTGTTCCACCCAACGCCGGCCAAAGTTCATCCGGCAGGGTTTCGGAGCCTCTTCACTTGCGCAGCACCTGCATATCAGTCATCAAGCATTCCCCCCACACGCTCGAGACACGCACTGCGACTAAGGGCAGTTTTGATATCTGCAGGCCTGCAGAGGTCAAGCAGGAACCGGCAGAGAATGGCGGCTATGCACAAGAGCGTAGTAGTCCCTACGAACTCTACAGAAACTACACGGCTAGCCCTTTGTCTGCAGTCTACTCCCAGCCTGCCTCCTTCCTGCAGCTCACCAGGTCATCCAGTGACTCCCCCAGGAGCTCAGATGACGGCGCTGTGAGCAAATCCTCAGATGGCGAGGACGAGCAGCGGGTCCCCAAAGGGTTGAAGCCGTCTGCAGCTGACCCGAGAAGTGTCATTGTCTCCACACACAAAGTGCCAGATGCCAGTTCTTCGGCATTGCCCCATAAACTGCGTATCAAAACCAGAACCATCCCGATCAAAGTGGAGGCCATGGACCCTGAATACGAGTCTTCTGAAAGGTCCTCCTCTCCCGTCAGGGTTTTTGAGGGAGGATGCTACCAGAGCACTCGGGACTCTTCAGAGTGCGGCCAGTTGTCCCCGTGCCCTTTGTCATTACAGGTCACCAACATGCAGTACTGGAGCCAGCCGTCTGAGCAGTGGCATAAAAGCAGCACAGAGCCCCCGCAGAAGGGCTGCCAGAGTAGCAGACTAACCCCGAGCCCTGTCTCAAACAAAAGCGTTCAGTCCGATGTGCACTCGCATGCTGAGGACTTGTATCTAAGACCGGGCCCTGCCTGCCCATCTGCAACAGTGGCCTCTCTGAAAACACTGATCCCAGCACAGCAAGGGTCCGGGACCGAGTCAACCAACAGCCCCACTGATCAGCATGAGTCATTAGCACAAGGATGGGCCTCTGCATGACCTCTGTTTTCTTTTTTAGCATTTCCACTGTATTTGCTGTTGCACTGTGTGGTTCATATTGGAGTTAAACAATGTTTCCATTATCGTAACTTTTCGAATAGAAGCTGTTCAAATAATAGCAGTTTGAGCATGAGCAAAAGATGTTTGCTAGTATATGCTAGCAGAGGTATATGATTTAAAGAACATTGAGACGGCGTGGAATTACCTGTACTGTAGTTCACAAGGTAAATGTACAATGCCACCGCTCTAATCCCATCAATACATGTGATTGTCACCACTCTGCTCCTCTAACACAAATACTGGTTTCAGTCCCTGTTTAATTATTAGGGCCCTATTGAAACTCAAGGAATTATTATTATTAGTACTGCAAATGAATTGCCTTTTTAGGGGCTTAACATGTTGAAACACTCACCAAAATAGGCGGTTGCATCAAGTCTGGTGATAATTTACGTATTTTAAGGGTTTCGGGAATAGGTGCGCTAAAACATGGCTCGCTAGCGACCCTACAAAATAAAAAAATAAATGAGCCCCTGCAGTACGTTTTAACGTAGACTAACAAAACCTGGTACACATATGTAGCACCCCCCCCCTAAACCCAACAGGAAGTCTGCCATTTTGAATTGAAAGTTTGACATTAGTGCGATTTTGGCCATTTCCACATGTCGTACTTTAACTCCTCCTAGAGCTTTCATCCGATCAACTTCAAACTTGGTGTGTGTCATCTTAACATGTTAAAGATGAAAAGTTATTAAAATATATATATATTATAAATAAAACTTTTCGTCAGGGCATGGGCGGGGCGTGGAGGGAATGATCATTTTTGTATCATTATTCTCATTTTCATGAAATTATTAAAATTATAAAATGTAAAATGATCATAGTGTGATTAATGTGAGGATCTGTACCAGACAAAGATTGTCTCTTCATTCTGTAGGACTGGGGTTATACACGCATGTTGCCTTAAACGAATATTGCACACCCCTGGATATTGCATTAGTCCATATTGGGATTTCTATAAAATTTCCATTAATTGTGCTTAATCAGGGATAGATCAAAAGGTCAAAGCTAAAGCGACTGGAATGAATTGGTGACTGAAAACAGTATTTCTGTTAGAAAAAGCAGCAGAATGGCGAGTATGACATGACTCTATAGTGATGAAATATACATTACACTGAATTTAAACAAAGGACTTGTGGGCACTGTTTGTTTAAATTAACAGTAAATTGTTCATTGATGATGTGTGACAGACATCATTCATGTGGAGGATATTAATGTGTGAAGCTTTTATTTTTATTTTACCAAATGATTCATGACTGCTGTCCCACCTCCTGTCACTGAACACTGTTGCTTTGGTGGTTGTGGAGCAGGAAAAGCCCCCCCCCCTATTATTAACATCATTTTTCAGCTGGGGGCAGTGTGATAAATGTTGCCAAAGGTTTGGACATTATTAGCTTTTAAACTGAAATCTGTTTTTAACTAATGTAGTAATGTTATTGTATCCATTTGTGTGGTGACAGGTTTACAGTCCATACGTCTGATTAAGGTCTGTGGTGCTTTATTTTATGGGTTTGTTGTTTCTAAAGAAGACATTTGTCATTTGGTATATTATTATGGGGAAAATATGTTTAATTGGTAATCTAACCAATTCTGATTCAATTAAACTGCTAATGGAACCTAGAATTTAGTCAGCTGAACATACTGAACTATGGCAAACAAAGTCTTTCTTGAATTTTAATGGAGCTTTTTTTAATTTATTTTTTTAAGGACATGCTATTTTCCCTATAATTATTATCTAATGACATAGTTTTTTTGAGGAAACTAAGAACCGGGACCTGGGACATGCCTCTCTTGTCTTGGTTGACTATGATAATGTGCTTACTTCATCACTTGGGTAAACGGTACCGGGTCTTGGACATGTTGCACTCCCTGACCGTGTCTCTGCATTCCAGAAGGGAGCTGAAACAACTTCTCTGCTGCTCTGCCGTAGTTTTAACATGCAGAACGTTCCAGGTCTTTGGCTTGACCTAAGTAAAGTGTAGCTTTTAAATGGGCTCCAAATAGCCATCACTTCTCTTTTGTCTTTAGTGGGTTTCTGTTGATGGTTCAAACGTTCCGGTCTGCTGGTTGTACTGAGACTGGAACTCTGAGAACTGGGATTACCATCTGATGGAGCTGACAACAGAATATCTGAATGGTTTATAAAGCTCAGACACACTCTATCCTCAGGTGTTTGCAACTTCTAGATCAGTAACATTTGCATATCAAATACAGTACATTACAATTACATTACAAAAATGTATGAAAGTATTTGCCACAGTTAGGGGGGCCAGAGCGGGTTCAAGGCCCCCATCCCCCCAAGAACCGTCACTGAGTCTAGTTCTTGTAATTGTAAACTGTTATGGAGTCCAGATCTGTCAGGACATCAAATGGCGAATTTATTAATTTCATATACCCATTTGGGGGTTGGGGGGGATTACATCATACCTCCTGGTCTTCCCTGGAGTCAATTTCAAACAGCTGACCTCAGCCAACCCTAGATGAATGGTGTGTGCATATGTTGTCATAGTTTGGATTATTATGATGATGATGATGATGATGATAGTGATAACTCCATTTGCCCAGCAGCCTGAAGTCAAACTACATATATCTGAACACTTTTCACAAGCTCTATTGTAAACATGAGTTTTTGTTTATAATAAATGTATTGCCACTGAATCAAATATATCGTCTTCTGTGTATTTCTGTTTGTTTTACAAATGATCCGAGTCTCAGTGTACCGGACTGATACTGAGATTTGAGGCTGATTTGTCTTAAGACCGTGAGCTCTCACAGCAGACAACCAAGTTGTTACTTTAATGTTAGTCTAAAGTTCTGCTCACTTCAAACCTCTGTGGGAGGTGTATTATCAGCCCAAACAATAACAATAAGTATATATCACATATTCACAAAATTAGCCAAGCAGAACTGACGGTGAAAAGGTATCCCAAGTGTATGGTTATATTAAGATAAGTTACATATTCTTTGTTGTCGAGATACGCTGAAGACATCTTGTATGATCAGAGCCAAACAAAAACACACTTTTAAATACTTTTGTGGCAACATTAACCTTTTTCAATCAAATATTTTACAACAAATCTGTTTATAAAATACAAGAGGTGTTTTACAACATTTATATGTATTGCAGATATAGCAATACAAGTGACTTGAATTAAATTGACAAATTACATAACTGTTGCTATTCATGTGTATTGGGCTTTCAATTTCAGACATCCACTAGACATGTGAATCCAGAATCAACATTCTAGATATCTGCAATCATATTCTTATATATCACATACATAGTAACAATACAATTGTTACTAACCATGATTTTGGTTACAGATATCCAACATGAAAAAAACCTTTCCAGCTATCCATAATGTTAATGTAATTACTGGTTTCCACAATTGGCATTATGTCTAGTAAAAATGCTATAACATCTAATCTATGAATTATGACTAATTGTGTAAAATGTTTTTCATTTCATTTTGGAAACTAAAATGACTTAACAACTGGATAGTAGATAGGCTTTGTGAAAATGGAGCTCCTCCAGTTCTGTTGTAGATATGTAGAATGTTCATCGTGGAAAGCTGACATGTTGTTTTTGACTGAAATAGGGATATCTGCAATACATATCCAGTCTAGCTAATAATAAGGCCCCTTATGGCCGACTTTTTAAGGATTTAAAGATATATTAAATTGAGTTTAGTATGTTCAGGTGTAGATATCTTGAAATACAATGTCTGCAAGTAAGAAAGTTATTAGATCTCTTTAATTACCATTACATGATAATATCATTTTCACTAGGACAGACGCTGTTATGATCTGTAGGCTAGCATTGGAGCACGTTAACGTTAACGGCCAGCCATACTCCCGTACTGGGACCATAGACCGTTAATATTAATAATATACAGTCAATGAGTGGGACCATAGACTGTCTAGAGAGTGGGACCATAGACTGTATATTATTGATATTAATTCATATTAACGGTCTATGAGTGGGACCATAGACTGTCTATAGAGTGGGACCATAGACTGTCTATAGAGTGGGACCATAGACTGTCTAGAGAGTGGGACCATAGACTGTCTAGAGAGTGGGACCATAGACTGTCTATAGAGTGGGACCATAGACTGTCTAGAGAGTGGGACCATAGACTGTCTAGAGAGTGGGACCATATATTATTGATATTAATTCTATTAACGGTCTATGAGTGGGACCATAGACTGTCTAGGACCATAGACTGTCTAGAGAGTGGGACCATAGACTGTCTAGAGAGTGGGACCATAGACTGTCTAGAGAGTGGGACTCGTCATTTTGCGTCCCGTACCATAGACTGTATATTATTAACGGTCCCGTACTGACTGCAACCACGTCACGTGACGACACCACGTGACCGGGTTCACAGTTGAAAGTCACTGCGGCTCAGAGTCCTCTATGGTCCTCAGCATGGCGGTCCTAGTGGGACACAGAGCCTTGCTGCAAGCCTTCCGCGTGAAGGCACCGGGCCATGCCGGTGTGTGTCGGCTGGCAGCGGCCTTCTCCTGCCCGAGACAGGAAGCTGTCCCCGGGAAAGTCTCGCCTTCTGGCCTCAACGGTCGCGGAGCAGGGACACGACACTACAGCTCGGACCCGAAGGAGGACCTGCGCGTCCGATACCTGGACGGAGAAGACGCCGGTAAGTCTTTTAAAAGCTTAGTCAAAGTTTGGCAAAGGTAGGAAGGTCCCGTTAGGGAATCGGCAGTGAAACGACGTGAAGGCTGCCATGCCAGCCCACTGTATCAAAATAGAGTGTACGCGTTGACGTCATCTTTTCTTTTTTTTACGTAATAACAACCTACTGAGTTGCATACATAGACTGTATATATATTGCGGTCTATGGTTGCATATTGCAAACCTCTAGGAAGCGATTTTTTTTCATTCTTCATAGAAAACTATCAGTTTTTAGAAATGTCTCATGATATATTGATACATGTATCGGGAAAGAACTGAATCCCATCACTAATAAGTAATAATGGTAGACTGAGTAGAGCATGCAAAATATGTGAAACAATAAAATGTTAAGATCATATCATCACAATGCCAAAAGTTATAGCTTAATAACACTTAGCCTAACGATTATTTTCATTATAGATTAATCTGCCTTGTTCAATTGATCTATAAACCATCAGAAACTGGCCAAAATATTAAATAAAATCAATTCTGTCATGTTGGAGAAAGCAAGTAGCACATTATTTTCACTTGAGAGATGTAGGTCAGGATGCGTGTTGTGACATCATCATGTTATGTGCTGTCTAACGTGCTGCTCTTCATTAATGGGACGCTGTAACTCTCTTTCAGGTATTGTCGTCGTGGGGATAAATCGACCCAAAGCCAAAAATGCCATCAGCAAAAATCTGGTCAATATGGTATGTATTATTAACCCTGTATTCACGGGCAATTCTAGACCCTCTTTGGGGGGGCTCAATCACCCCCAAATTTAATCTCAGCCCAACAAAAATTATACAAAAAAAAAAATATATATATATATATATATTTTTTTTAATCAATTTTGGATCTTAAGTGAGAGTTTGGGAACTTGTCTGTTAGAGACAGAGGAAAACCAATCACCATTAGCAGAAACCTAGTGCTGGCCAATCAGAGGAGGTTGTGCCAGACTCCAGACAGTAAATAAAATCCCACCTAACAAAACTGGTTAAAAAGATAATATTAGTATTTAAATAATTAAATAACTGTGAGAGTCCGGTATACAGCCTGACTCTCATATTCCAGTATAAGTTCTGCTTGTTCATTGGTTGTTTGGCTCTTAAACACCTTCAGAGAGGATTTGAATTGCTATTTTTATTCTCATTTTCTCTATTTTTAATCTCCTTTTGGGGCTAGCTAAAACCTGTTTTGGGGGCGCCAAAAATTACAACCTGCAGAAAAAGCCTGGCTGTTAAGATTTGTGCACATGGGCCCCTCGGCGAGCCTCGGTGACCTTTGGTTACCCATGATATAGGGCTGCACAATTAATAAAATTGTAATCACAATCACGATTTTGACTTCCCACGATCAAATTTGCGTGATCGACCAGTGCTAGTCGGTGGCGGTGCTAGTTAGCTTCTGTTAGCTTCTGTTAACTCACAGGCTCTAGGGCGCGAGTAACATTTTTCCTCTAGGACGCACCGGTGCACATAATGTCCTTGCATCTGCTGCGATGTTGTTATATGGATATGGTTTAATGACGCGTTACATGACCCATTTCTTCTGTAAAGCCATGCCTGTGTTGGGTCTCTCCTCTACTCTCTCTCTCCTCTCTCTCTCCTCTCCTCTCTCTCTCCTCTACTCTCTCTCTCCTCTTACTCTCCATGCAGCCCCGCCACACAGAGCCGGTCCACACTTCTGACATTTGTCTCCAGTTTTAATTGTTATTAACACAGCTGTATATTGTTATTAACACAGCTGTATATTGTTAAGCATGAGAGGCAAACCTGTATTTGTACCAGTGTTTCCGTGGTAACTCTGCTATCGCGGCGGCCACGGCGAAGAACACAGAAGAAGTTATTGAATGCAACTAACTTCAGTTGGTAGAGTAACAGCGTGTGAGACGGAGCTGCTGGACCTGGACCTGGACCTGGGCCAAAGATGTGACCCATGGACAGAATATCATAGTTCATAAAAATGCAGCGCAGTGACGATACAGACATTTCATACACACGGCGTGTGTAACTATACTGACCCGCCGTTCGCCCCGTGCTGGACCCGTTCATAATGATCAGCCGTCTCTCTGAGCCTATGTGACAATAACATTTGTTTTGGTTAAAATCAACAAATAATCGTGATCACAATATTGATCACAATAATCGTGATTATCATTTTGGCCATAATCGTGCAGCCCTACCGTGATACCTTCCACGCGTACGCGCAGAGGCGTTGGTGTGCAGGAGCCTCTGATGACACAAAGATAGATCTTAAAAACCGGTACAGGCTTCCAGCACTCCGGGTCAGTGTCTTCTGAGCTCTCATATCATTTATATTTGTCCTGAAATATGCTCCAATTTGTTCTTATTTTGGTTTGTTAATACAAAGTGAGTTTTACATTTAAATCATTTTTTTAATCCCCTCCAAAAAACCAACGTGTGTTTCAGATGTTTGAGGCTGTGGATGATATCAAGAAGAATAACAAAGTGCGCAGTGTAATTCTATGCAGTTTGGTTCCGGGGATCTTCTGTGCAGGTACACTCTCTTTGTTTACTGGCATGTTGCATTTCCTTCTTTAAATCACTTTAAAAAAATTAAGACATACAGTGGGTACGGAAAGTATTCAGACCCCTTTAAATTTTTCACTCTTTGTTTCATTGCAGCCTTTTTCCAAAAATCAAAAAAGTTCATTTTATTTCTCAGTAATGTACACTCAGCAACCCATCTTGACAGAAAAAAACAGAAATTTAGAAATTTTTGCATATTTATTAAAAAACAAAAACTGAAATATCACATGGTCATAAGTATTCAGACCCTTTGTTCAGTATTTAGTAGAAGCACCCTTTTGATCTAATACAGCCATGAGTCGTTTTGGGAAAGATGCAACAAGTTTCTCACATCTGGATTTGGGTATCCTCTGCCATTCCTCCTTGCAGATCCTCTCCAGTTCTGTCAGGTTGGATGGTAAACGTTGGTGGACAGTCATTTTCAGGTCTCTCCAGAGATGCTCAATTGGGTTTAAGTCAGGGCTCTGGCTGGGCCATTCAAGAACAGCCACAGAGTTGTTGTGAAGCCACTCCTTCGTTATTTTAGCGGTGTGCTTAGGGTCATTGTCTTGTTGGAAGGTAAACCTTCGGCCCAGTCTGAGGTCCAGAGCACTCTGGAAAAGGTTTTCGGCCCAGGATATCCCTGTACTTGGCCGCATTCATCTTTCCCTCGATTGCAACCAGTCGTCCTGTCCCTGCAGCTGAAAAACACCCCCACAGCATGATGCTGCCACCACCATGCTTCACTGTTGAGACTGTATTGGACAGGTGATGAGCAGTGCCTGGTTTTCTCCACACATACCGCTTAGAATTAAGGCCAAAAGTTCTATCTTGGTCTCATCAGACCAGAGGATTTTATTTATCACCATCTTGGAGTCCTTCAGGTGTTTTTTAGCAAACTCCATGCGGGCTTTCATGTGTCTTGCACTGAGGAGAGGCTTCCTTCGGGCCACTCTGCCATAAAGCCCCGACTGGTGGATTGCTGCAGTGATGGTTGACTTACTACAACTTTCTCCCATCTCCCGACTGCATCTCTGGAGCTTAGCCACAGTGACCATTGGGTTCTTCTTTGCCTCTCTCACCAAGGCTCTTCTCCCCGATAGCTCAGTTTGGCCGGACGGCCAGCTCTAGGAAGGGTTCTGGTCGTCCCCAAACGTCTTCCATTTGAGGATTATGGAGGCCACTGTGCTCTTAGGAACCTTAAGTGCAGCAGAAATTTTTTTGTAACCTTGACCAGATCTGTGCCTTGCCACAATTCTGTCTCCGAGCTCTTCAGGCAGTTCCTTTGACCTCATGATTGTCATTTGCTCTGACATGCACTGTGAGCTGTAAGGTCTTATATAGACAGGTGTGTGGCTTTCCTAATCAAGTCCAATCAGTATAATCAAACACAGCTGGACTCCAATGAAGGTGTAGAACCATCTCAAGGATGATCAGAAGAAATAGACAGCACCTGAGTTACATATGAGGGTCACATAAAGGGTCTGAATACATATGACCATGTGATATTTCAGTTTTTGTTTTTTTAATAAATATGCAAAAATTTCTAAATTTCTGTTTTTTTCTGTCAAGATGGGTTGCTGAGTGTACATTACTGAGAAATAAAATGAACTTTTTTGATTTTTGGAAAAAGGCTGCAATGAAACAAAGAGTGAAAAATTTAAAGGGGTCTGAATACTTTCCGTACCCACTGTACTTTATTAATCCTTGCTTGAGGGCACTTTGGCAGTGAACTGCAAGCGGTCCACACTACAAAACTCGGTCCGCACAGGGACTTGAACTGGCGACCCTGTGGTACTGCCAACCCCAAAAACCATGTCGTCGTGGTCTTTCTCAGGGTTTGTGGCCGGAATTCACTTTTATCTTTTATGTCACTTCTTAAAAGCTATTTACATACAAAGATAATCTGTTAACATTTATTTTATTATTTAAATAAAATTATTTCATGTTCTATTGTTTTAATTTGAATTTTTCTCAAATGTAGCTCTTCTGCTCAATGTATCACTTTTAAACCACATTTTTGAAATAGTTTTTATAATTAAAATTTTTATTTTGTCTTGTAGAGCACTTGGTACCTTTTTTTTTTTTATTTGAAAAGGGCTACATAAAAAAATATATTGTTGCATTGGAGGGGATCTTCACTGTTGGAATCTGCTGTTTGAAATGTCTTTCTGATTCACTTCATATACTTCAGCTGTAGACATTTTGTCAATCCAATCTTTACCTTAGTGTATAATATTTCATAATGACATCTTGACTCTGGAATGGTGAGCAGGTATGGATCCAGTAAATGTAATTCTGTATTCAGCTTTATGTTCAGAGACCTTTTTAATACAGAGGTTTTGTCAGATCCCAGAGCTGGGAGCGGTGGACCACACTGTTTCAGGAAACCACAGGCCTGTGGCGTGATGCTGATGCTCTGTGGGTTTGTGCAGGTGCAGACCTGAAGGAGAGGGCCAAGATGCACCAGAGTGAAGTGGGACCGTTTGTGTCCAAAGCCAGAGCACTCATCACAGAGCTGGGTAAAGAATGATCTGTAATGCTGTCTAAAGAGACTTCAGATACAGTATTAGGGACCACTAAGGTCTATATAAAAGAGACTTCAGATACAGTATTAGGGACCACTAAGGTCTATATAAAAGAGACTTCAGATACAGTATTAGGGACCACTAAGGTCTATATAAAAGAGACTTCAGATACAGTATTAGGGACCACTAAGGTCTATATAAAAAAGAGACTTCAGATACAGTATTAGGGACCACTAAGGTCTATATAAAAGAGACTTCAGATACAGTATTATACCACTAAGGTCTATATAAAAGAGACTTTATTTACAGTATTAGGGGGACCACTAAGGTCTATATAAAAGAGACTTCAGATACAGTATTAGGGGACCACTAAGGTCTATATAAGAGACTTTACAGTATTAGGGGACCACTAAGGCCTATATAAAAAGAGACTTCAGATACAGTATTAGCTATATAAAAAGAGACTTCAGATACAGTATTAGGGACCACTAAGGTCTATATAAAAGAGACTTCAGATACAGTATTAGGGACCACTAAGGTCTATATAAAAGAGACTTCAGATACAGTATTAGGGACCACTAAATATAAAAGAGACTTCAGATACAGTATTGGGACCACTAAGGTCTATATAAAAGAGACTTCAGATACAGTATTAGGGGGGACCACTAAGGTCTATATAAAAGAGACTTCAGATACAGTATTATTATAAAAGAGACTTCAGATACAGTATTAAAAAGGTCTATATAAAATAGACTTCAGATACAGTATTAGGGGACCACTAAGGTCTATATAAAGAGACTTCAGATACAGTATTTCTGACCACTAAGGTCTATATAAAAGAGACTTCAGATACAGTATTAGGGGGACCACTAAGGTCTATACAGTTGTGCTCTTAAGTTTAAATATCCATGCTTACTAAAAAGAGGAATAAAAAAAACATGTTTTAGAAATTTATCTAAATGCCTTAATTAAAAAATGAGGTAAAATCCAACCTTAAGGACACCAATGTGAATGAATAATTATTGTAAATAAATAAATCTTGACTCTGGAAATGGTAGAGGCAGGTATTTTAAAAGGCCAGTTAATGGATTACTTCCTGATAAAGGTCAGGCCTTTAAATAAAATAGTTCAGATCATCACATTTTTTGCCATACATACAGGGATACTTTCCATAAAATCATCCTCAATGCAAATCAAACCGACTATTAGTCTAACTGAAATAAAACCATGCCAATCTCTATGTATGGTGAAGTGTATATGATGATATGGGCTATTTTAATTCCAAAGGGCAAGAAGGGAATTTTATCAGGATGCATAGTATCCTGTTCCATGAAATAACTGGCCATTAAAAATAAAATGTGCCTGGCTCTATGGGGAATTTAATATAGGTGCTTATGCCCTGTATTTTAAGGAAGAACATTTATTTATTTACAATACATTATTCATTCACAAAGAAAATTGGTGTCCTTAAAGGTTGGACATAATTTATTAATTAAGGCATTAAGATCAATTTCAAAACATTATTTTTTATTCCTCTTTTTAGTCAACTTAAGCATGGGCATGTAAACTTATGAGCACCACTGTATAAAAGAGACTTCAGATACAGTATTAGGGACCACTAAGGTCTATATAAAAGATACTTCAGATACAGTATTAGGGACCACTAAGGTCTATATAAAAAGAGACTTCAGATACAGTATTAGGGGGACCACTAAGGTCTATATAAAAGAGACTTCAGATACAGTATTAGGGGACCACTAAGGTCTATATAAAGAGACTTCAGATACAGTATTAGGGACCACTAAGGTCTATATAAAAGAGACTTCAGATACAGTATTAGGGACCACTAAGGTCTATATAAAAGAGACTTCAGATACAGTATTAGGGGACCACTAAGGTCTATATAAAGAGACTTCAGATACAGTATTAGGGACCACTAAGGTCTATATAAAGAGACTTCAGATACAGTATTAGGGACCACTAAGGTCAATATAAAAGAGACTTCAGATACAGTATTAGGGACCACTAAGGTCTATATAAAAGAGACTTCAGATACAGTATTAGGGACCACTAAGGTCTATATAAAAGAGACTTCAGATACAGTATTAGGGACCACTAAGGTCTATATAAAAGAGACTTCAGATACAGTATTAGGGACCACTAAGGTCTATATAAAAGAGACTTCAGATACAGTATTAGGGGACCACTAAGGTCTATATAAAGAGACTTCAGATACAGTATTAGGGACCACTAAGGTCTATATAAAGAGACATACAGTATTAGGGACCACTAAGGTCTATATAAAAGAGACTTCAGATACAGTATTAGGGACCACTAAGGTCTATATAAAAGAGACTTCAGATACAGTATTAGGGGGACCACTAAGGTCTATATAAAAGAGACTTCAGATACAGTATTAGGGACCACTAAGGTCTATATAAAAGAGACTTCAGATACAGTATTAGGGGACCACTAAGGTCTATATAAAAGAGACTTCAGATACAGTATTAGGGACCACTAAGGTCTATATAAAAGAGACTTCAGATACAGTATTAGGGACCACTAAGGTCTATATAAAGAGACTTCAGATACAGTATTAGGGGGACCACTAAGGTCTATATAAAAGAGACTTCAGATACAGTATTAGGGGACCACTAAGGTCTATATAAAAGCATCCAAAGAGCACCATGTCATGGGACATTTAACATAACACAATTGCAATAGCCAAAGCTTATGAAAAATCTTAACTTCATGTCAAGTTTTATGACTGTTTTACACTTCTTTTAGCCCACGTATTTATAGCTCCATCACTGAAAATATTCCCATCAGGATCCAAGAAAAAAATGACCACTTTACACGAATGTGTTCGCCACAATAGACAGGGCTCACTTTATTTAATCATAAGGAAGGATGTTTGTTTACAGATCTCATGTTATTTTGCTGTTATCATTACTTGAAACTTCCATAAATGACACAAGGAGGATTTGAGATGATTTAGATTAAGATTCAGATAACATGAGTGTAATGTGAGCTTCACTTAGATATGGTTTGGACTGATATTTGATTGTAATTTTCATTCATTCAACCTTTTATATAAACTCAAGAGATTATATCGGGTGGCCCTCATTTACAATGGCATTGATTAATTAAAAACGACAACAAAAAGAAAACACCATCACAAGAAAGATGAAAGCCCATAAAACTGAATTGATATATACAGTTTGATAATAAAAAAAGTTGGGATAATATGGATACAAAATTAAGTACAGTTATGTAAAACAAGTACAAGTAGTAAGTGTGAAACCAGATTTCTAAATTGTGAGTTGATTTTCAGAAAGTACTGTAATTAGTCCATAGTAACACCTTGGATTAGGGGGTCTCTGGCTAATTATATGGCCCGTAGCCCAGAAGAAGAAGTTTGTCAGAAGTGAATGTAGTTTTTTAACATTTGAAGTTGAGTAGTCTGCTGTGTCTTGATGGGTACCTGGTTGTCTTTTCTCTGACAGGTAACCTGCCGGTACCAACGATCGCTGCTATTGATGGAGCTGCCTTAGGAGGAGGCTTGGGAAATGGCCCTTGCTTGTGACATCCGGATTGCCTGTAAGACTCAGTGAACTTTATTTTCGAGGTTACAGATAACGTTAAAGGTGCCTTTATTGTCATTTCTAAGCATACACAGGAAACGTGTCCTCTGCATTTAACCCATTCTATACATAACAGCATGGGCAGGCGCCCGGAGGCCAACTCAAGTTTTATTTAGTCTTTTTTGCCAGTGGCACTGACAGGAATACTAGCTTAAAGTGGGGGGCGGGGCGGTCTCTAGCTCAGTGATTCCCAAAGTGGGGGTCGGGACCCACAGGGGGGTCGCGAGCCAGAGAGGGGGGGTCGCAAGTTGATTTCCAGAAATAAAATAAAAATTTAAAAACGATTAAAAATAGCATATGTTAGCCATGATTTTAACACAAGATAAAACTAGTGGCTAAATTTAAAATTAAACCAAGCAAATAAATAAAAAGGGAACAGCTCTTTTGATTTGAAACAAGGACAAATCATCTGACCTCCGAGCTGGAGGACGCATCGGTCGAACTGTCCAGCGACCGGACCTTGAAGACAGCGTTTAGTTCTAAGACGCCGGCTGAGTTTTGGATTTCAGTTGAGAGGAATACCCTCAGCTATCCAGGGTAGCTTTGGGATGTGCTGGTGCCGTTTGGCACTACCTACTTGTGCGACAAGACTTTCTCGGCACTGATGTACCTTAAAAATAAATAGAGATGGCGATTGGATGTGGAGGATGATCTCCGAGGAGCGGTCTCCAACATTAAACCAAGATTTCACTTGCTGTGCTCCTCACTAGGTGAGGTTAAGTTCAGATTAAAGTAATGAGTAAATTACTGTAAAGTAATGTTATGGCTGTTGTGTTATTTTGTGTTGTCAATATGCTCGTGTTTATAGTGCGTGCGCGGTTGCGCGCAATGTTTATATACGTTTAGTGGGGGGGTCGCAAGTCACTTGCACCGTTACTTTGGGTCGTGGGCTGAAAGTTTTGGGAACCCCTGGTCTAGCTCACCCAGTAAGAGCGTGTTGGCTGAGTCCTGCAGCGGCCCGGGGTTCAAGTCCGACCTGCGGCCCTTTGCTGCGTGTCATTCCCTGTCTCTCTCCCACCTTTCCTGTCTATGCACTGTCACTATCAAATAGAGGTTAAAAGGCCCAAAAAATAATCATAAATAAAGTAGCTTTGAAGTTTTTTGTCAGTTTGTGTCGATTCTAGCACCCCCTTTGGACTAAAGTGGTAGTGTTTTTACCCCACCTGCTGTCCTAAAGCTCTTTTCTTTACGCTGCTGTGTTGTCCACTGTAGATTACTGAGTTGGTGTTACCCCAAGGTCATATTGACAGAAAGTCATTTATTCACAATAAGAGAATAAGTTACAGATGCATTGTTGTATTTCCAGTGTAGCATACGGTAACTTAGATAAACCTGGTATCTCTGTCACGGTGTCACAAGCCAGAGCATTAAGAGGTTGTTGTAGCAACCAACATAATCATAACTTCATACAGCACATTTCATGAAACCCACAGAGGCTTTACACAAGTAACATTACAGGGGGAGAAAAAGAAAATAGTAGGCCAACACAAACACGGACCAAAAGGAATAACAGGTCTGCACTAAATGGAAGAGGGTCGTCGTTTAATGGTGGCTGCTGACGTACAACCAGATTCAATAATTGGCAAATTATCAAAGATGTTTTATCAATATGAATAAAGTTATTATATATAATATGGGTATTAATAACTTTACCAATATGACAAACAATTAAAACAAAATCCAGGACCCAATATTGGTCCTGGATTTTGTTTTAATTGAAACAAGTCTCATTAGGTTTTCGTATTCTCCGCTCGTTTCTGCGAGCGAACAGCTGACTCCGCTGAGCCATAATTGCCCCAATCTGCTTAGTTTGTTGAACGGATCGTTCCGCGATGACCAGGAAGCTGGAAAACAGGCATCCAGACTTCATGTAGCCCCCCACCCCCCCTTTGTCTCTGAACACATGTTGGCCACATGTATTCTGTTTTTTTGAATCATTACCAAGCCTGACTGAGTGTGACTCAGGTTTGCCCGTCATCTTTCCCTTTTTAGCTTTTAGTTGTTCTTCGTTTAATGTCTTTCTCTCCTCTGATGGTCCTGCCCCAGTTTCTGCCGTAACTACAGCAGATAAAGTCTAAAATAAGTCTGAGTCTGATGAGGCCCAGCAGCGTTCAGACACATGAGACAACAATCAGAACAGAACATCTGGCTGTAATCATTTTCAAAATAAGGAAGGAAAACTTCAAACTGCTTCACAACTTGTATTTCCAGATGCATTACGAGTGACGCTGTGATGAGTCTGGGCTGGGAGAGCCTTAAAAGCATTCTCTGTTCCTGGAAATGGCTCTATAGATGCAGAAAGATAACAGAAACAAAGAGGCTACACAAGTGTTTTGATTGACTAGCCCAGTTAAGATTTCCCTCATTCTAAATGGTTTTAGCCAATTTAGTTCTTCTATAGTAGTTGTGTGTTGAGTAATGATGTTTTTGACCTTATAAGAATGATCAATTAATCTAATATATATATTTGTTCATTGTATCATATAATACATCTAAGTAGTAATACTGCTTTTTTATCTCTCTAGCCAATACTGCCAAGATGGGGTTGGTTGAGACCAAACTTGCAATTATTCCTGGAGCAGGTAAGGCTGGATTCTTTATGTCATCATCTCCAGTGAAAGTATTATTTCTGTCTAACACTTCTGCACTTCAAGGGACTGCAACAGGTTAAAGCAGGGTTTCTGCAAGGTCTTAAAAAGTCTTAAGTCCACTGAAGTAATGTGTTCTAGGTCTTAAATTGTTTTGTCGAGGTATTAATTTTCCTACGTCCATGCAACACTACCTCTGATGCTCATTAAAATGCTCCTGCAGCACTTTGCAATGTGTTTCCATGGTGACTAGACATCAAGAAATTGGGGATTGTTTGAAATCTGTCTGAAATCTAACATTTTTTTAAATTTATTTTTATTATGTCGTAATATACTGTAGGTCCTAAATGTCATGAATATAGGTCTTAAACCATTTGTCCACAGAGAAAGTCACTGAACACTTTGGTGCAGAACAAATTATCTTGAGAGCTTTCCAGTGTGCCATTTTAGATACAAGTATTTGAACACGCTGCTATTTTGCAAGTTCTCCCACTTAGAAATCATGGAGGGGTCTGAAATTTTCATCAGGTGCATGTCCACTGTGAGAGACATAATTTAAAAAATCCAGAAATCACAATGTATGATTTTTTAACTATTTATTTGTATGATACAGCTGCAAATAAGTATTTGAACACCTGTCTATCAGCTAGAATTCTGACCCTCAAACACCTGTTAGTCTGCCTTCAAAATGTCCACCTCCACTCCATTTATTATCCTAAATTAGATGTACCTGTTTGAGGTTGTTAGCTGCATAAAGACACCTGTCCACCCCATACAATCAGTAAGAATCCAACTACTAACATGGCAAAGACCAAAAAGCTGTCCAAAAACACTAGAGACAAAATTATACTCCTCCACAAGGCTGGAAAGGGCTACAAACTCCGTGTTTCTCAGCGACAGCCCAGAAACCTGACTGATCTAGAGAAGATCTGTGTGGAGGA
This sequence comes from Etheostoma perlongum, assembly GCA_026937815.1. Taxonomy (NCBI): domain Eukaryota; kingdom Metazoa; phylum Chordata; class Actinopteri; order Perciformes; family Percidae; genus Etheostoma; species Etheostoma perlongum. Next base: position 27,763,918 of record CM049386.1, on the reverse strand, counting down.
GTGGGCCAAAATCCCTTCTGCAGTGTGTCAAACCTGGTGAAGAACTACAGGAAACGTTTGACCTCTGGAACTGCAAACAAAGGCTACTGTACCAAATATTAACATTGATTTTCTCAGGTGTTCAAATACTTATTTGCAGCTGTATCATACAAATAAATAGTTAAAAAATCATACATTGTGATTTCTGGATTTTTTTTTTGATTATGTCTCTCACAGTGGACATGCACCTACGATGACAATTTCAGACCCCTCCATGATTTCTAAGTGGGAGAACTTGCAAAATAGCAGGGTGTTCAAATACTTATTTTCCTCACTGTAAATATACTGTGTATGTATTTGACATCTGCCTGGTGCTCCATTTCCCAGAGCTCCTTACATTCTCACAGTGGACTGTCACTAAGGTTTCTTTTACACCTGCCTCGTTTGGTCTGTTTAAAACAAACCATTTTGGTCTGATAGTCGGGTTGGTTTGGGTCGGTGTGAAAGCTCATCTGAATGCTGGTGCGGAACAAAGAAAAGAACTCGGGTCTGGTTGAAAACGGGGCACTCGATTCTCTTCCAAACTGTTTCTGACATGTGTTGGCTGGTGGCAGCCTGTGCATACATACAACGCTATGATCGTGTCCATGCGGACTGGTGACCGCCTGTGCGCTGTATGTTCCGTATGTAAGCCGGCAGACATGATCCATTGTTTTCCTATGTATTCCTATTCCTCGGAGCTGCCCAACTAGGCGCTCGGCCTGGCGTCGCCGCTAAGTGTTGCGCTCATAGTTCAAAAGATTTCAATTAATTCCAGAAGCAGTGATGGCGTAAACATGCACCTCTCTGCTCTGCGCCTTACCTCGTGGTATTACCGCTGATCATGTGGAGGCTGCTTTATGTTGAATTCCCTAAACAGCAGATACACTATATGTCCAAGACAAATTTCCTGATCTAGTCATGGGCCAGTTATCGGTTTCAAGGTATGCTGTGGTTTGAAAAAAGTCACGTTTTCAAAACCACTAAAACTAGCTTTCTGGTGGCTCCTAAGAAGCTTTGTGCTGGGGAGAGACGTGTATGATGGGCTTATGGTGTTATACAGATATTTATTTGGTTTGTGGTTTATTGTCTATTTTGTTGAATGGTCGTGAATATTGTTGTTACTGTGTTCTTGAATTTTGTCTACCCAGACATTTAAAGATAATACATTTTAAAGTTATTATTGTGATACCGTGATATTATTGCTGAAGGTTATCTTACCGTCAGAATCTGGTACCGGCCCAGTTCTGATCAGATTTGAACTCAGAGCAGTGTATTCAGTGTCTTTGGTCGAGGTTCCATCCTGGTGTCTCTTCTCTCGTCACGTGTGTGCAGGTGGGACTCAGCGTCTCCCCAGGCTGATAAGTGTCTCTCTTGCCAAGGAGCTCATCTTTGCTGCGCGGGTGGTGGATGGAGCCGAGGCCTGTCGCCTGGGCCTGACCAATCATTCTGTGGAACAGAATAACAGTGGGGATGCTGCCTACCTGCGGGCTCTGGAGCTCGCCCGCGAGATCAACCCTCAGGTAACACGGTCATGTTTGCCATTGAATGATTGCATTATAATATTGTACTTATTCAAAACAATTTGCCAATGCAATTCATATCGCACACAGCAGTTTGCAGAACCTTGTACCTGATTTTAAAAAGGCACTCTCTGCTTCACAGGGTCCAATTGCAATAAGGATGGCAAAACTGGCGATCAACCAGGGGATCGAGGTAAGGCTCAGACGTCAGTGCAGGACTGCTTTTACCGTGTTTTACCATAACACGCCAGTGTTCAAAACTGTAAATGTATTTTGAATCTTTTGGTAGTGTCTTCTCCCCCCCTGGCACTTCAGGGCAGTGATGTCATCACATGCCTCAGCAATGGCCTGATGGAAGGTTGTCTATTCATATGGATGCCTCCTGCCAGACACCTCCCACCTCCACGCTGAAAAGATTTAATAGATTAGTGAAAACGAGGTGCTGATTCCAGATGAGCTGCAAACCAGTCGCGCTCAGCCAAAGCATGATGGAAATGAACATTGACTTGGCACCACGGTGCGTCCTGTCTGAGCAGCCCAGTTGGTAAACACCTGGGCAGTCGTTGTAATGCAATCCATGGAGCAGTGCTTATGACGCTTTGGTGTGGGAGACCCGGGTTTGATTCCCACTGCACTGATACATCAACCAATGTATCCTGGTTTTACAGGATTTTCTCTTTTAACCCGGTTCCGACCAGTTTTTATTCAGAGGTTTTGATTGAAACTGGCAAAAAAGCACATTCACTTTGGAAACTGCAACGCTCTATAGTCAACAGTCAATATAAGTGTTGTGCTCTTCTCTGATATATTTTATTATAGGCGGAAGTAGGCACCATGCGGTCTATCCATTTTGTGTGATAGAAGAGTCAAATGATACCAAACACCCCTCTTATGAGAGTGCACAGAGCTTGATGAAGAAAACCTGGTTAACAGAGCTAAAGTTTCTAACCATCTTCATGGCTTTGGGCTTCAGGCTTTGTGGAGCCAGTACACAAACAAAACCCAGCTGTATCCAACTAGCATTGTAGACCACCCCTCAGGTTGAAAACACACGTTGGATTCACTGTGTGATCTGTATGTTTAGTATAACAATTGAACTCAAAATGGGGTTGTGTTCAGTGCCAAGTGCAGCATGTGATGAATGACTTTATAGCCTTTTGTGTTTTGAAGGTAAGAACTTAGGGAGGCGGTTTGGCTCTTTGCTTATCCTATAAAAGTTACTCCCAACTTCTCCTGCAGGGACTCAGAGCACTCCTCCTGCAACACTTTACAGGAACTACAGGAACAATGAAACAGCCCTCCTTCTTACGGGAACCCGTCATGTAGTGTATCAGAAAAACCGTAACATGCACCGGCATTTATGTCATGGTTTTTCATTAGAAACATGAGTCACATGAGAATTAGACATTTTCAGCTGCAGTGTGAACATTCACCAAGAGATGCCACATTCTCTTTCAGGTGGATTTATCTACTGGTCTGGCAATTGAAGAAGCATGCTATGCCCAGGTGAGGAACTTAACTGCAATTAACAATTATTTAACCTGCTGTATGAAATATTCATTTGGTTGGCCTAGCTAAGACTTGTACTGCTTTCTTTGAATGTCAGCAGAATAGGAGAAGCAACATTTCAAGTAATTCTGACTTGTGAGTGTTCACATATATAAGAATCATGTACATCAACTTCAGCAAATATGCTGAACAGATGGTCACCCAGTGTCACACCCAGGAAGTTGTCAATGGTAATGGAGAGGTCACGGACTGACAGGAAGCGCAGCCTTGTCGAGCTGAGAGATGTCAGCCAGATACCGAGATTTGGGTTGTCACAGCGGTTTCAAACGGGGGGGAAAGACCGGGGATAGTTGAGTGTGATCAGCAGAGCTGGGGTAGGAAAAGCCATGCGATTGTCCTTGATGTAAGATGTAACGGAGAGTGCAGAGCCAGAGACTCCAGATATTGAAGGGGGGAGAGAGAGGATCTGGTGGTTTACTGAGTCAATGGTTGCTGAAAGGCTCGGCAAGGAGGAGACGGAGGAGAGAGGGAGGCTGCTCTAGTAGTGTGGAATTCCATTGTGACTGCAAAGACGGTGGAATATAGAGGTGAAACTTAAAGAGAAGAGCGGCGGACCGAGAACAGAGCCCTGAACTACTCCATATTTCCTACAAAAAAATATTGCTGTGGTATTTTAAAGGAAATGCACTGTATAGGTAGGAGTGTACCAATGCAGTAGCCAGGCCATATGCCAAATTTGTTTTTCAATAGGTCCAGGAGTATAGTGATCACTAGTGAATACAGGCTGCAATGAGATCCAGTAGGAGAAGGTTCTGAATCCATATTAAGGTTGTCATTTAGATGCACAGTTTCTGTGGAGCAGCCGGCCCTGAAGGCACACTGAAAAGGATAAGAATTTTCATTCAAAAATCATATTCAATTTTATTTATTGTATCAAATCATGACGAGTTAAAGAGTTATCTCGAGATAACTCTTGGAGTAGGTCTAGACCACACTCTATAATTTACAAGGACCCACCAGTTCTAGTAATTCCCCCTAGAGCAAGTATTTCGTGCGACAGCGATGAGGAAACCTCCTTTTAGGAAGAAACCTGGGACAGACCCAGGCTCTTGGTAGGTGGTGTCTGACGGGGCCGGTTGGGGGGGTGGCAATAATAGTCACAATAAAGATAATGGAACAGTGACTACAAATGGTAGTCTTAGTAGTTCATGTCATAGCAGGACACTACAGGGCATTGCAGGGTGTAGCGTGGCATAGCAGAGCGTAGGTGGACGTAGCGGGACACAGCAGGACATCGCAGAGTGTAACAGGGTGTAACCGGGGGTGCAGCAGGTCCACAGGTACAGCTGCATCTAAGATATACCAAGATCATGTATGGGCTGACAGTTGTTGAGCCACCAGTATTTCCAGAACTTTTGAAAAGAATGCAAGGTTAGAGTGTTGTAGATAATTATTTAGAGACCCTGAATCGAGGTGTGGTGTTTTAACTTGAGGTTGAGGTGAATATTGAAATCTCATCAGAATATGAGTAACAAGTTCTAAGATAAATTCTTATAAACAATTTGGGATCAAGGCCAGGCATCTATGGAGTGCCCCTTTTTGTGCTACCAAGACACAGGTGACCTACTCTAATTACTGTACCTGACACATCCTGTGTAGACGCCTAGAGGACTGAAGGGGCCTAATGTTCAGGTTGTTATCTAAGTCTTTTAGAGAGGTGTTGATTCAACTTATATTTTAGAGACTGCAATTTGTGCTGTTGTTGAAAAGGTGTTTTTAAAATATACAAAATATCAGAAAGCCCTCAGGTTGGAGGAATAAGTTAACGGAGCTGGGCTTCAGATGAAGACGTGCATCCATTCTTTTCTTACGACTAACACATTTGTGTTGTTTTTAAGGTGATACCAACTAAAGATCGATTGGAGGGTTTGGCTGCGTTCAAGGAGAAGAGGCGTCCTCAGTTCAAGGGGCAGTGAAGCCCCACTGCTTCCAGAAACAATCCCGAGTTCTGCCTTCAGCGCTCCCACTACCCACTGCTTCCAACATGCTACGGGTGAAACTGTACACGTCGACGCTCAGACGACGTCTGTTAGACCGCAGGACGCTAGGGCTGCTCCTGGCTGGTGGTTTTACCAGTGTAAAGCACGTCCAGCAAGCAAACTAACCAATCATTGGCCACTGCTTACAGTACTAAAACCTCACTGAACTAACTCAATTAGCAATCTAAAACATCAAATTACTTATTGATCTTTGCATTATGATTGGTAGTTGGTCACTAACCTCTTTGACTAATAATCAATCATCCAGCCACTGACATGTCTGAATGCTTTTCATAAATGATGCATCAGAAAGATTATTGCCTCTTTTTTTTTTAATTGGGAGAAATGTACCACTCTGTTCCAATACTGAATAACTCTCTTACTGAATAATGTCCACAGGGTGGAATTTTGGATTTTGAAGTTATTACCACTGTGTGTAAGATGTAGTGCCTCTGCCTCCCTGTGCTATTGACACAAAAAAGTCACTGTGACCCTGAAAACAAACACATAAATCTAAATCTAGTATCAAGTTGAGATTTTTTCTTTAATCGTAGCATGTTAGACATAGTGGCTTTAAAGTGCCCATATTCTGCTCATTTTCAGGTTCATAATTGTATTTTGAGGTTGTACCAGAATAGGTTTCCATGGTTTCATTTTCAGAAAGCACCATATTTATGTTGTACTGCACATTGCTGCAGATCCTGTTTTCACCCTGTGTGTTTAGGTCTCTGTTTTAGCTCCAGAGTGAGACATCTCACTTGTTTTATCTACAGAGTGAGACGTCCCCCTTCTGTCCTATCTTTGTTGGGAACTGCACATGCTCAGTAGCTCGGTAAGATCCCATCAGCTAGATAACTCTTTCTCCAGCTTTGATCAGTCCAAGGCAGGATCAGCTGGGACACTTCTTCTAGACCAGGGACACAACAGGGACAGGAAGTAGAACAGGGACAGGAAGTAGTTTTTTTGGAGATTATGGTCAACTAGTGGCTGATGGAGCAGTGTTTAGCCATTGAGAACAAACTAGCATGCTACGGTTAGCCACCTCGTCTCTAGTGAAGTAGAAAGCCGTGCAGATGTTGGACAGCTCACCCGGAGACTGAAGACAGAGGACATTCAGAAACCTGATCGGAGGACATTCAGTAACCTGATCTCACTCAGAACACCATGGATGTTTATTTTTCCAAGTGTGTATGCATGTGGAAGCACCAGAGACACAAAATAACCCCTAAATCCCAGGAAAAGGGATTTTCTTTTTTCATAATATGGGCACTTTAAAGACCACAACATAAGGTCCAAAGGTTGCTGTTACTGCAAAACTAAGCAGAGCTCCACAGATGTCTAACTGACACATCGGCCTCATGTGTAGTACCTAAATGGAAAGAATTCCTCTGATTGGTTAATTGGCCAGCAGAATATAAACAACGTTGCGGTCACTCAGAGTGACCGACTTTAAAAAAAAAAAATACTTAGAAATGTGCAAAAATTTTAAAAATAAAATACATTCTGCAAATGAAATGGGCATGTTGCATAAACAAATGTTTTTGAGAGTCAAAGTTTGTTCTCAACTTTGGAAAAAGTAGTGGGGGGGGGGACAACTCTACATCCACATGCTTTTTTAGAGCTTTCAACCACCGCTCAGATAAATTAGTGGATGGTGCTTGTTAGTCAGACTCAATTAGTAAGTAAGCTTATAATGAGAAAGGTCATCAGCTCATAGAGATCATTACATTTGGTTAAAAAATATTCCCTGACATTTTTCATATTCATATATTTATTTTTTGTTTATTTTTTTGACATCTATTCTACAGAACCCACCCACACACACAATCTAAACTGTTGATGGAAGCTTGAGCCCCAGTGGAGATGACTTGATGTTATGTTAGTAAGTGACATGTGCATGGGAGTCTCCCCCCCCCCCCCAGACCGGGGCGGCCCCCAGGGCATCACACTGCACCCCACACATGGAAATAAAACTTCTGTCTTCCCCTACAACTTTTGTATTGTTTTGAGTGCACATTACGTTATGTAATGACATGCGGTTGCCCTAACGACGGTGTTGCTGACAGTGGTGGAATGTAACTAAGTACATTTACTCCAGTACTGTACTTCAGTCCAGATGTTGAGCTTTAGTTACTAGTTACTTTAGTTCCTAGTTACTTTAGATACTCCACTTTATTCATCTGACAGCTTTAGTTACTAGTTCCTTTAGTTCCTAGTTCCTTTAGTTCTTGGTTCCTTTAGTTCCTAGTTCCTTTAGTTCCTAGTTCCTTTAGTTCCTAGTTCCTTTCCACATTAAGATTCCTGCACACTAACCACATGTAGTTTCTATAATCTGATGTCTTATTATAAAGTAACCTAGCAACAATATAAGGGCTCCAGGTCCAGCTGAGATGATGAGACCATGAAACACACAGCTGCTTGGATCCTTCACTCTTTCTAACATCTTCTAATACTTGAACTACATTCTCCTGATTACCAACTTTTACTGTAGTGACATTTCCAATGCAGGTATTTTTGTCTTATTTTTAACGGTGTGGTGTTTTGTACTTTTACTGAAGTAAAGGATCTGAAGGCTCCTTCCACTGCTGCTACATACATTATGTTGAGACATATTGTTAATAAACGGGGATCAGAATCCCTCATATACAGTCAGTGGGTGGGAACCGATAACTGAGCGTGTGTGTACATTACAACAAATTACATGTGACCCATGTAGTCAGGGTGTGTTTTTTTATGAGACTGGGCTGCAAAATAAGGCTCAAGCATCTACAGTCATATTCTGGGAATAAAATGTGGAGCTCAGATCCTTTTGGGAATATTGAGTTTGAATGGTTATTTTTTTAAACAAGTACAGTAACACTAACTCCAGATGCTACATGGGTAGCTCCCCCTCTAACACAGTGGTGTTTGAGGGGGAGCTACCGAGTGTGTGTCGAGTGTGTGTCATGTGTGTGTATCTGAAGTGGAAGCTGTTCTTTTAGCTGTCATTCATGCATCAGACATTTAAAACTCATTTCAATTTAATTCAATTCAATTCAATTTTATTTATAGCATCAATTCATAACAAGCATTATCTCGAGACACTTTACAGATAGAGCAGGTCTAGACCACACTCCAGAATTTACAAGGACCCAACAGGTCTAGTAGTTTCCTCAGAGCAAGCAACAGTGCGACAGTGGCGAGGAAAAACTTCCTTTTTAGGCAGAAACCTCGGTCAGACCCAGGCTCTTGGTAGGCGGTGTCTGACGACCGGTTGGGGTTAGAATGAAGAGTGGCAATAACAGTCACAAAATTTTTTAGTATGTAGTAGTTCTTTGTAGTAGTTCATGGCATAGCAGGGCACTGTGCGGCGTTAAAAGGCACAACAGGACGTAGCAGGACGTAGCTGGGCACCGCAGGGCATAGCAGGATGTAGCAGGGCACAGCAGGGCATAGCAGGATGTAGCAGGGCATTGCAGGACGTGTAGCGGGACCATGGCGACAGCTGCAACCATGATTTTGGGGCCTCCCTGATCCGAGGAAACATGCTGGGGGGAAAAGAACAAAAGGACTCCGGGGAATGACTCCCCAGAGTTAGGTTAGTAACAAGCATTTCTGGGACATGGATGCACACAAAAGGAAAGATAGAGGAGAGAAGAACTCGGTGTGTCAAAGTAAGTAAGTCCCCCAGCAGTCTAAAACTATAGCAGCATAACTAAGAGAGACAGGTTAAAGAGAGGAGCCTATCCAGGCCAAAACTCTCCCCAAACAGAGCCCATCCCTCTGTCTAGAGGAGATGGGAAGGGAGAGAGAGAGAGAGAGATCCATCCCTCTGTCTACATCCATCCCTCTGTCTAGAGGAGGTGGATGAGAGAGAGAGATCCATCCCCCTGTCCAGAGGAGGTGGACGAGAGAGAGAGAGAGAGACATCATCCCTGTCTACATCCATCCCTCTGTCTAGAGGAGGTGGATGAGAGAGAGAGATCCATCCCCCTGTCCAGAGGAGGTGGACGAGAGAGAGAGAGAGAGACATCATCCCCCTGTCTACATCCATCCCTCTGTCTAGAGGAGGTGGATGAGAGAGAGAGAGAGAGACAACAGTTATCTCTTTGCCTATAGCAGCGAAACTAACTATAAGCTTTGTCAAAGAGGAAAGTCTTAAGCCTACTCTTGAATGTGGGGACGGTGTCTGCCTCCCGAACCCAGACTGGAACCTGGTTCCACAGGAGAGGAGCCTGATAGCTGAACGCTCTGGCCCCCATTCTACTTTTAGAGACTCTAGGAACCACAAGTAATCCTGCATTCTGGGAGCGTAGTGCTCTTGTAGGGCAGTAAGGTACTATGAGCTCTTTAAGATAAGATGGTGCCTGACCATGAAGAGCTTTGTAAGTGAGAAGAAGGATTTTAAATTCTATTCTGGATTTTACAGGAAGCCAATGCAGAGAAGCTAAAACAGGAGAGATGTGATCTCTTTTCCTGGTTCCTATCAGAACACGTGCTGCAGCATTCTGGATCAGCTGAAGAGTCTTTATGGACTTTTTCGAGCAGCCTGATAATAAAGAGTTGCAGTACTCCAGCCTAGAAGTAACAAATGCATGGACTAGTTTTTCTGCATCATTTTTAGACAGGATATTCCTGATTGTTGCAATATTACGTAGGTGAAAAAAGGCGGTCCTTGAAATTTGCTTTATGTGGAAATTAAAGGACATGTCCTGATCAAAGATAACTCCAAGATTCCTCACAGTGGTGCTGGAGGCCAGGGAGATGCCATCCAGAGTAACTATCTCTTTGGATAATGCGTCACGGAGGTGCTTGGGCCCCAGAACAATAACTTCAGTTTTATCTGTGTTTAACATTAGAAAATTACAGCTCATCCAGGTTTTAATATCCTGAAGGCACATTTGAAGTTTAGCTAACTGATTAGTTTCATCCGGTTTGATTGATAGATATAATTGAGTATCATCTGCATAACAATGAAAGTTTATGGAGTGCTTCCTGATAATATTGCCTAAAGGAAGCATATATAGAGTGAACAGGATTGGACCGAGCACAGATCCTTGTGGGACTCCATAACTAACTTTGGCGTGCACGGAGGATTCATTTCACTTGATGGGTTATAATGTAGGATATAAACCATACATATATGATCAAGGCTTTTATTAACTATTAACTATTTCTGATCACCAGCCGCCACGGCTAGCAGACTTTTAAAGTTACCAACCAATCCAATTCAAAACCAATACGTCCCACTAGCCATTTATTTCCCCAGTGAAAATAAAACATGACGAGTGACGTTGAATACATTTAAGCATCCGTGTGTCTTTAAAAATGTGTGTTTGGATTAATGGTGGCCAGATATACATTCAACTTTAAACTTTTGCTCTTGAAAAACATCTCCACGTTTTTTTTTTTTCGCCTAACACACACCAAACCGCCAAAACCAGAACCTTTACCTGCATTTTGCAGGTTAGCAAGTGTCATTTTAAAGCCCTGTATATGATATCACACATTTATATCATATACTGTATAAGATATCATACCAGCTGACAAACCAATGGTTCCTAGGCAACAGACTGGAATAGCTCCCAGGAAACTCATTCAGTTTCTAAAAAGATCAATAACCATTTATGTAGCAGTTATGTTTCATGTCTCCTCATCCCTCCCTAAGTCATGTTACATAAGCATTATGTTAGGCCAGTCTGCAGCTACGTCAACAGAAAATTAAAACAATTATATATTATATATAGTATATAAACAACAACAGTGGAGAGTCATTCAAAGTGCAAACACGTTACTTTAATTAGCATTCATAAGCAGTATATGAAGATGTAATAAATGGTTTATAGCACACTGGCTGTAAGCAGAAAGGTTCAGTAGATCAGTCCCATGAGGCTGCTGTATAAAGACATAATTAATGGAAATATACTAAAACACAGTTGTCATAATTCACAGAGAAATTATAATGGTTGAAAAATACTTATATCTGCTGTCAGCATTACAGTGTCTTATAAGCCATTCATTTATTTTTAAGATTCATATTTTGGGCATTTTCAGCCTTTATTTTGATAGGACAGCTGAAGACATGAAATGGGAGGGGGGGGGGATAACATGCAGCAAAGGACCGCAAGGAGTGAAAGGTCAAGGTGGATGTCAAGGTGAACTTTATTATCCCACAAGAGGAGATGCATGTGGTCATTCATCACAATAGTCTCTAAAAATACATAGACACCACAGACCAGCAAACATATATCAAGAAAAGAAAAAGAGAGAGAAAACTGCAGAAATGACAGTAATAGAAATTTATTTATAAATTTATTGTAAACGGACTGTTCTTATATGGCGATTTTCTAGTCTTAATGACTTATAGATATAGAATAACTTTAATTTAAATAAATGCTCCCAGAATGTATTAATTCTGTTAATGCAATGTGTCTCAATATCTATAATATATGTATATGTATGTCTGCATGTACTGTATGTAAGTATATTGTGCGTATGAGCACGTATACACATATGTATATGCATGCATAACTAACAGTTTTCTATTGTTAATAATTGATAGCAGTAATGAGCCTGCAACAGTCACTGCTACAGTATAATCTGTTTACATTGATTTATTATTTTGTGTCTGTTCCGTTTAAATTTCTTTTGTCATTTATTTTAATCTCAAGACTGAAACAAAATTTTAATAATAGAATAATTTGATAATGCGTATAGGATGAAAGTCGGCCGTCTCCACATCACAGAGGCTGCAGCAAAGTTTCTTTACGCTGTGAGGAGGAGTCGAACCGGCTCCTGTGGGGTTAAAGTTAGACATGCAGTGTTGATGGTAGGGTTGCAGTTACCATCAGGATATATACAGTAATATATAAAATAAGTTGAAGGTGTGTGTGTGCGTGCGTGTGTGTGTGTGTGTGTGTGTGTGTGTGTGTGTGCGTGCGTGCGTGTGTGTGTGTGTGTGCGTGTGTGCGTGTGCGTGTGTGCGTGTGTGTGTGTGTGTGTGTGTGTGTGTGTGTGCGTGAGTGTGTGTGTGTGTGTGTGTGTGTGTGTGTGTGTGTGTGTGTGTGTGTGTGTGTGTGTGTGTGTGTGTGTGTGTGTGTGCGAGCCTGCGAACAGACTGTTGAGGCCCTGGCCAGCGGTTGCGTGCAGGCGGGCCCTGTGGCTTCAGGCTGCTGCTGCTCAGAACCTGACATCAGGCTGCACATCCCCACTGTGGCTGGCCTCCTTCCGGCAGATGTCCCAACAAGAAGCCGGGGGGTATCCCACCACAAGGCAGGGTTGCGTAAAGAAGGACCTGTTCCCCAGTACTGGAGGCCTGCACCCCAGCCGCTTGTCATGGGAAACGTCGAAGGTGTAACTGTAACGGCGTCTTTGACACCATCTAGTCTTTTGTAGTTTTTGTTTTAGGAAGCGTTTCTGTTACCGCAGGTCAACCTAGTCTGGGAGATGGGTTCTTCCTCCCTGGCCATGTTTCTCTTTAACTCTTTCTCAGCACGTTGGTTTGGGCCTTAAATGCCACTAAAGTTTCCTTCTCCTTTCATTAATTTGTTTAACCCTGTGCTTTTCAGTGAAACAACCTACTGTTGTTAGCTTGGAGGCAGACATTTCAAGTAGTAAGTACGTCAAAACCTGAAAAATGAAATAAACTGTATTCATTCCACTTGAGGAAAGTACTTTTTTTATTTTTTTTATTTGGTGTACAGAGCCTGTGAGGTAGGATAAAACGCCACAGGTGTTGACAGGTTGAGGTCACTAATACTGTAGTCAAGTAATTCATTATTGAAATTAATATAATTAATTAATAGAATAATAAACTATTAATTCTGTATTTACACAGGTTGAAGTCATCAATAAAGCCTGGTGAGATTCTCATCTTCTAACAAGCCGACAGCCAGAGTTAGTTAGCCATCTACCATTATAAATGGTCTAGTAGTATGATGAGGGGTTCCAGTCATTTAGCAGGCGTGCAGTTGGTGGTTTGTGGTCCAGATGCACTGCATTCTCCAGGAGAGGTCAGAGGTCAAACAGTCCATTGTTCTGGTCTATCTGATGAATACAGAGCTAAAAAGACAAAGGATTTGGTGTTTCACAACCAAACTGCTCAGTGGCTCCAAAAGAATGTGAATTATCACCAGCTTTTTAAATTTTTTAAAATTTGATGCAGACTACAGAAATATGTTATGAAATAGTTCATTGGAATTTAACAGGCAAAAACAAAGAGTTGTCAGCAATGCAGAACAACACATGACATTCAACTGAATTTCATTTATAGTCTCAAATCATCCCAGATGTTCTCTCAGGACAGCCTTTGGTCTGGATGACACTCTATGTAAATGTAAATGTGCTGTATTTATATATCTTTTCTAGTCTTAACGACTACTACACACATTCACACTCCGATGCGGCAACTCGGGGTTCAGTGTCTTGCCCAAGGGAACTTCGACATGGGACTGCAGGGCCAGGGATTGAACTACTAACCTTCCGATTGGCAGGCAACCGCTCTACCACTGAGCCACAGCCGCCCCTCTATATGGACATCATGTTGAAACATGTTGAAGTAGTTTTCCAATATCAAAACAAAGTGTTGTCATTCGATATTGAAATAGGAATGCAGCATCTTCAGTGAGTATTCTGGAGATTGTCTGTAAAGCTGGTTTAACACCCCTTAAACAAAGCAAAGCGTTTTACAAGGGGTTTCTTTAGGAACCAGTGTGTGTAAACCTTCTATTTTAAGGTTCCTTGTGGAGTTGTGGAGCGCTATGGAGCTTTTATTCTGTTAAAGCATAATAACAAGCACATTATTCCACTGATCAACAGGTTACATGCCATGAAATGCAGCATTATAAACAATGCTGGATTTTAAATAATTAGCTTTGGGTCTGTAGACTGTTAAAAACGGAATTGCTCTTTTTGAGATGAATGAAGTTGCTTGAACTAATTTCAAAAACAGTATTAAGTAAGGTTTTAAGAGTAAGGAAATGCATTCAATGTACTTACAGTATATATGCCAGTATAGGATAGTACACTAAACAAGGTGCGCTGAGAAAGTGATAGTCATAGTATAGTATGTCAAAAAAGTGATAAAAAGTCATGGTATTGTATGTCAAAAAGTCATAGTATAGTATGTTGAAAAACATAAAAAAATCATAGCATTGTCACAAAACAGTCATAGTATAATACGTTGAAAAAAGTGATACAAGGTCATAGTATAGTATGTAAAAAAATGATTTAAAAAAGTCATAGTATAGTATTTGAAAAAGTGATAAAAAAGTCAAAGTATAGCATGTCGAAAAAATGAATAAATGTCATGGTATAGTATGTAGGAAAAAGTCTATAAAAAAGTAATTATAGCATAGCAATTATAGCATAGCAATTATAGCATGTCAAAAAAAGTCATAGTATAGTATATCATAAAAAGTCATAGTAAAGTATGTCATAAAAAGTCATAAAAAGTCATAGTATAGTATGTTGAAAACATTGTGAAGCCAGCTGACCACGCACACCTGAGTCTCATCCATAATCACCTGCTCCCCCCCTCACACCTTCCATCTCCAGTCATCAGCAGGATGTCTGCCCCGGCTCTTGGACCCATCCTGGTGGGATCGTTGCTCCAGTCACGCTGCTGAAACTCGCTACAAGCAAACCTTCATTGAGCATTTTGTCTCTCTGTGTTTCATGTACTTACCTCCTTTTGTTTTCTCCCCTGTAGTCACCACCTCCACTCCCGTTTCCGTCTCCGGTCAGCTGGCTTCCCCTCTCAGTCCCCCTCCCATAGCGTCCTGCTTCAGTCTGTCTCCGTCTCCACTCCCAGTTCCTGTGTGTCCTCCTCGGCTCCACGCTCCCTTGAGTGTCCTCACTCCCTGAGACTTTCCCAGCCTCCCGTCCTCTGTGTCCCGGTCCCTGGTGCGTGTGAGTCCTTCTGTTTTTCTTATAGTATAGTATGATGAAAAATGGTAAGTTAATTATATAGCATGTCAAAAAAGTCATAGTCCAGTATGTTGACAGAAGTCATAGTATAGTATGTGGAAAAAAAGGATGAAAAGTAATTGTATAGTATGTGGAAAAAATGTATAAAGTAATTATAAAGCATGTCAATAAAAAGTCATAGTATGTTGAAATAAGTGATAATAAAGTCATAGTATGAGAAAAAAAATGATAGACTGGTAGAACATCTCCAACATCCAGCTAGTAACAGACTGGTAGAACATCTCCAACATCCTGCTGGTAAAAGACCGGTAGAACATCTCCAACATTCAGCTGGTAACAGACTGGTAGAACATCTCCAACATCCTGCTGGTAACAGACTGGTAGAACATCTCCAACATCCTGCTGGTAACAGACTGGTAGAACATCTCCAACATTCAGCTGGTAACAGACTGGTAGAACATCTCCAACATCCTGCTGGTAACAGACTGGTAGAACATCTCCAACATCCTGCTGGTAACAGACTGGTAGAACATCTCCAACATCCTGCTGGTAACAGACTGGTAGAACATCTCCAACATTCAGATCAGATCTTCCAGTTCAGCCTGCTGTTGATGTTGACACCCAGGTATCTGTACTCCTCCACCATGTCCAAGTCACTTCCCAGGATGCAAAGGGGCTGCAGAGCCGGTCCCTTCCTCGTGAAGTCAATCACCATCTCTCTGGTCTTATCCATGTTAAAAAAGTCAGAGTATAGTATGTTGAAAAACTTTATTATAATATGTACAAAAAATGATATAAAAGAAATTGTATGGTATGTTGACATAAGTCATTGTATAGTATGTGGAAAAACTTTATTAAAAAAGTAATTATATAGAATGTCGAAAAAAAGTTATAAAAAAGACATAGTATGTCTAAAAAGTGATAAAAAATGGTATGCTATGTCTACATAAGTCATTGTATAGTATGTGGAAAAATATTATAAAAACATAATTGAATAGTATGTGGAAAGACTTCATAAAAAGGTAATTATAAACAAATGTAGAAAACAGTCATAGTACTATAGTAATTTTTTGACATACTATTGTATATCAAAAAATTATGAAAAAGTAATTGTATGGTGTGTTGACATAAGTCATAGTAGAGCACGTCAAAAAAAGTGATCAAAAAAAGGCATAATATGTTGAAAAAATTTATTAAAAAGTAATTGTATAGTACATGGAAAAAGTAAGAGTATAGCATGTCAAAAAAGTGATTAAAAAGTCATAATATGGTATGTCAAAAAAGTAATATAAATGTAATTGTATGCTATGTCGACATACTGTAAGTCATAGTAAAGTACTGTATGTGGAAAAACAAAGTAATTGTATAGTATGTGGAAAGACTTCATAAAAACAAATTCCATAGCATGTTGAAAAAACTCATAGTGTATGTCAAAAAAAGTGATATAAAAGTAAGCGTATAGTACGTGGAAAAACGTAATAAATATAAAAACATTTAACAAAGTCATAGTATAGTGTGTCAAAAAAGTGATCAAATGTAATTGTATGCCATGTCGACATAAGTCATAGTATAAGGAAAATATTGATAAAAAGTAATTGCAATTATATAGCATGTCAAAAAAAGTGATTTTAAAAAGTAATTGTATAGTACATTACATTACAAATTTCAAAACATTTAACAACTTCATAGTATGTCGAAGAAAATGATAAAAATAGTATATGCAAAAAGAATTATTAAAGTTATTGTATAGTATGTGGAAAAACTTCATAAATAGGTAATTATAAAGCATGAGGAAATACTTTATAAAAGGTAATTATATAGTATGTTGGAAAAAAGTAATAGTACAGTATGTCGAAAAAGTCATAGTATAGTATGTCAAAAAAAGCCATATTACAGTATGTCAAAAGAAGTTATGTAAAAGTAATCGTATACAACAGGCCCCCTATGTGGTTGAAAAAATTATAAAAGTCATTGTGGGAAAAACTTATAAAAAGTCACTTCAGATTGCTGAATGGGGGGACTTGCTCAAGAGCATCTTGGCAGTGCCAAAGCTACCAGTTCACACTCCATACAGGGACTTGAACCGACAACCCTACACTTCCCAACTCAACGCCCTATGGACTGAGCTACTCCACCCCAAATAGAATGACATGTAGAAACAAGTCATATTATAGTATGTTGAAAAAAGTTATAAAAGTCATAGTATTGCAAGAGCAGAGTTTTTCCTTTGTTTCATAGTTGATGTTATTGTCCAACACACCTGCACTGGACAATTTGTTTGGCTGTTCCTACAGAAAGGTCCAGATACAGAAAATCATCGAGCAAGTCAGGGCAATAACGTGGTCCAGAGACAGCGTGTGTCCAAGAGGACCCAGGAACAGAAGCAGCTGTGCTGTTGGTGCAACATTCAGATGGACAGACCCTGTTGTCTCTGCTGCCACCTGCAGAACAAACTCTGTCTGGGATCTCCATGCACATCTGGATTTGTTCATTTTTAATCTCAATTTTCTCCCAGTGGAATTCATTATTCAGATTAAGTTAGGTCTCAGATACAAAACTAAACAAAAAAACAAGTCCTGTGTTACGTAGCTAACCGTTACACTTTCATCAGCAGTCATTTGTTCATTTTGCAACAAGAAGTGTCCCAAAAAATCGGACTCTGGTTAGATTTTGGAGGTTCACAGCCACAAAAGAACATTTTTTCCATCCCGCTGCAGTTCTGTACAGTGGGGGTTTAACGTTTGGTAAATAAATGGCTGCTCTACTCATTTCATCAAATGGGAAGTGAAGAAAGAAAGATGCATTATCTCTGATAGAAATGTTGGGTTTTCACTTCTGTATGTGTTTTACAATGTGTTGCAGTTTGGAATAGGGGCGCGGTTTGTCCTTACAGGCCACCATAAAGTGCTATACAACACAACGTTTACATTTTTTAAAATACTTTTGAAAAATATTATTTTGGAAGAAGATTCTTATTTTTTCAGAGATCATTTAGGATTTTGTTTGCCAGTTTCTCTGGTAGATGTAGTGTGTTTTTGTCATTTTTAAGATCATTTTTTGGGGGCTTTCTTCCCTTATTAGCTAGTGACATAGAATGCAAAGGTGGGAGAGAGATGGGGGGGGGGGTGATACGCATTCTTATTTGTATGAAATTATGCATAACATTTTTTCCAAGTATGCCTTCATATTGCTATCTACTTATTATTTTCTTATTTTCATGTAATTGTATTTTTGTGTGATATTTCCCTTTGTACTCAGGCCTCACTTGCTAATGAGATCTTGATCTTGATGTGATTTCTTGATTAAATATATATACAGTGTGTGTGTGTGTGTGTGTCTGTATATATACTGTATACAATATGTTTATAAAACAAGATGTAACATGAATGTGTGTTTATAAAATAAGATAGACTTGGATATGTTTATTACAACTTCCACATTGTGTACATTCAGGAGTGAACAAGAAAAGTAATAAAATAAATGTAATTTGCATAATTATGGTATATGTTTAAAAGTTAGAATTATTCCTCCAGTTGAAGTCAATTTTCTACAACAGCATTTATATTTCATAACACAAAACGAGTCATTTGTATGCCATTAAATGGAGTTTTTCTCATCAACCAACAGTTTGGGTTATTTCATAGCGTCCATGTGAAGAATCACTGGGAAATGTCGTAGTAATAATCTCGTAGTCTCGGCTCAACAATGGAGAATCCAGGCCTCTCCTCCAACCTGTAGGACATGAAAACAGCACAATGAGACACTGAATGAAACCCGGCCCCTATTTAGATAAAAACCCGGCCCCTATTACTCCGTGTAATGACTTAGATAAAAACCCGGCCCCTATTACTCCGTGTGATGACTTAGATAAAAGCCCGGCCCCTATTACTCCGTGTGATGACTTAGAGCAAAGCCCGGCCCCTATTACTCCGTGTGATGACTTATATTAAAACCCGGCCCCTATTACTCCGTGTGATGACTTAGAGCAAAGCCCGGCCCCTATTACTCCGTGTGATGACTTAGAGCAAAGCCCGGCCCCTATTACTCTGTGTGATGACTTATATCAAAACCCGGCCCCTATTACTCCGTGTGATGACTTAGAGCAATACCCGGCCATAGAAAGAAAGCCATATGAGACAGGCAATAATACAGTCAAAGATATTTGACTTTTGATTAAAATACAGCATGTCTATAAACTCTACATGTCTGGCCTTTGACGTCATTCTCTATTTCCAGTGTGGCCCTCAGTGACATTGAGTTTGACGCCCCTGAGTTAAAGACTAACTTGTATGTCCAGCAGGTCCTCATGAGGTCATACATCTCTGGAGGACAGTTGAGCGGGGCCTCCATTCGATTTCCACTTTCAATCATCTGCATGACATCATTTCCTTTCATTCCCTGTGAACAGCGGAGCATTCTGATTAGGGGTGACACCATCAGGCACACATGTAGAATTACCACAGGAATGGGGGGGGGGGTGCAGAATTCTGCAACATTTTCCGCAGATTTGAAATGAACAAATTAAAAAAATTAAAATTCCTGCACACTAACCACATGTAGTTTCTATAATCTGATGTCTTATTATAAAGTAACCTAGCAACAATATAAGGGCTCCAGGTCCAGCTGAGATGATGAGACCATGAAACACACAGCTGCTTGGATCCTTCACTCTTTCTAACATCTTCTAATACTTGAACTACATTCTCCGGCTAACAGTGTTTTACTTAAGTAACATTTTCAATGCAGGACTTCTACTGTAACAGAGTATTTTTACAGTGTTGTATTTGTACTTTTACTTAAGTACAGGACCTGAATCCTGGGTGATTTGATGTGTGAACGAAGCGTCGTCATGTCTCCGGCTGACGTGACATGTTTCTACCTTGTATGGTTTCTGGCCGTAGGAGAAGGCCTCCCACATGAGCACCCCGAAGCTCCACACATCACTTTTGGAAGAGAATTTGAAGTAGTTCATACACTCAGGAGCGTACCATTTCACTGGCCACTTCCCATGACCCTTGGCCTGGAGGAGGAGACACACAAAACATCAGTTTCTAAGACTTCAGCTGATATTTTTAGCCTCAGAATGCAGTGTGCTGTGTTCTGAGGCTTGCTGAGATTTTCTGAGGGATTCTGGCAGTTATTCTTAGGCTCTATCTTATATTCTTTATTTTGATGAGCAAGCACAGATCTCCTGTTTTGACTAACTGTGACCAACTGATCATACCAAGTTGAGACACATAAGGAAGCAGATAGGTGCTTGTTAGTCTATGTGAGAGCAAGGTTTTGAGGGAAATTATTATAAAATCTGAACGTAATATCAGTGAGAAATGCTCTCAAATTGAAACAATGCACTCTTGAATAAAGATAAGAATATAACTCCATATTACATCGACAACGTTTTATTTACGCCATGGGTCTTCAACGTTTTTTAAACCAAGGACTTCTAACTGAGAGAGAGAGACGGAGCAGGGAGCCCCTACTACATTTATTTTCAATAAATCATTCATTCATTCATATTTATTATACAGGAAAGTTATATTACAATATAAACGGGCCGCACGCAGTTTAAAAACTGGTTTTTAGCAGGTTCCTGTTCTACAGAAAAATAAAACATTGAACGTGGTTCCAGCATTTTACAACATGAAGTTGCATATTAAAACTAGAGTGAGTAGTTTCTGTCTCCCCCGTGAGGACTTCTAAGTAATTACAACAAAACCGTCGACGTGTCCACATGATACAAGCCAAAAACATGATGGACTCTTCAGAACGCCGACGCCACAATCTTCTGAACATAGTCACACTGAGAGATCCAGAGAGAGTTGTAAGGACCTGAGAGTCTTAATTAGCTTTGTAGCAACTCAGTAGGCAATGGCTTGAATGCAACAGACGTTCATTAATATCAACAACGTTAGGCACTAAAGCTTTAAACTGGGCCTACAATAAAGTGTAGGGTGGCATATAATACTAAACTATTAAAAAAATGGTTTTATAAATCATCTTTTAATATACATGTGTCACAGTGAACCTTAGGATGACCTGCATCTGTGCATGGCTACCTTAGTGACTACCTTACAGTACCTATAGGCCAATAGGCCAGACTAGGGATTTATATTTGCTAATATACTGTACATGTTGGATTCATGCCGGATGTCCGTCCCCGTCCTCTGTCTTTGTGTTGGCATTCTAACCTCTGGTGGATTTCTAAGGACTATGGTTACCTGGTCCTCAGATCTCTGCAGGGTAAATCCAGACAGCTAGCTAGACTATCTGTCTAATCGGAGTGTTCTGTTGACGACTAAAACTACTTCTGAACATACACATGTTCCACCAAAACAACTTCCTTCCTGAGACTATTTAGCAGAGGCACCGTGGCTCTGTCTGGCTAGTCCATACAACATCAATATAGACTAAGACTAGCCAGACCATCCTCCGTAGTGCTGTGGAGGACAGCCTGGCAATGCAAGTCTAGGCGCTTGTTAATGTTGCAGTAATTTGAATGCTTGCATTACTTTAATGCACATATAAAAGGGACCAATGCAGAGGACCATCAAGACGTTTGGTGCAAATACATCTTCGGCTTCATTTCATCATATGAAATACAAAATTGATGTGGTAACAGGGACAGATCATGTAAGAAAAAGAAAAATGTATTCATTTGTGTTTCATGCTTGGCCCACAGGCTCCCAGCTGTTACCTTGTAGTAGTTCTGCTCCTCAGCGACAGCTTTGGAGAGGCCAAAGTCGCTGATCTTGGCGTAGTGCTGCGTGACCAGCAGCACGTTCCTGGCAGCCAGGTCTCTGTGGACAAAGTTATGCTCCTCCAGGTACTTCATCCCCATAGACACCTGGTGGACCAGCTCTGTGATGTTCTTCAACGTTGTTTGCCTAAAGATGATCAATCGTTTAATTATACAAGTATCTGTTGTTCTAATTGTTATAAATGTAAACCTCAAAATAGAAAAATGACAGGCTGATCAATAACAATCTTTTGAGATTACTTCAATTCTGGTTTATCGATATCAAAGTGTGAATGGCTTTCATTTTGTTGGGCATTTTTTGGCCTTTATTTCCACAGGACAGCTGAAAACATGAAAGGATAGGGAGAGGGGGAATGACATGCAGCAAAGGGCCGCAGGTCTGAGCCCTCGTCCACTGCGTCGAGGGATAGACCCATTTATATGGGCACGTGCTCTACCATGTGTGCTACCCAGGCGATCGTGAATGGCTTTTAATTATAGTCGAACTGAACTTTTTTCATTTTGGCATTGAAAAGTCCTCATTCATTTATAATAATATCCAATTCAGTTGATGTGCATGGACTGTGGGAGGAGTCCAACTGAACCGCTGTACTTCCAGCTGCATTGCTCAATTAGAAACATTGGAGGCCATTTGCAATTCCTTTCAATTTCAAACCACCCGCGCTATCATGACAAATTAATAAAGTGTATGATGAGGGGGACATCCTCAGAGAAAATCACGTCCTTAGCCGCTAGGAGCAACACACTGCAATAGCCCGGTATCCTTAACAATCCCATTTCAAACCAAACAGGTGTGTATCACTATGCCTCTGAGTACATACTTGTGTTTCTGCAGGAACTTGTGGAGCGGTCCCAGCTCGGCCAGCTCCATGACCAGCATGAGGCTCTCTGCCTCACATATACCGATCATCCGGACGATATAAGGGTTGTCCAGCTGTTGCATGACATTGGCTTCTCGCAGCATTTCATCGGTAACTGATTGGTTGTTGTCATCATTCTTCAGGATTTTGACTGCAACTGGCTTCTCTGTCCTAATACATGGGAAGGGTTAGCATTAGGGTGGATGTGCCACACGCACCACAGATGCACCTTACAGAAATGTAAGCCACATGATTTAGACAAAACAAAAAAAGATCATCCGCATATTATCAGTAATACAAAAAGGTGGAATAAGGGTAGACAAGTACACCAACTGAGTCAAAAGATCAATGCTGTAAAGACGGGCAAATTCACAAAGAATGGATTGCGGCTGCTGATAGCAACATGAATTGCACATCAACTGTTATCTGCTAAAGTTTTGTGGTTGAAATGCCCTTTGCTGTACTTATTGTACTAACAGACCGTTTAAAAAGTCTGTGCTCCCTTTTTTTTGCTGAGTAAAATTCTAGTATCATTTTATATACAGTATACTGTATGTTAGCATTATTATTTCTCAACAGTCACATTCAAGATATTAATGTTGCACTGTTGTTAACATTTCACACAGTTTTAGTCCCTGCAGACTTCCATCAGTGTCAAAAACATTCAAATATGCATGTGTTTGCAATAGTAGTGTGGGGAGTTATATTCCAAATATTATTAGCATTATTAGCTCATTGCGGATGTGTCGGTGTACTATAAATTCAGGTTAAATGATTTGCTTTAAATTATTTGTTAGACATCTATTAAGTACAGCGTTTCCCACAGAATTACATTCTGTTTGTGGTGGTAGCTGACGGAGAAGCGAGGCTTTCGGTTAGCCGCTGTAGCAACTCAATCTCAGCCAACACAAACCCCATATCTACAATGTTATTATGTTGGATTTTCATGTTAAATGTGGCCAAAACAAGTCAAATAATGAGGTAAATGTATTTTAGACAAATCCCTGTTAGCTAAAACGTTCAGATTTCCAACTATTTTGCTGTAATCTTGGCCAATGCTGGTCATTTCTCCCCAAATTCTGGGCAATTTACTGCTGGGACATGTCTGGTTGTGTAATATTTGGCTTAGAAGCCTTTATTGTTGAGTTTTCACGGTAGGCTACAAAGTCCTGCTTTATACTCCGTTGCAGTAGCTCCAGCTTTAACTAGTGAAACATGGAGCAGCGGCTCCAGAGATTCCAGGAAGCGCGCTGGCCAATCAGAGCAGAATGGGCTTTTTCGGGAGGATAGATTAAAGAGAAAGGCGCTCCTACATAGTATCTTATTCAGAGGGTGAATACAGGTGCCAGCAGCCATGGGCAGTATGAAAAAGAAATGTTCTAACACACAATGCAAGTATAATCCTGAAATTAGTATATAATAGATGCTATGTGAATTAACATACTTTCTCATCTTGTAGATGCCCTTCATGACTTTACCAAAGTTCCCAGAGCCCAGTTCTCCATCCTCCAAGAAGAGCTGGCTGCGATCCACTGTGGAACTCCTTAGTTCATCTGGGTCTGCGTATGGACTCTCATACACCTCCGTGTCCATCGGCATGGCCTCTGATGGAGAAATAGCCATGACACAGTTAAATGATTGACACAGCAGTCTGTCTTGCACAATATGCAAACTTGTATGTGAAGTGAAGTTAAGACATAGATATCACTAAACAAGCTGGTCTCATTGAAGTACTTACACTTGGTCAGTGGCTCTTAGCGAAACCAATGTACAAGGTACCCTTTAGAGTCTTTATGGGACGCGCTGGGCATAGCAGCAGCTCGAACTAGATACTGTTAGCGACAAGTGACGAGCAACAACAGTAGGGCGTAGTTAAAAAAGACCACAAATCTGTGTAAGGATACAGGTTGGGGTGGTGGATGGGTCAAAACACAGGACTTCCACCCAGGAGACCAGGGTTCACATCCTGGTATGTCCTGCGTGTTACTGTAACATACAGTTTTTGACCCCACCCAGTGGTTTTACCCTAAACGTAGTCTGGTTCAACAAAAGCTTATTTACCTGATGGCTGACTGTCCCACGCCTTGTGAAACTTGTTTGTTTCAGGGAGAAACAACAAACTTTGTCTTGAAGTTTTGTAGAAAAGTTCAAATCGATAAGACAGGCCTGCATGGTTCTTTCAGATATGATTGTAAAGATTTACAAAGAATATGTTTCCTCTCTAACTGGGACGTTTTGGGAGCGATTGGTTGGATTGCTATGGACCGAGTACACACAGAGATACACTGGTAAGAGATAACAAGGGTTAACCATGTATCAGCGGATTTAAATTGCTCACGTTACTGTGTTGTGCCAACAGTTAACTTCATTTAATATTGTATATGGAGTTTATTTTGTTAAATGCAAAAGTTCCAACAAAACAACTTCCTCCCCTAGCCACCGTCACTTAGCGCCGCTCAAGGCCGTTGTGATTGGTTTAAAGTAATGTAAACAACCCAGTGTTTTTTTGTCCTATCCCAGAATGTATGTGTGGGGTAGCCAGACTCAGAGGCAAGACTACCTTGCATGTTGAAAAATTATGCCAAGGGGTCCCAAGCAAAAGTGTCAAAAAATTATGCTAAAGGGGTCCTGACCAAGCGTCGTATTTGACGAGTTGGTAGTGAGAATGTGTTGCATTAAATGTTTTGGATTTTTTTCCAACCTAAATGATAAAACAAGTCATTTGTCATGAGCACTTTCTGATCCTTGCCCTGCTGGCAGGACAGCATGATGTCACGGAGTCTGTTTCTCCAGGAAGTTGAAACCTGATTGGCTAGCCAAGGTGCCACCCCCACACTATGATTGGCTATCTGCCCAGTCAGAGGTGTTTGACCTTAGTTTTAACCAACTCTTTGGCAAAGAAACCAATGTAACATGTCTCTAACTGACATGAGTGATGTGTTGACTGTGGTCTCTGGTGTCTCAGCCGCCTACCTTAGAAGTTCTATCGAAGTAACAGCAGTAGCTCATAAAGTGCAGGGAAGCTACAGTAGGACTAATGTACCAGCAAGTTAGCAATCTGTCGAATACAAGTGTGCTTAAACGATCTTACCTTTTCCACCTGCTTGATTAACGGGCACTCTGGTTTCATATGGATTGGAATTATTTGTGGTGTTGTGTCGAGATCCCCGGTTCTGTCAGTTGATCAGAGAAGACAATGTTAAAGAGGAACAATAGAGTGAAAACACATAAAACACAAGGTGCTCTGCTAAAAAGTCATCTGGATTGAGTGAATCAAGCAGGATGCCACTGTTAGTTTGTAACTCGTGTTCTAGATAGACTTGCCCTGAATGTTAAAGTTCAGTAAAACATTAGAATGTGTAGTTATCACATTCAGAATTCATTCACCCTTGACTTAAGATAAAGGAGAAAGGTACTGAAATGAGTCTACCCATTGGCAAAAGGGGAGTACATTTGGGTTTACGTATGCTTACATACAGGCTACATGATACACAACACTGGCATGCGCTTACTTGTTGTCTTATTGTTATACAATTTCATGCTATGAATGTGAAATATTAACTTTAGCCAGATAATCTTAGCAGATCTTTGTTGGCATTTTGCTAGCCTTAGAATGAGTTCTTATGAGCTACGAGATACTTTTGCATGCTCACCAAAATAGTATCTTGTGCTCACGAGAAGCACAAAAAAAATAATAATAGTAATCCCCATGTCATTTTAGGGGCTCCGTAGAGGAAGAGAATAACGCAGGATTAACATCTTCAGTCATATGTGTTTAAAGAAGGGTTATGGGACAAGTTTAGTGTCCAGATGTTCCTCGGCCCACATCAAAAATGCTTCATTTCAATGATCTGTTCAATTTGAAACATACAGTATGTCCCATGCCCCCAGGAGGAGCCTTTGGAAGAGAGGACAGAAATGTTTGGTCCTGCACACATAGAAGGATGGGACACAGCACATGACTCAGTATGTAACTGCAGTGAGTAACCTCTAGATGGCGGTAGTGTTATCGCAGTAATTGCAGGCCAACGACTATGATTGAAAAAATGAATAGGTTTCTGTGTGCAGCCAGCTTCAGTTGTGAATCTATCTGCTCTGATCTGGGATCAGACTGAGGCAAGGGTGGAACTTTGGGTTCAACATTTCATTTCCTGCATTCTGGTGAATTTTTCTGCAACTTGTGCCTTTTCTGTATTTCTGTATCGATGTATGGTGCAAATGTCTTTAATTACGTAAAGGAAATTATTATTAGATATTTGGGGGGTTGCACAGGCCTGTTCTGATTATTGGCAGGGGGGGGTTGTTGGTGCCTAGAACATTACGCCTAAGGTGTGGAGAAGGGGCATGATGAAGAAAAGAACAAAGATGCAAGGAAAACTGTGTTGTGTTAGTAACAAGCAATCTAGTCCAGACTGAAGCAAAATCACACAGGGGGGGTCAACAGGTTTATGAGGTGTGTTAGTGCACCTTCGTTATGCCGGGTATGGAAACAGTTCTGATTTTGGAGATAATCCCACCCGCTGCATTCTGCTAAAAAAACAAAATGTCAGAGAGGTTATCAGAGGGCGAGCTGCTAATGTCATGGTCATGTGATCAGTACAGTAGAGGCCCATTCAGGGCAAAGGTTAGCTCCACACAAGATATGTCATATTACTGACTCATTCAACTGCAAACTACAAGAGAGACACTGTTCCTACAGTATACAACATCTCCATGTTCATATTACTGTACAGACTGTATAAAAATAACAAAGCCTGTTCATCTGTTGAGCAACTTAAGAAATAAAGATATAAAACGTACGTTGAAAGGTCAACAATTGGTAAATGTTTTACGATTGTGTGCACACAAATGAGTCTAAGGTGTTGGAGTTACAGTAATCTCAGCGAAAGATATTCAAAACTTCTTCAAAAGAAAGCCAAAAACTGTCTGCATGCATAAATACCACTGAAGGGAAGTGAGAAAAGGTTTTTGTTTTTGTGATTCGGTGAACCAACTCTTCAAATAGTAGCCATGCAAGAAGATGGACGTGCATGTTTCGGTATGAAATTCTTATTATTTATAAATATGGCAGAAAACATAGAGTAACAACCAGATGTATCATTAAAAACCCATTTCAAAGTTGTGATTGAAAATACATCTAAATACATTAATACATGATTAATGTTGGCAGGTATGGGACAAGCTTACTTCCTGTTTTTGGGGGTACAGAACCATGAGAATATGCAAATGTATAATTGACACCACACACACAGACACACACACACACACAATTTACCAAGGCAGAACTTAATCCAGGATGGTCCCGTGGGAGTAGTGGCCGTCCAATCAGCACTATAAAAACAGCATATGAAAATATGGATCAGACTTGACTATATTCCTAAACATTGAGTTGTTAGATACTAATCCATATGCAGCACCATGTGTTTGAGTGTGAGTCTATTAGCTGGGCGTGTTTTACCGTCCCCGTCGGGTCGAGGACACGGTTCTGTCAGCACCCGCAGCAGGCCGTCCGGTTTGTAGGAGTAGTGCTCCACAAGCTGGGGTGGAGACAGAAGATCACGTATCACACACTCAGGACTAGAAGTACACAAGTCTGTAACCGCCTGCAGACGCCAGAATGATATGACAGCATTGAAGCGCTGTAATGTAACTGAGTACATCGACTCCAGTACTGTACTCAGTCCAGATGTTGAGGTACTTGTACTTTACTTTTCTTTTCATGCCACTTCAATCATTTTGTTTGCCTCAGATTTCAGATCTAACCATTTCTTATCTACTTCATCGGTTCTGCGCCCCTCTCCGGATACAGCGTTCACTGCCTGAGTAACTGCCTAGCATGCACTGCTGACGCTGCTAAATATGATGTCTCGTTTCTCGTTAACGTCTTGCAGCAGTACCTCCATTTCACAATTACTAAAGTCTAAAGCTACAGACTCAGAAATGGCCCATACTAAGGAAAGCTCATTGTGGGACTGGCTCTAGTGGCTGACTTCAAATACAGTATTAGGGGACCACTAAGGTCTATATAAAAGAGACTTCAGATACAGTATTAGGGGACCACTAAGGTCTATATAAAAGAGACTTCAGATACAGTATTAGGGGACCACTAAGGTCTATATAAAAGAGACCTCAGATACAGTATTAGGGGACCACTAAGGTCTATATAAAAGAGACTTCAGATACAGTATTAGGGGACCACTAAGGTCTATATAAAAGAGACTTCAGATACAGTATTAGGGGACCACTAAGGTCTATATAAAAGAGACTTCAGATACAGTATTAGGGGGACCACTAAGGTCTATATAAAAGAGACTTCAGATACAGTATTAGGGGACCACTAAGGTCTATATAAAAGAGACCTCAGATACAGTATTAGGGGACACTAAGGTCTATATAAAAGAGACTTCAGATACAGTATTAGGGACCACTAAGGTCTATATAAAAGAGACTTCAGATACAGTATTAGGGGACCACTAAGGTCTATATAAAAGAGACTTCAGATACAGTATTAGGGGACACTAAGGTCTATATAAAAGAGACTTCAGATACAGTATTAGGGACCACTAAGGTCTATATAAAAGAGACTTCAGATACAGTATTAGGGGACACTAAGGTCTATATAAAAGAGACTTCAGATACAGTATTAGGGACCACTAAGGTCTATATAAAAGAGACTTCAGATACAGTATTAGGGGACCACTAAGGTCTATATAAAAGAGACTTCAGATACAGTATTAGGGGACACTAAGGTCTATATAAAAGAGACTTCAGATACAGTATTAGGGACCACTAAGGTCTATATAAAAGAGACTTCAGATACAGTATTAGGGACCACTAAGGTCTATATAAAAGAAACTTCAGATACAGTATTAGGGGACCACTAAGGTCTATATAAAAGAGACTTCAGATACAGTATTAGGGACCACTAAGGTCTATATAAAAGAAACTTCAGATACAGTATTAGGGGACCACTAAGGTCTATATAAAAGAGACTTCTGATACAGTATTAGGGACCACTAAGGTCTATATAAAAGAGACTTCAGATACAGTATTAGAGGACCACTAAGGTCTATATAAAAGAGACTTCTGATACAGTATTAGGGGACCACTAAGGTCTATATAAAAGAGACTTCAGATACAGTATTAGGGGATCACTAATGTCTATATAAAAGAGACTTCAGATACAATATTAGGGGACCACTAAGGTCTATATAAAAGAGACTTCAGATACAGTATTAGGGGACCACTAAGGTCTATATAAAAGAGACTTCAGATACAGTATTAGGGACCACTAAGGTCTATATAAAAGAGACTTCAGATACAGTATTAGGGGACCACTAAGGTCTATATAAAAGAGACTTCAGATACAGTATTAGGGGACCACTAAGGTCTATATAAAGAGACTTCAGATACAGTATTAGGGACCACTAAGGTCTATATAAAAGAGACTTCAGATACAGTATTAGGGACCACTAAGGTCTATATAAAGAGACTTCAGATACAGTATTAGGGACCACTAAGGTCTATATAAAAGAGACTTCAGATACAGTATTAGGGACCACTAAGGTCTATATAAAAGAGACTTCAGATACAGTATTAGGGGACCACTAAGGTCTATATAAAAGAGACTTCAGATACAGTATTAGGGGACCACTAAGGTCTATATAAAGAGACTTCAGATACAGTATTAGGGGACCACTAAGGTCTATATAAAGAGACTTCAGATACAGTATTAGGGGACCACTAAGGTCTATATAAAAGAGACCTCAGATACAGTATTAGGGGACCACTAAGGTCTATATAAAGAGACTTCAGATACAGTATTAGGGACCACTAAGGTCTATATAAAAGAGACCTCAGATACAGTATTAGGGGACCACTAAGGTCTATATAAAGAGACTTCAGATACAGTATTAGGGACCACTAAGGTCTATATAAAGAGACTTCAGATACAGTATTAGGGGACCACTAAGGTATATATAAAAGCATCCAAAAAGCTCCATGTCAACACATTTGAGAGAATACATTTTCCTGACAATAACTAGCATCTTCAATGCACTTTAACTGTAACAGAGTATTTTTACAGTGTGGTAAAAATAAAAAAGGATCTGAACACGTCTTCCATTGCTGCAGCATTGTTATTCTTAGAGACGTGCTAGTAGCGGCTAAACCTGAAAACATTGTCTTCTAAAAGGTCCTCATATGTTCTGCTGAGATTAGCTGAGGACAGAGTTCATGTCATCTGATTGTTTCAAGCAATTTAAAGAAATAGTTCCTATAAATCTCATGTCTCCTTATTAAGTAGAGATGTTCCAATACCATTTTTTCCTTCCCAACACCGATACGTAAACTTAAAGCCGATACCTACGGGAGAGGATTAGGGCCACATGTGAAAAATGTATTTGAGTTCTGAGTTTAAAGTCAGAATTATGAGATTAAACTCAGAATTCTGTCTTTTTTCCCCAGAATTCTTACTTTAATCTCAGAATTCTGACTTCAAACTCAAACTTTTTTTATAGTCAATTTTGTTTTTAAGTTAAAAAAAAATAATTCAGAATTCTGACTTTAATCTCAGAAGTCAAGTCTTTTTTTAACATGAGGCCCTAATCCTCATCCGTAGATAGCAAATCGATACCAGTGCAAATGTGTCAAATGTGTCAAATGGGTCAAATGTGCGTAGCTTCTTGATTTTAATGGACTTCTATTGTAATTAAGCTATTGCCAGATGAGTTATTCCAAAGCTAATGAAGACTCTCAGCTCCACACCACTCTCTCTGGATCTCTCAGTGGGACTATGTTCAGACGACCGCGAGTGACGATAAGGACCTCTTCTAAGGAGTCCATCATGTTGCTTTAATCCTGTGTCCTCCTTGGCTACTAGTAACTGTGTGGAGGAGAGGGGGGGGTGCACGATCACGTATGGTTTGTATCGTGTGTTGTACAGTGTTGTTGTCATTACTTAGAATTCCTCATGGGGGAGACATATTCTACGCACTGTAGCTTTAAAGGCCAAAGAAGGGTTTCCATTCTAGATTTACTCATATCTTACATGTGCTGTTTTTACTGGAAGCTGACTGTGAGTAAAACTTTCACTTTCACTTTCTGACCTTACAATTGACTATTTCTTGAAAAGATAATCATTGATAATCAAATCAAGGGTGTTGGTATTTCAACAGATATATTGCATATCCTTGGCAATGTGGAGAATGCATAAAATGTGAAAAACAAGTAGATTTCTCAGGAGGGATGGGGGTGGGGAGAGGGGAGAGGGGGGAGGAGTTTGGACTCCTGACTCCTGGCCTTGGTAGTATGCATGTGCTCAGCACATTTTAAAACAGTGTCCATAATGGACACATATGTAACTGTAACAACCATGAAATAAGGCCATAGTATTCCTGAAAGACTAACAAAAAAAACTGAGCTGCTGGGAAAGCCTCAACCAATCAGGTTTAGTAATCTGCTATTTCATTGATTCTTATTTTATCTTCTCTAATCTTGAGAGTCATAGTTCAATATCAACATGAAAATAAATATAAAAATGATTGCTCACCTGCCACAGGGTGTCGAACTTCTTGCCATCAGGGATGGAGAGCTTGCCAGTCCTGTTCCTGTCAATGCGATAGTGCATGACTTGTCCTTCATGCAGGAGACACAGTGCATAAGATCCATTCAAATCTCTCTGTCGGATCCTGCACTCACAGGAAGAAGAAAATGGGGTGTGAATCCAGTATCATAAATACTCTTTCTTCACAGATATGAAATAATTAAAATAACATATATATTTATACATACATATTATTTGGTAATGTCTCCAGAAGAGACCAGGGCAGTAGTGGAGGTGACCTTTTATTTAAAGTTGTATTCTCCCGCTGTCCAACCTGTCCAACCTTCCAACCGTCCAACCTGTCCAACCTGTCCAACCTTCCAACTGTCCAACCTGTCCAACCTTCCAACTGTCCAACCTGTCCAACCTGTCCAACATTCCAACCTGTCCAACCTGTCCAACCTTCCAACCTGTTTTTAGTATTTGGCCTTTTTTTTAAACAGCTTATATACTGTATATACAGTGAGGAAAATAAGTATTTGAACACCCTGCTATTTTGCAAGTTCTCCCACTTAGAAATCATGGAGGGGTCTGAAATTGTCCTCGTAGGTGCATGTCCACTGTGAGAGACATAATCTAAAAAAAGATATCCAGAAATCACAATGTATGATTTTTTTAACTATTTATTTGTATGATACAGCTGCAAATAAGTATTTGAACACCTGAGAAAATCAATGTTAATATTTGGTACAGTAGCCTTTGTTTGCAGTTCCAGAGGTCAAACGTTTCCTGTAGTTCTTCACCAGGTTTGACACACTGCAGAAGGGATTTTGGCCCACTCCTCCACACAGATCTTCTCTAGATCAGTCAGGTTTCTGGGCTGTCGCTGAGAAGTTTGAGCTCCCTCCAAAGATTCTCTATTGGGTTTAGGTCTGGAGACTGGCTAGGCCCCCCCCCAGAACCTTGATATGCTTCTTACAGAGCCACTCCTTGGTTCTCCTGGCTGTGTGCTTCGGGTTATTGTCATGTTGGAAGACCCAGCCTCAACCCATCTTCAATGCTCTAACTGAGGGAAGGAGGTTGTTCCCCAAAATCTCCCAATACATGGCCCCGGTCCTCCTCTCCTTAATACAGTGCAGTTGCCCTGTCCCATGTGCAGAAAAACACCCCCAAAGCATGATGCTACCCCCCCATGCTTCATAGTAGGGATGGTGTTCTTGGGATGGTACTCATCATTCTTCTTCCTCCAAACACGGTTAGTGGAATTATGACCAAAAAGTTGTATTTTGGTCTCATCTGACCACATGACTTTCTCCCATGACTCCTCTGGATCATCCAAATGGTCATTGGCAAACTTAAGACAAGCCTTGACATGTGCTGGTTTAAGCAGGGGAACCTTCCGTGCCATGCATGATTTCAAACCATGACGTCTTAGTGTATTACCAACAGTAACCTTGGAAACGGTGGTCCCAGCTCTTTTCAGGTCATTGACCAGCTCCTCCCGTGTAGTTCTGGACTGATTTCTCACCTTTCTTAGGATCATTGAGACTCCACGAGGTGAGATCTTGCATGGAGCCCCAGTCCGAGGGAGATTGACAGTCATGTTTAGCTTCTTCCATTTTCTAATGATTGTTCCAACAGTGGACCTTTTTTCACCAAGCTGCTTGGACATGTCCCCGTAGCCCTTTCCAGCCTTGTGGAGGTGGACAATTTAGTCTCTAGTGTCTTTGGACAGCTCTTTGGTCTTGGCCATGTTAGTAGTTGGATTCTTACTGATTGTATGGGGTGGACAGGTGTCTTTATACAGTTAACGACCTCAAACAGGTACATCTAATTTAGGATAATAAATGGAGTGGAGGTGGACATTTTGAAGGCAGACTAACAGGTCTTTGAGGGTCAGAATTGTAGCTGATAAACAGGTGTTCAAATACTTATTTGCAGCTGTATCATACAAATAAATAGTTAAAAAATCATACATTGTGATTTCTGGATTTTTTTTTTAGATTATGTCTCTCACAGTGGACATGCACCTACGATGACAATTTCAGACCCCTCCATGATTTCTAAGTGGGAGAACTTGCAAAATGGCAGCGTGTTCAAATACTTATTTTCCTCACTGTATATATATATATATATCAATAAATTATGTCAATAAATAGCCCGGCGTCACAATACAAAAGAAATTCTATTCCAATATTAAAAACATCATTTAACCTCAAAAAATAAAATCAAAAATTAAAAAGGACTAAAATGCCGTCTGAATTACTTGATCTTCAGGTTAAAAAGTACACATACCATTAACATCTAGTAATAAGTGCTATGTTTAAAAGTGCTTAAAAGTAAAATGTGCCACACAACAAATAACAATAAATCATTTCAAATACATCATAGAATAAACCCCCACCCTGTCAACACCCCCCCACATGAACACTCCTGATGCCACTGACTAAGACACCGGACACTTGAAGTTGTTCTTCAATTCATAGTCTTTTTTTATAATAAATGACTTATAATTTGGCATTCTGTGTCTGTTAACGTTTTTGTCAGACACGACAAAGTTCAAAAATAAACGGTACAGGAAACACATTGAGGTTCAGAGTACAGCCTGACATGAATTGAGGAGTGTGTAGGGTAGACATGTAAAGAGTGTCTCTTTGAAGAACACACACATCCTCTTCTTCAGGACTGTACTTCCTCTGTGAGGCCGTGCACGAAGCCAGACTTAAGTCGTCCTATTGGTTTCTCTGGGAGACAGAGCCATTGTTTCATTCTTGCTGTGGTTGCATTAATACGAATAGCCACTAAAGTCCAGAGTTAGACCACACAAAAGACTCAGCAACACGTCCGCACACCTAGACAACATTCTCAAGACTCACATACTCTTGGGACCGTCAGTTAGTAGTAGCAGTTAACATTGGGAAACGCAACTAGTTAACTTTAGGAAACAAAAATACTTAGTGTTAGTGAAGAGTCCCCTAAAAGTACTAAAATGAAGATTTAACCTGATGTCACAGACTGAGGTCTGTAAAACTCTTTTTTTTTAAATAACAGGTGATTTCTGGTTCTCTCTCTCTCTCTCTCTCTCTCTCTCTCTAATTCAATTTGAAATTTCTTTATTGGCATGAATGTCAGGAAAACCAGAATGCCAAAGCCTCAAGGACAATACAATTCAATAATTATAAAATATGAAAAAAATACATGTATATGATTCATTGAGTAAACCAAAATATATAAATTTATAAAAACAAGAAAATAATAGGGATATCAAACAATACCTGTGTGTGTGTGTGATAATGAATGTGTTTAGGGTCAATAAAGAAACAACAACAACAATATACAAATATACATTAATATACATTAATATACAATACATTAATATCCTCTCTCTCTCTCGCTCACATCGAAGCAGTGTAGGAACCACAGCTTTAATCGTTGAATTGCTTTAAAAGTTATTTCTCATATTGTTATGAAAATGCTCATTTATCATGTGTATAACATATGGCCACGACCTGCTGCATGACCAGATTTTAAAGTAGCACATTTTGTTTTCCCATCCTGTATATATTCAAATATTTGTCCTTATATTTTATTCCTATTATTATTATTTCATGTATATTGTATGTATGTATATTTTTTCCTAGTATCTCATTTATATTTATATTCTGTGTTGTGTGACTAATGTATGTGTGCTGCTGTAACACTGTAATTTCCCATTTTTTTGGGATCAATAAATATCTATCAATCTGTATCTATCTATCTAAATAAATTCTATTATATACATACACACACACACACACACACACACACACACACACACATATATATAT
Source organism: Etheostoma perlongum (assembly GCA_026937815.1). NCBI lineage: Eukaryota > Metazoa > Chordata > Actinopteri > Perciformes > Percidae > Etheostoma > Etheostoma perlongum. Next base: position 27,727,935 of record CM049386.1, on the reverse strand, counting down.
ATATATATATATATACAGTATGTATACACAGTCCACGTTCCCAGGCTGGCTCCTATGTTATTTAAGAGTCCTGTCTACGCCCCCACAGCCACAGCTTGCAGCCGTGGAGCTCCCACTGAAACTGGTGACATCTGTACTGTTCATAGGAATGTGATGGTTTAATAACTCCGCATTTTGAAATTACACATGTAGCATTTGATATTTTTAAACAAAATATCATGTATCTGTAACTTTTTTAACTGTTTCAGTTGGAAACAGCAACTACACTTTCCAAAATATATTTGAACAGTTAAATAAACAATTATTCATTTCATATTTTTAAAGTGACATGCAGATTAAGGGACATTTTTTTAATTCATTAATTTAATTGGTCTTATTTTATTTTTATTCTACTGTAATTTCCAGTGACCTGGTTTTATTTTTATCTCATATTTTTTACTAATGCCTCATGCCTGCTTAGTTATTTTTTTGTAAAATATCTTTATTGTTTTAGTCCTGGCATATTTAAATCACATGGTCCTGTGGGTTTTGAAACAAATACACATTTTATTCTATTTTACATTTTAAGTTTTGCCACTATCAAAAGTTTTTTCACAAACTTTTTTCAAACATTAGGCACTGGCGTTACAGTTTCAACCACTAACCAGGAACTTAAATAGATGGCCTTTGTGTCATTATTTATTGTTATCTAAAGTATAGAAAATGCTAAAATATTCTGTGGCTGTGCTTCGTTGGATACAACGTTTCTTTTTATGCTTCGTGAGAAAAGGGACAGAACAGTGTCACATCTCGCCCTGCTGTCATTCTTCTTGTCTGGTTTTGGCTACTTCAGGAAGTCCTTTGCAAACTGCCAGAGCGGAAACCACAGTGTGTGTGTGTGTGTGTGTTCTTGTTTAACTATATTTGTGAGGTCCAAAAACTGGGAGTACAGAATACATGTGGGGTCCAGACAGCTTTGCTGGACCCCACATCTTTAAGGAGCTGTTTGAGGGTGAAGTCTTGGTTTAAGGATTAGGGTTAGAATGAGGTTATGGTTAGGGTGGGGGTAAGGGTTAAGGTTAAGCATTTAGTTGTGATGGTTAAGGTTAGGGTAAGGGGTAGGGTATGCTTAATGTCAATGATGGGTCCCCACAAAGATAGTGAGACGCACTGTGTGTGTGTGTGTGTGTGTGTGTGTGTGTTTCTTCAGCTGAGACCACTGCCTCTCAACTGAAGCTCCAGCTGCTAAATACACTCTACACTATAAGTCACTATAGTAAATAATAATTTACTAGCAATAATGACAAGATTTAGTTTTTTGTAGCCCGGTGTCCATATCTCTGCCCAGAGACAGTATGTAACAAAAGGACTTTGTAAGATATGTCTTATTGAGACACAGGCACACACATTTTGTCACTTTTATCTGATACTTCTGTAAAAGAAATGGTGGAACTAAATCTGAAACAGTCCATGCAATTAATAAGAATCTGTCAATAGGAATTAGCTAAAGGCTATATGTTAAGTAAAGGCAGCTGTTTGTCTCACCAGTGTGTGGAACCGGACCTAACTTCACTCTACATCCGTGTTCATTTGATAAAAGATATTACATTAAAAAAAAACAATAAAAAAAAGCAATAACACAATTAGAGCTGGGCCGATAAATGGACTAGATATTGACAACACATAACATAAGTATATCCATTATTCCACTGTTCTCTGCCTGCTTTGCCGTCATATACATACTCCAGGTACTTCCCATCGGCCATGAAAAAAACACTTTTGTTGACTGCTGTAACATTTTGTTGCTTTTTTCAAAGTTGCTTTTTTATGTGTTTTTTTTTGTTATTTGTTATTTTTTGTTATTTATATTAAAAGCTTTTCTGACACTTTTTCTGGTGTTTTTTATTATCCCTTTTCCAATGTTTTTCACATTTCTTTTAGCATTGTTTTTGTCGCTTTTTCAACCTTTTGTTGTTTTTTTTTCGGAATTTTCAGCACTTATTTTGACCTCCCATATTTGTAAATATTAAATTTCACCAGAGGACAACATGAGGGTTAAACTTGAAAATAATTCAATAACAACAATATCTGTGCCACGTCTTCTAGCACTAACTAAAATCACCCTCCCACGCAGGAAGTACCTGGTATGAAAGCCTCACAAGGTTCCTAAAGGTTTAGGTTTGGAGAAGCCCCAGTTTACACGTTGTTTAGGTCCTGCAGGCTGGGCCATGTGACCAATACATTCTTAATCATGAACTAAATTAGGCAGATAGGTTGTTGTCATCATACATTACATGTCATTTAGCTGACGCTTTTATCCATAGCATATATCAGAGGTCACATCCCTCTGGAGCAACTAGGTTAAGTGTCTTGCTCAGGGACACATTGGTTGATGTATCACAGTGGGAAGTGAACCCAGACCTCCCACACCAAAGGTATGTGTCATATCCACTACACAATCACCCCCCTGGTAAGAGCTAAAGAGGTGTAACAATGTATCAGCTATCAGCTAATTTAAACAGCTTACCTTACTGTATTCATTGTGTCAACAGTTAACTTTATTTAATATTGTATATGGCGTTTTGGCTGCCCAAGACCGTTGGGATTGGTTTAAAGAAGAAGATGCAAACAACCCAGAGTGTTTTTTTCCTGCTATCCTAGGATGTATGTGTGGAGGAGCGCTGTGGAGCTAGGTCTGGCAATGTGAGACAAAGTAACAACCTAGTCTATCTACTACTTGTAGTTACTTTAAAACTTTAGTTCATAACTTTTTGATATTAATGAACGTCCGTTACATTCAAGCCATTACCAAATAAGTTGCTACAAAGCTAATTAAGACCATCAGCTCCTCACAACTCTCTGTAGATATCTCAGTGTGACTATGTTCAGAAGAGTGCATCGTGTTTTTCAATCCTCCGTGTTCTCCTTGGCTACTAGCAACTGTGTGGAGGACAGGGACGCGTGTGCAATCACAGAAGGATTGTATCATGTGGAAGCGCTGACAGTTTTGTTGTCATTACTTAGAATTCCTCATGGGGGGGAGACAGGATAGCTTTACGGTAAAAGGTTTGAAATGGTTCGCTGAGATTTAAGTTAGGGGCCCACTCAGCCTGGGAGGAAACCCTGGCTGAGAAGATGGCGGAAAGGGCAAGAACGTTTCCTACAAATGAACATTTACAATTAAGTAGGTTTTTTTTAGCCAGGGGTTTTGATTTTGTGTGACCTGGGTCATAACGGTGGATTTGAATATGATTAGTTAATGTGGAGAATGGCTAGTGTTTATGAACATATGCTTTGAGCATGTTATGGATATTGTGAGAGAAATTCTGGAGAAATTTGCAAGATTCTCACAAAAGTATAATAATCGGTCAAATCTGGATGGATTTGATCAAATTCATCTCCCACCATTTAGTATGAACAGCGCTATACAAAGACAATTGTAAAATACTTACAGGAATTTTCCGTTTGTACGCGAGCCGCTTTGGAGCCTGGGCTCACTGTCTTCCCGTGTTATGGAGCCATGGAACCAGGGCATTTTTTCATGTGCGGTGGTGGAAATTCGCTTCTCCAGCTGAGGCCTCTGGCTGATGATGGCCTGCTCCAGAGCTGCCCCCACACACACACACACACACACACACACACACACACACACAAGCTGTCAGCAAACACTCATAATAATTCTCAACAGTCCATCACGTCACAAAGCAACGCTTGGTCAGCTGGCGTTTGTCATTTTAGACAAAAAAATTCCTTTAGCATCATATTTAGACGCACTTGGTCGGGACTCTTTGGTCCAAAATTCACACCAAATTTTGGCTCTTTGGTCCGTACCATGGTCCGGGTGAGGTTTCACATCTGGTTTGGTGTGAAAGCCACCGTAGACACACTTGGTCGGGACTCTTGGCGTCACTTTTTGGCGTTCTGTGTCGGGACATGCAGCACATGTCAGGTGGGGGAAGGGGGGGCGGACCCCCCAATCTCCTGGGTGAAAGTCCACTGATTTTTTGGTATTTCATACTACTCGCTACAGTTATTACTCTTGTTACCCAGATTTTTGCGGCTTCACGCACACTTCTGGGGCGCTGCGCCTCCAGACATCAGCCGCCCCCGGTGGAGAATAGTGGGGTTACCGCGCGGAGGTCAAGCTGCTGCTTTGCTTGGAGCGTTCTATACAGACGCTGATGGGGGACTTTTGCGTCGGTATCTGACGCTGAGAGACATTCCCAAGCGTCAGCATTTGGGAGTAAGAACGGGTTGTTCTCGACGATAATATTAAAATAACCTCCTCATCTGCCATCTTTACTTTAGCAAAACTGAAAGTACTCAGTGAACATATTGTGGTAACGAGTGGGGAGGATTGGGCCCTGATCTGCCCCCTAGGGTTAGGGACTTTCAAATCCTCTAGGTTTGTACAAAGTATATGTAGAATGTGAAGGAAGGTATGTAAAACTTGGTGTCTGCGCGTAGATGTTGGTGAAAACGAAGGATAGCCTATCACGTGCCTGAGAGGTGAGTAGTAAATCTTGAGCTTGACGATTCATTGTTAACCTTGGTAATCGCAGTTTAATTATGACCACAATCAAGTCAAACAAAAAAGTAAAATGTTTTTACCCCAGCTATTTCGGAATTTTGTGGACTGTTAAAGTTCATTACAACTTTGGTTTTATTGTTTTGTAGCTCTGGCCATTGAGCCATTGCATTCAGTTAAGTAATAACTGAGATCTAGGAACCAGCTATTATAGTAAAATAAAACGAAAATAAGCAGCGGAAAATATTTTTAGTAAACTGAAACTATAAAAAAAAACTAAAACCTTCGAGAAAAACTCAAACTCGAATGAAACTATATTGCCTATTTAAAAACTAAGTACCCCCCCCAGCCCTCCCACTTTTTGCTAAGGAGTTGAAGACCCAAAGTCTCCTTCTACTTACAGGATGGAGTTGAAACATACCTGCAGGTTCCATGTCTGCTTCACATACTCCCGGATCAGTTTTTCCTTCAGGTCCTCAAAGGGCCCCACCTTTGGCTGCATGTTCTTGGGCCTGTTGCAGGGCTTCTTCAGCAGACACACGAGGCCATCCATCTCCTGGATGTGGTAGTCGATCACATCTACAGGGCTCCTGTGGCTCTTACCGCCCACGATAGCGTATGTGTCATTGGGTTCTCTTTCAATGGTGTAGTGGTAGCAGCGGCCGGAATGTAACACAGACAGGGCAAAGCCCCCCAGGTAGTTTCGGCTTTGCCGGAGCAGGTACAAGCCGTTGGTGGTGCCCGCCTTCTGCAGGTAGTCCTCTGCCTCTTCCCTGGTGATGTTGCCATAGAAGAATGGCAATGCATTCACTGCGTCAGCCATGTTGGCTTCTGTGGGGTTGGCTCCCTTAAGGAAGTCCCAGAACAGAGTTCAGCCACCAGGATGTAATCAGACCTAAAACAAACAAAAGGAGAACCATGTAACAATCGAGATTAATACCTCTCATCCCCCCTGCTCTGGCGTTTCCACCGTCTCAATTATCACCGCAGGCAGGAAAATGGTTCGTAAAATTCCAGATTTTCATTCTGGATCACCGCTGAAAACTAAATGGGTTTGGGTCATCCAACCCTTCGCTCCATTGATGCAGTTGCAGAGAGTGCATCGTGTAGTGTAGACAGTACATTCACACCATGAGAAGTGCGCAGTACTTCTGTATCAGAGATATTTCCAGGTTTTCCCTACCATAATAAAACTAAGCTGCAGCACCCAAGTTGTTTTGGGCACTATCTAAGCTAAATTAATGTACAATCAATATGAGCATCAAAACTCCTTTTAAAGACTTTCCTCAGATCTAATTGTAGTTGGACTTTATAAGCAAGTTTTTTCTTAGTCAAGTTTTCTAGCTTGTCAATGTTTTAGACACATGGTCGTAATAATGGTTCAAAATGATGTGAAATTGCACAATTATATAACACCCTTAACCCCCGACCAAATAACTGCATCTAAATATTTTGAAAACCTAGGAGAAACGCTGTATTTAACTTGTATGCTTGCCAGTGTACAACTTAGCTTAGGTTTTGACAGGAACATGATGTCATAATGATGATCATCTGATCATCACTTGATCACCCTATAATAAACCACACACATAAACACATATTACATTGCAGAGCAGTGCTCTTCAATTTTTCCCGGAGCTGAGTTGGTCAGAAGTTCTTCCCTAACAGCAGGTAAAGATGTCTTCATTTGCATCAAATCAAAATGTGGGCTTTTATTATGTTTGTATGGATTGTGTTCTGTGGTGTTTGGCTCTGACGATGACCAGAGGCCTGGACTACGAATCCAGATCAAAGTTCCCTGGATTTATTTCAGTTCCCCGGCTTCACCTGACCTAACAACCGCGGTCCTGCTGTGTCATGACGGGGATTATCAACTAGTTCACTCAACCCAGGGTTTCCCAATCCAGTGGTGCACGTTCACATAATTTAAACCGATGTGCGCATTGGCAACATGAAGAAGCCGACAAATAGCCCATACGTAATTCCCTCTGCTAGAAATCTATATCTTTCATAAAGATACCCATCAGGGAATGTTACTGGGGTTGTTGGTGTTGTTTGAACTTTTAGGAGTGCACCTCTCTCTCTGCACACCGAGCTCAAGCAGATCTTCTAAGAACGGTGACACTGTTATCTACCGAGTATTGATTGGTCAGCAGGCGGTTGTTTTCTGATCTCCAACTTCACCTGCTCGCGTTCAGGTTAGGTGTTCAGCATAAGTTACCACGGCGATTTAACTCGGTAACAAGTGATCGACTAGGTTCAAACCTGAAGTTACCTTGTTAACGCCAAATCTTGCCTCGTAGTACAGGCCTTTGGCGTTAATAGCTAGTAGGCTTCATCCTCTGGTGAACATGAACGTCTATACATGTTATGGAAATTCATCCAATACTTCATGAGAAGTTTAAACCTGGAGCAAAAGGTTGAAAAACTGACATTTCCATCCATATAGTCCACGTCAGCAGTTGGCCAGATAATGGTTTGGATCCAATCCAACTGTTGGTTCATGACATACTTCATAGCCTTGAGCCATTAAGTATGTCTACAAAGCTTCACTGACATTAGCGGTGAGATAGTCTACATCAATGTTTCATTTCCTGGATTGTTCAGGTGCCGTGGGAAATTCCGCCAGATGTCCGTCCCCGTCCTCTGTCTCTGTGTTGGTGTTCTAACCTCTGGTGGATTTCTGAGGACTATGGTTACCTGGTCCTCAGATCTCTGCAGGGTAAATCCAGACAGCTAGCTAGACTATCTGTCTAATCTGAGGACTATGGTTGCCTGGTCCTCAGATCTCTGCAGGGTAAATCCAGACAGCTAGCTAGACTATCTGTCCAATCTGAGTTTTCTGTTGACGACTAAAACTACTTCTGAACGAATACATGTAAACACCAAAACAAGCTCCTTCCTGAGACTATTTAGCAGAAGCTCCATCCGGAGATTAGCCCCGCCCAAGATGATTGTGATTGGTTTAAAGAAAGGCCAATAAACCAGAGCACGTTTTTCTCCCATCCAGGAATGCTGAGTGGACTAGCCAGACCGTTTATGCAGCGCTGTGGAGGAACGGCTGGACATTAGAGATTAGCGATGAGATACCTGTCACCACAGTAACCACAATGCAGCTACAGGAAGACACCTGTACAAACTCCTCTGCAGTCTCACAGATGCCAGAAAGTGTTTCAGGCTTGACCACTCAGTCAATTAAACTTTATTTGCATAGCACTTTTTTATACAAAGGTCATGCAACACAAAGTGCTTCACATTACAAAAACCTCAGCTTGGCCAGTAAAAACAATAATCTTGTCAAAGTGGCAGTGAAATGAGTATATAAGTCAGGTCCAGTTTTTGGATGTTTTAAGATTATTTTTGGAGGATTTTATGGCCATTTGCAGCACGGTGGCTCAGTGGTTAGCACTTCTGCCCCACAGCAAGTTGGCACTGCAGAGTTTGATCCCCGGTCCGGGCAGGGCCTGTCTGTGTGAAGCATGTTGTCCACGTGTTTGCAAGGGTTTCCTCTGGCTGCTCCGGTTTCCTCCCTCCATGAAGACATGCATGCTGGGTAACTAGGACTACAGAAAATTAGCCGACTGGCTAACACTTGCGCGTTTACAGAAATGTTGATAATGTGCATTGTCCTTGGTAGGACAGTGTGAAGATAATAAAAGGGGAGAGGTGGCAGGAAATGAAAGAGGCTCATTTGAACACATTTGATTGAGTTATTTACCAAAATTATTTACAAATTCAGATGAACTCGCCTGGCCACTATTTCAATTTTTGTAAAATCCACAGACAGACTAAGGGAGACAAAATACAAAATATGGAGATACAAGGTTTCTGCTCAGTCCATGTTTCAGTTCTGACCTGCAGCCCTTTGCTGAATGTCATCCCTCCTACTTTCCTGATGTTAAATCTGTCATGTCAATAAAGGCAATAAAATGAACAACTTAAAATCTTAACAACTTACATCATACAGGATACATTCACCATTCACACACATTCATACACTGTGGCCGAGGCTGCCGTACAAGGTGCCACCTGCTCATCAAACCACTCACACACATTCACACTCCGATGCGCAGCATCAGGAGCAACTCGGGGGTTCAGTGTTTTGCCCAAGGACACCTCGAGCCACCACTGAGCCACAGCCGCCCCTTATAGTACAATACATTATATACAGTAAATATACTATAATATATAATATATAGATAGTATAGTAATACAGCTAATATGTATTTACAATCAAACTAGTGGCTCCTGTGATACATTTTGATATTTTATTATACATCACATTAAAATATAGTTTTACTACTTTATATACAGTTGGGTATTAATTAAGTGCTTCCCGGCTCCCCCACCCTCCCCCCACCAAAAAAAAAGGGTCACAACAGAAATCTAGGGAGGAGTCTTGAGATGATTAATGTGGTTGCAAAGAAGCAAAGACAAAGTCGTGCTGCACATACCGATATGTAACTATTTGTTTTGTGACCCTTTGGTGTCACATGGTTATTAAAATGAAAGCATCAGATAAGAGGGGAACCGCGAGCTGACATCTCAAATGTGGCCAGTGTAGAGTGGATTTTTTATAAGGGGGGTTACCTCTCTGGTTAGAAGCTTCTCATGTGTTTTAATCTGCAAAGTAATGACAGCTGTCAAATTCTCGGGCTCTGCTGTGCAGCCATATTAAGTATAAATACTAAAGTTCCTAAAATTGGACTTACTGTACATACAGTACTCGACCACTGATAAAGACCTGGACAAACTGTATTTTTACTTGTGAAAATAAAAGTGACTTCTGCTCCACACCCAAGTCTGTTTCCATTTCATACTTTAAAAAAACTCTATGGGTGGGGTGAGTTAATAAAAAGGAACACATGAGCAGTTTCTATTCTTAAATATGCTTTATTCATTTCGAGATATTAACTAATTTCCTGAAACAAGGGCAACCGAGGACATGAGGATAATAATCTGACCCCCTTTGGCAGATTTCTTTCTTGTTAAACAAAAATAAAGAAGCAAAGTGAGAGATGAAATGACTCGGTAAGGCAAAACAGAAACAGCAAGAAAAGGAACTGTAATTCTTGGAAAAATAACACTGAACATTTAGAACCAAGAAAGCAAAAAGTCAAAAAGTCTACATTAATCAACAAAAAATATGAAAGATGAATACTGACTTTACTTATTATTGTCTTGCAATTAGCAATATAATTGTCTCTTCCAGTCAAATTTAAAAATATTTATTATTTATTTATTACTTTTGTGAACAAATTCAAGTTTTGAGTGAATCCCAGGATTCATCTTTTAGTTATAAATCTGTTATGTGACCCAGATTATGTAATAACAGTCATTTTTATTGCTATGAACGTGTACAGGGTCAGGTGCCAATAATTAATAATTGTTATGATAAAACATATCACTTATATAATAACAATTTGTCATATCTAAATAAAATCAACAATTACCTGCCATACGCCTTAAGACCTTCGCTCATGTTAGGTTAAACAAAGAAACCGTGATCATGGAGGGAAAGAGACGATTAGAGAATGATGTGCTGATTGTTCCCGGTCTAAGTGAGCTTACTGTGTACGATGTGGTGAAGTAGTCCCGAGTGTGAGTCCCCCTCTGGCTCGGTCCTCTCAGGCCTTCAGCATTCCAGCTGTCTGAACAACATGCCCAACACATCATGTTAAATTCAGCCAGCACTAAAAACAAGAAATGTGTCGTCAAAAGCAACATGAAAAGCTCACTCACTCGCAGCGTGCTCCCCAGCCGGACTAGGGCCTGCGCTGAGTACTCATCATAAAGGAGCACTGAAGCTTCCTTATTTCAACGACTTCCTTGACAATTTAATTCTTTTACTTCCTTTTTTTTTTTTATCTGAACACTGACCAACACCGCCTGCACCGCGCAGGAAATGATGTGTGACATCTGCATTGACACCAGTGACAGCGCAATAAATATAACTATATACTGAAATACCTTAAAGATGACTTAGATGTGTTTTATTATTTATTTTTTCAAATGTATTTTTATTAAAAGAGAAACTGTATTGGTGATATTGGAAACACTACTGTTTTAAATATGTTGAAAAGAAATAAAGAAAAAGAAAAAGCTTGTAATTGGACCTTGATATTAATTTTAGTTTAGTCTGTTGGCTTTTTGCCTGTGATATTCAACATGTAGGGGGATTATTCTATAGAACGTGTATTATTAACTAAAGTTGCTTAGAATTAACTGCTTTTCACTGTTGCACATGTTTGTTTTTGTAACTATTTGTAGTGTAGTGTAGTGTAAGTATTATTCAATGCCTTGAGTCATGTTTCATGTTTTAAATGTGTTGAGTCCTGTTTCATGTTTTAAATGCGTTGAGTCATGTTTCATGTTTTAAATGCGTTGAGTCATGTTTCATGTTTTAAATGCGTTGAGTCCTGTTTCATGTTTTAAATGCTTGAGTCATGTTTCATGTTTTAAATGTTTGTTTCATGTTTTAAATGCGTTGAGTCCTGTTTCATGCTTTAAATGCGTTGAGTCCTGTTTCATGCTTTAAATGCGTTGAGTCCTGTTTCATGCTTTAAATGCCTTGAGTCATGTTTCATGTTTTAAATGCGTTGAGTCATGTTTCATGTTTTAAATGCGTTGAGTCCTGTTTCATGCTTTAAATGCGTTGAGTCCTGTTTCATGCTTTAAATGCGTTGAGTCATGTTTCATGTTTTAAATGCGTTGAGTCCTGTTTCATGTATATTTGAAATGCGTTGAGTCATGTTTTGTGTTTTAAATGAGTTGAGTCATGTTTCATGTATGTTTTAAATTTTAAATGAGTTGAGTCATGTTTCATGTAAGTTTTAAATGAGTTGAGTCATGTTTAATGTATATTGTAAATGCGTTGAGTAATGTTTAATGTATGTTTTCAATGCGTTGAGTCATGTTTAATGTATGTTTTAAAATGTGTTGAGTCATGGTTCATGTATGTTTTTAAATGTGGACCCCAAGTCATGCATATCAAATAAGTAAAAGTATTCTCAGCACAATGTAAAATACATCTTATCCTGCAGAATGGAACCATTCAGTGTGTTCATATTCAAAGTGTTATTTTACATACATTATTTGATTGTATTGCTGATTATTATTGTTACTGATGACTTGATGATAAGCAGCATCTCTATGGTCATGGTGGGACTGTAAGCTGCACACATCCTATGGAATATATACAGAACGCGCGTGTGTGTGTGTGTGGGGACAGTTTGTTGGCCATGTGTCAAAAGCAGAACGTGTTTACCAATCAGGAAGTGCCAGCTGGCTTTGGTGTGTTTTACACTTGCAACATGCTGTCAAAAACACACACACACACACACACACAGCTCCAGCCCGCTGCTGATTGGTCGTAATGTGCAAGAATTTCCTTTCAGTTAAATTAAATTGAGAAACTCAATTTTAAAAGGTGATTTCCTAATGTAAATGAATGTGTGTGTGTGTGTGTGTGTGTGTGTGTGTGTGTGTGTGTGTGTGTGTGTGTGTGTGTGTGTGTGTGAGTGTATTTTACCAACAGCGTGTTGTGAATCATGGGTTAATGTTGGGTTGGGGGCTCCACAGTTAGGTCGAAGCGTCTCTACACATGTGTTGGGCGGACCTGCTCTCAGTCACATTTTCAATCGCAATTATGATTTTGGCTTCTAACAGAATAATGGAGAAAAACGACTATTTTGCACATTACATTTTGCAAGTGAACTCTTAGTTTCTGGTGTTCTGACTGAGAAAAACAGTTCAAATGGAAAAAAAGTACAAGGTGCTTTCACCGTTGATTTGTTTACGTTGTCTAACTTCAGTAAATGCATCTTTCCATAAATCAATGAGGAATTGTGTGAAGTAATCCAGTTAGTAATCCAGATATTGTATTTATATCTCAGCTATTGTATACACCGTCCCCTCGTCTTGATGCTACATACTGTACCTGAATGCTTCAAATCCCAATGCAGAAGCAACAGTGAAACACATGCATTGGTGAAAAACACATTGTGCAACATGGTGACATTTCAGGCCAAACAGGCGGCGCACAGCCTGGCGCTCGTCTTCAAGGTGGGGGGGGGGGGCATCAGGTTTGTTTGGAGTCGATGCACTGAGGAATGGAAAGTGTCGCCATATGATGTCTGCGTTACACTTTGTGGTCTTTGCATTGCTCAAGTCTCTTCCCACAGGAGGAAGTGACCTGCCTTCACTTCCTCAGCTCTTCTTACCTCAGATGAAATGTGCCCTTATGTCTCAACTTATTAAACAAAATCATATTAAAGAGCCCCTATTATACTCCTGTACACTCAAACTAGCAGTGCATTGTGGGTATTTTATAGTGGACTATATGGTGAATGAAATTAACCGCGGATTTATTTTCTATTTCTTGATGGTTTCTAACACAGCTTCTTTCTGAGGTCTTGGCCCGTCTTCCTGAAAAGCCCAGTCTACTCTGATTGGTCAGCTGGCCCACTTTGTTGTGATTGGTCCACCTAATTCAAACAAGCCACTGGGCAGGCTGTTCGTGCTCAGGCAGTGCCTATGGGCAGCACATAGGAAAAAACTGGACTGGATTTCTCAATCAGTGACATCACTAATGGAGGAATACAAACAGGAATGTGGGCGAGGCGTTTTTAGGGCTGTCTGTGGAAAAAAGCATTTGGAGTGAAATATTGCATACACAAAAAATTATATAACACACTAAAAGATGGAAAAATAAAATAGCATAATAGGGGTTCTTTAAGTGTCACTCATTTGATGACTTTGATGATCACATGCAGCGCTCACTAAATCCACCAGGACTAGTTTTACTTTTAGCAAAAAAATGTTACACTACTGGAAGATGACTCATTATCTTAACTTCACATATGGCTCCACCTGGTGGAACAACAGCTACACTTTTCCAAAGAAATCCTATTTCAATAATTTAGTCTCTGACTCACGATGGAAAAGGTCCAAGGCACTCTTCTACTTAAAAATTAAAAAGCCTTTATTTCAATGGGTATTTCATAATGAAATCTTACATTAAAAATAAAACTTGGCAGCAACCCACTCGTATTGGCACAAAGTCAAGTCTTTAGGGGGAATGAGAGGGGGGAACGCCAGAGCAGGGGGAATGAGAGGGGGGAACACCAGAGCAGGGGGAATGAGAGGGGGGAAACACCAAACAGGGGGAATGCCAGAGCAGGGGGAATGAGAGGGGGAACACCAGAGCAGGGGGAATGAGAGGGGGAGAGGGGGAAACACCAGAGCAGGGGGAATGAGAGGGGAAAATGAGAGGGGGAAACACCAGAGCAGGGGGGGAATGAGAGGGGGAAACACCAGAGCAGGGGGAATGAGGGGGGGGAAACAAAGCGTGGAAAGGTAAATGTAGCTTCAGACAGCATCGCCCCCCCGCTTCCCCCCTATACACACACACAAAAACACACACACACTTTATCTCTACAGAGATTTCTGTTCCTTCTTTTACTGACACACATCAACGATGCAGAGCCATGTTGGCACAGTCAAAATGCCTGCTGTGAAAAATAATAATAAAATATGGACCCAGCCATTGCCCATTCATTGTGAAATATTTGAAATGGATTCAATAAATGTAAGCATGTGTTGAGGTCTTCAAACGATGTGTGTGTTCTAGTATATGTCTTTCAGTTCTACTTTTGCTTCTGTTGGGTTCCTGTTTTTCTTTGCTCAAAGACATTTCCTTGTTTTTTCAGATAGACATTTTTACGCTGCATACTTAAATTAAACAAAAAACTTACAAGAAAATTGTCAGCTCAATTTCAAAGCCATTGTGTTAATCTAACAATTGTTAATCTAATTGTGTTCACCAAACCCACCAGACTCCATGTAAATAAACAGTAATTTTAGCATCGTAAAACACACTTCATACAAAGTCGACAGAAACAAAATGAAACTATGAAAAGCCGTTTTGGGCCGCCTTACCATTTTTCCAACCATCACAACTCTAGTTTTAGTTCAAATAAAGACATAGTTTACTGATTTACATGTGAAAATATGTTGGATCTATCCGAGCTAAAGATACTGTTTTTTTAAATGGAGTCTGGTGGTTATTCAGAGCTGCATAAACAGAAAGGTCTCAAAGAGGTTTTAAAGGTCTATCCTGTCCATAATGTTAGACAGACACTTATAAGAAGGTAAATACAATCTGGACAATTGCCCCATTAACTTACGTTGTAGCTTGTTTTGCTGATTGTTGTTCCCATCAGTCACTTAGACACAAAAATATAGGAACATGGGGTCCAGGTCCAGATTTTGAACGTTTCTATGACAGACGTGGTTTTCTTTCAACCAAGTTAACCCGAGGATCAGTTCACTATTACTACTTTCATTGTATCGCCCCCCCCCATTGACAGGAATTCTACCTCTGATCATAACTATCAGTTAACATTATTCATAATTTCAAAAAAAGCAAACCAAAAAGCAACAAGAAAGAGTTCAATTTCAGTTTTTAACCCAGGACGACAACACGAGGGCTAACCCTTGTTCCAATTGCCCCCCCCCGACAAAAAAAAGCCAGTGCACACAACTAATTTCCTTGTAAACATAAAAAATGAACAAAACAAAGAACATTTTAAACGTTGTAAAGGTGATAATAAGACTGGAATCAGTGTGAGAAACATAAAATGGACAAATGACAAATAAGATCAGCTTTACTGTTCATAGTTTATTGCATCCACACTTTGCATTTACAGACAGTTATGGACAATTACTAATTATGATTATGTCATCAGCATGGCTGATATTAATTACCGTGCATTGCACTGAATGTTCTATTGAGTTAATTATTATTAATGTGACTTAATGTAACTCTGATTAAAGGCACCATTAACATCTCAAGCTCTTATATGTTGACACGAATATTTATATTCTATGTGATTTATGTGGAAAAAAAACAAAATTGCAAAAAGTAGAAAAAAAGCAGGGGAGTAAAGTAAATAGGTGTAAAATGATAAAATCAAACATTGTCGTCCAATGCACTTGTGAGTACACACACACACACACACACACACACACACACACACACACACACACACACACACACACACACACACATTTTCTAAATACATGGAATATATTTACATTTAAAATCTTTTAAAATTAAGTTTCTCAATTTAATTTAATTGAAAGTAAATTTCAGCACATAACAACCAATCAGCAGCAGGACTAGGGCAGTGTGTGTGTGTGTGTGTGTGTTGAGGAATGATCATTTTTGTATCATTGTTTTTTTGTTAATGAAAAGTATTAACATTGAAATAACTCTAAATGATTACGTTTGTTTTTGACACATATCTCACATATGACACATATTTCGTCATTAACAAATATTGCACCCCCTGCAATTTGGATATTGCACTAGTCCAAATCGCGATTTCAATACAATTGTGATTAATTGAGCATATCTCTAATATCCTTCAAATTACTAGTGGGAATAAAATATTTTATAGCTAGAGCAGTAACAATTCCAAATGTTACTGTACAATTAATTGTCTCAGAAATAATTGCAATTAACGATATAATTCTTCTCTTTCAATCAAATTTAAAAAATAATTTATGTATTACTGTTTTAAACACATTAAAGTGTTGAGTGAGGAAAGATCTTTTAGTTATACATCTGTCATGTGACCCAGATAATATAATAACACAAATATACAGCCTATGAAGTAAACCACGCCATTTATTCTAACTGTACCCCCCCACCCAAAACACGTTGTAATTTTTGTTGTTATGAACGTGTATAGGCTCAAGTTTCAAAAACCAACAATTAAAATAATAATACAAATATACAAAGTCCGACCAATGATCACTTATATAATTACAATTTGTCATATCTAAACAAAATTAACAATTACGTCATACGCCTTAAGACTTTAGCTCATGTTAGCAATTCACTGCTGTTAAACGAAGAAACTGCGATTATGTCATAACTGTTGCAGGCCTATTTATTGCTGCATATGAAATTCAGATTGTGGTATCAACATATACTGTAGTGTATAGGCCTAGGATAGTACATTTAATGGAAAAGCAAGTAAGAAAATGCTCATGCTGTGAGCAGCCCAATATAAATTCAGAAAACAGATATGTTCAAACCTGGATACATAAAATCAAAACTATGTGAGTGAAGAGATATCTAGACAGTGGTTCCCAACCTGTTCACAAAGAGGACCCCTGAACCGACACCACTGGCCTCCATTTAATAACACTCACAGGACGCCGTCTGACATCAGGCCACTCCCACTATCTGCCTTCTCAGAATCCCTTCACTACAGGAACCAACAGGCTCCCAATGTGGACTGCCACGAGGCAGACCTGCTCGGTTCTTTTGGAGAATGATTTTAAAGATTTACAAAGAATATGTCCAGGGCATATCCTCTCTAACTGGGATGTTTTGGGAATGATTGGTGGGATCGCTGTGGACCAAGCACACACGGAGATACGCTGGTAGGAGCATAGAGCCAATGATGTAACATCTAGAGCAGTCTGGTAAGTTCAGACAATGACATCACTTTACTGTAATATAGCCTTTAAAACACAATATTACGATACCAAAAATTTCAAACGACATCTAGTCTCGCATATCAATGTTGATATATATTACTTAGCCCTATAAGAGCTAATGAGTTGTAACATGTATCAGCTGATTTAAACAGTACACGTTACTGTGCTGTGTCAATAGTTCAAATCATTTAATATTGGATGTGGCGTTCCACCAGAACAAGTTCCTCCCCAAGACTATTTAGCAGAGCCACCATCGCTACTGAACACAAACCGTTGATCTGATCTTTCTCTGTGTTCTAACCTCTGGTGGAGTTCTGAGGACTATGGTTACCTGCTCCCCAGAACTCTGCAGGGTGAATCCAGACAGCTAGCTAGACTATCTGTCCAATCTGAGGACTATGGTTACCTGGTTCTCAGATTTCTGCAGGGTAAATCCAGACAGCTAGCTAGACTATCTGTCCAATCTGAGGACTATGGTTACCTGATCCTCAGATCTCTGCAGGGTAAATCCAGACAGCTAGCTAGACTGTCTCTCCAATCAGAGTTTTTTGTTGACAACTAAAACTACTTCTGAACTTCATGTTCCACCAAAACAACTTCCTTCCTGAGACTATTTAGCAGAGGCACCGTGGCTCCGTCCGGCACTTGGCACCACCCAGAACAATTGTGAATGGTTTAAAGTGCCCATATTCTGCTCATTTTCAGCTTCATAATTGTATTATTTTTTTGTACTGCACGTTGCTGCAGATACAGTGTGTTTAGGTCTCTGTTTTAGCTCCAGAGTTAGATATCTCACTAGTTTTAGCTCCAGAGTGAGACATGTCACTAGTTTTAGCTCCAGAGTGAGACGTCCCCCTTCTATCCTATCTTTGTTGGGAGCTGCACATGCTCAGTAGCTCGGTAAGATCCCATCAGCTAGATAACTCTTTCTCCAGCTTTGGTCAGTCCAAGGCAGGATTAGCTGGGAGACTTCTTCTAGACCAGGGACACAACAGGGACAGGAAGTAGAACAGGGACAGGAAGTAGTTTTTTTGGAGATTATGATTATGGTCTAGTGGCTGATGGAGCAGTGTTTAGCCATTGAGAACGAGCTAGCATGCTACGGTTAGCCACCTCGTCTCGACTTTTTTTTTCATAACATGGGCACTTTAAAGAAATGCCAATAAACCAGAGCATGTTTTTTTTCCAATCCCAGAATGCTGTGTGGACTAGTCTGGACGTGGTTGCCCCGTGCATCAACAGTAGTGAAAGCTGTAGTACCATCCACTTCTGTCTTATTTGTGTCTCACTAAATCAGTCCTGTATGGCTAACCTGGTTAGAGCTCCCCCCACAAGAACCCGACTGGGAAATGGGACGCATTCAGCTCGGGTGTGACGCCATTCCCAGCTCGGGCTTCCGAGTTCCGAGGGAAATGGAACGCACCATTTGACATGTAGCCAGCAAGGAATTGTGGCGGACAGAGCCAATAGAAAATGTCTATTGTATTCTGATATGCAATTAATTTAAAATTAAAACAACAGACACTAATAATAAATATGATGTTTTAATTAGCAGAATTACATTATGTTCTAGCAAATATTTCATATATTTCTAAGCAGATTGTCTATTCTGTATTTTGATTTTTTTTTTTTTAAAGCATTATCATCATCATTATCATTATCAGTCCCCCCTGTGCTTTCACTTAGAAAATTCTGGAATGCTCCTGGCAGCCAGGTATCTTGTGTGTCAGTGATGATCGTTAGCATGCAGATATCCGCATCAGCCCATACTGCTAGGCATCTTTTAAAAAAAATTTATTTCTTTATTTACAACAGCTATAACAGCTACAACAGTTATAACAACACATATACAAACACAAAATGTGCCAGATTCAGCCATGCAGGCTAATCTTCATCTGCAGTCCCTTGGCACATTACAAACATCAGATAAACTATGCAACAATACAACACACAAGCACAACTAGAACACATGAGCAAAGACAAGTCAAATGACACAACCACTGTTCCAGATGAGGACAGCTGGCGGGTTGATGGCATGAGAGGAACATAACACAGGTAGCATGTACAGGAGACAGGTCAAAGTGCATGGACACACATTAAGACACACAAGTTAAGACACACACCAAGCACAGAGACACTACAATCAGCATCTCTGCTGTTTCCTATGCACTACTAAGCAAATGATAACTGAGATGTGCTGGGTTTAAATGGGTCATACACTCACCCTGCTCTCCTCTGCTTCTGTCCCCCAGGCAGCCTGTCTCTGTCTCTGTCCCCCCGTGCTCCGGGTCCTGTGTGCCGTTAGCTCGCCTAACGGTCCCCCATCACCTCCATGTCTGAGGATGGAGTGGAATCCTCGCGCTCTGCAGCATCCTGTCAGCACTCCGCTGCAATGTTCGTGTGCATGCGTGTGTGTGTGCGTGCGTGCGTGCGTGTGCCTGCGTGTGTGTGTGTGTGTGTGTGCGTGCGTGCGTGTGTTTCCGTTCCGGAGCTGCTGGATTCCCTGGCTCACTTCCTATTGGTCTACAACCGTAAACAATGGAGCTCATCCAGCCGACCAATGAGGCTCGCCCCACGTTGTCAGCGTTTTAGATTAGGTCTGGATATTGTCTGTTTTCATTATTACATACATTTTTGTTCGCATTGTGAATCAATTTATTGTGGTTAAAAAAGACAGGCCTTAATATCACATTAGACAAGGTCAGATTAAAAAGGATGTCGCTTTTTTGTCACGTGTTAAACATGTTTCACCAGCAGATGGGGGTGCTGCTGCAGAAGCAGTTGATTCTAACAAATAGATAACTGGATGAGACGGGTATGGCTGCAGCCTGGAGCGTCCCATTTCATCCGTCCCGTCTCATGCGGTCCCGTCTCATGCGGAGATGTGTCCAACGGCAAATTCAGAGGGTCAAAAATACAAAATTGCGATTAATTTTGCAGACGGGTAAATTCGTGACCACATTTGTTGCAATCAATTGAAAAACGTTAAAAACTGTTAAAGTAACAGTTTACATACACATAGTTTGCTGATTTCTGAATGTTATGGTTGTGTTGTTTCCATAACGTAGCTACATCTGATGAAACCTGCATCAGCGACGCATTTCTGCCAACTAACGGAACGATCTCCTGAGGAGGGATAACAAGGATCTGATTCTGCACACAACAAGAATACAAAAATAAACATGTTACACTCTTTCCAGGACTCTTCTTAATTTATAGGCCTATTCTATATTGTTTTCACACTTCACTGGGACATTGCTGCAAATACAACTTATCAGCATGGAGAGAGCATTGGACTGTAGAGCTCTACTGGCGCTGCCTCGGCTGTCGGCTCTCTGAGACCCGGGGCAGAATGCTGTCGGGTCTCTGAGACCCGGGGCAGAATGCTGTCGGGTCTCTGGGACCCGGGGCAGAATGCTGTCGGGTCTCTGGGACCCGGGGCAGAATGCTCTCGGGTCTCTGGGACCCGGGGCAGAACGCGGTTGTATTTTTCTACTAGGCCTACCGCGGCCTCGGCTGTCGGGTCTCTGGGACCCGGGGCAGAACGCGGTTGTATTTTTCTACTAAGCCTACCGCGGCCTCGGCTGTCGGGTCTTTGAGACCCGGGGCAGAACGCGGTTGTATTTTTCTACTAGGCCTACCGCGGCCTCGGCTGTCGGGTCTTTGAGACCCGGGGCAGAACGCGGTTGTATTTTTCTACTAAGCCTACCGCGGCCTCGGCTGTCGGGTCTTTGAGACCCGGGGCAGAACGCGGTTGTATTTTTCTACTAGGCCTACCGCGGCCTCGGCTGTCGGGTCTTTGAGACCCGGGGCAGAACGCGGTTGTATTGTTCTACTACCACCCGTCCTGCGACTGCGTATCCTGAATTAATAAAATAAAAATAAATAAAATCTCTGCTGCCACGGCCTTGGGCCAGATTGCGATTGTACTGTTCTTCCACTAGGCGCCAGCGGTTCTATTGTATTTTGTGTTGTATTGTATGAAAGGGGTAAAAAAATTAAAAACAAAACCAAATGCTTGACCTCTGTCGGAAGAGTAGGCTAATTCCAAGGATTTTTTTGTTTGCATATAATCTGCATTTATTTTAGAGACGGACATATATTTTTAAATATTTAAAAAAAAACACCAAATATTTTATTCTTTAGCCGGATAGTTGACGCGAGCCTTTACTTTGAAAAGTAAGAGAGATTGTATTTTAATCCAGATGCAAGCTTTTATTTTGAAAAGAAGGATTTTTTTAGTTTGCCTATAATCTGCATTTATTTTATATATATATTTTAAGTGTTTTTTTTATCATTACATTTTCATACATTTATCTTGTAGACATATTTTTTTAAAGTATTTTATTCATTTGTATGATTGCTGCTATTGTTTAGTTAAAAAAAAAAATAGCCTAGGCTAGGCTATATATTAAAAGTATTTTATTAATTAGCATGATAGTTGACGCAGGCTTATTTTATTCCAGACAATAGTCTGCATTTATCTTGTCAACACAACCATAACATTCAGAAATCAGCAAACTATGTGTATGGCAAAATTGTTACTTTAACAGTTTTTAACGTTTTTCAATTGATGGCAACAAATGTGGTCACGAATTTACCCGTCTGGAAAATTATTCGCGATTTCGTATTTTTGACCCTCTGAATTTGCCGTTGGACACACCTCCGCATGAGACGAGACCGCATGAGACGGGACGGATGACATGGGACGCTCCAGGCTGCAGCCATATACTCTTGAACTGGATTGGAGACTGGATTACTATTACCGGTCTAGGGCTGGCACCTTAGACTGGATTACTATTACCGGTCTAGGGCTGGCACCTTAGACTGGATTACTATTACCGGTCTAGGGATGGCACCTTAGACTGGATTACTATTACCGGTCTAGGGCTGGCACCTTAGACATTACTATTACCGGTCTAGGGCTGGCACCTTAGACTGGATTACTATTACCGGTCTAGGGCTGGCACCTTAGACTGGATTACTATTACCGGTCTAGGGCTGGCACCTTAGACTGGATTACCATTACCGGTCTAGGGCTGGCACTTTAGACTGGATTACTATTACCGGTCTAGGGCTGGCACCTTAGACTGGATTACCATTACCGGTCTAGGGCTGGCACTTTAGACTGGATTACTATTACCGGTCTAGGGCTGGCACCTTAGACTGGATTACCATTACCGGTCTAGGGCTGGCACCTTAGACTGGATTACCATTACCGGTCTAGGGCTGGCACCATAGACTGGATTACCATTACCGGTCGAGGGCTGGCACCTTAGACTGGATTACTATTACCGGTCTAGGGCTGGCACCATAGACTGGATTACCATTACCGGTCTAGGGCTGGCACCTTAGACTGGATTACTATTACCGGTCTAGGGCTGGCACCTTAGACTGGATTACTATTACCGGTCTAGGGCTGGCACCTTAGACTGGATTACCATTACCGGTCTAGGGCTGGCACCTTAGACTGGATTACCATTACCGGTCTAGGGCTGGCACCTTAGACTGGATTACCATTACCGGTCTAGGGCTGGCACCATAGACTGGATTACCATTACCGGTCTAGGGCTGGCACCTTAGACTGGATTACTATTACCGGTCTAGGGCTGGCACCTTAGACTGGATTACTATTACCGGTCTAGGGCTGGCACCTTAGACTGGATTACTATTACCGGTCTAGGGCTGGCACCTTAGACTGGATTACTATTACCGGTCTAGGGCTGGCACCTTAGACTGGATTACTATTACCGGTCTAGGGCTGGCACCTTAGACTGGATTACCATTACCGGTCTAGGGCTGGCACCTTAGACTGGATTACTATTACCGGTCTAGGGCTGGCACCTTAGACTGGATTACCATTACCGGTCTAGGGCTGGCACCTTAGACTGGATTACCATTACCGGTCTAGGGCTGGCACCTTAGACTGGATTACTATTACCGGTCTAGGGCTGGCACCATAGACTGGATTACCATTATTACGGTCTAGGGCTGGCACCTTAGACTGGATTACCATTACCGGTCTAGGGCTGGCACCTTAGACTGGATTACCATTACCGGTCTAGGGCTGGCACCTTAGACTGGATTACCATTACCGGTCTAGGGCTGGCACCTTAGACTGGATTACTATTACCGGTCTAGGGCTGGCACCTTAGACTGGATTACTATTACCGGTCTAGGGCTGGCACCTTAGACTGGATTACTATTACCGGTCTAGGGCTGGCACCTTAGACTGGATTACCATTACCGGTCTAGGGCTGGCACCTTAGACTGGATTACTATTACCGGTCTAGGGCTGGCACCTTAGACTGGATTACTATTACGGGTCTAGGGCTGGCACCTTAGACTGGATTACCATTACCGGTCTAGGGCTGGCACCTTAGACTGGATTACTATTACCGGTCTAGGGCTGGCACCTTAGACTGGATTACCATTACCGGTCTAGGGCTGGCACCATAGACTGGATTACCATTACCGGTCTAGGGCTGGCACCTTAGACTGGATTACCATTACCGGTCTAGGGCTGGCACCTTAGACTGGATTACTATTACCGGTCTAGGGCTGGCACCTTAGACTGGATTACCATTACCGGTCTAGGGCTGGCACCTTAGACTGGATTACCATTACCGGTCTAGGGCTGGCACCTTAGACTGGATTACTATTACCGGTCTAGGGCTGGCACCTTAGACTGGATTACCATTACCGGTCTAGGGCTGGCACCTTAGACTGGATTACTATTACCGGTCTAGGGCTGGCACCTTAGACTGGATTACCATTACCGGTCTAGGGCTGGCACCTTAGACTGGATTACCATTACCGATCTAGGGCTGGCACCATAGACTGGATTACCATTACCGGTCTAGATCTGGCACCTTAGACTGGATTACCATTACCGGTCTAGGGCTGGCACCTTAGACTGGATTACTATTACCGGTCTAGGGCTGGCACCTTAGACTGGATTACCATTACCGGTCTAGGGCTGGCACCTTAGACTGGATTACTATTACCGGTCTAGGGCTGGCACCTTAGACTGGATTACCATTACCGGTCTAGGGCTGGCACCTTAGACTGGATTACCATTACCGATCTAGGGCTGGCACCATAGACTGGATTACCATTACCGGTCTAGGGCTGGCACCTTAGACTGGATTACCATTACCGGTCTAGGGCTGGCACCTTAGACTGGATTACTATTACCGGTCTAGGGCTGGCACCTTAGACTGGATTACCATTACCGGTCTAGGGCTGGCACCTTAGACTGGATTACCATTACCGGTCTAGGGCTGGCACCTTAGACTGGATTACCATTACCGGTCTAGGGCTGGCACCTTAGACTGGATTACAATTACCGGTCTATGGCTCAAGTGCCAATAACTAACAATTGTACCTCTATTGCATGGTGTTGCCATATGGCAACAAATTCTTTTCTTAGTGTTTTTCACAATAAACCATATAAATGCATTGTTTTTGTTTAATTGTGTAAGTAGGTCTTTTATTTTGAAGTGGTATTCATTTGATGACTTCACAGACCCACAGAATCCTGTTTCCCCCCCTTTTCCGGACATGTGCCACACTAAAGATCACTTCCAGGATCAGCCAAAATGTAACTGTTTTTCTCAATTTTAGAAGCATTTCTTTGAAAAAAAAAAATTCAACTGTTATCTGGGTTAAGTAAACTTTAATTTTTTATCATTTAAACCAGTTAAAATGCTTTATTGTTTCTGTAAAAGGCTAAAATTAATTTGTTGCCATATGGCAACATTATGCGAATATTGTGAAGTGAAATGTGTACATTTAGCCTAATGGGCTCAGATTGAATTACTATAACTTTAGGCTACTCTAACACTGTGTTTGCAATTATTTATAATATTTTAAAAGAAAAACATAAAATGTATTTATAATGTCCATTTATAGTCAATATACCCTTCTGTATATCTTCTTCTGTTGTGCTTATTTTGCCCCTAATCAAGTAAATTGTATCCGTGTGTTGTCTTTCAGGTGTATATGACAGACTTATTACAGTGTTATTATTAATAATCATCAAAACTACAATTAAAACTAAACTAATTTGACTGTAAACACATTGGGCTATACATGTTGATACATATAAGTTGAATTTGTTTGGGAATTCTTTCAAAGAAAGCATGTTTTTAAAGAAATAATGGATACCCCCCCTTCAATTTAAAAACTTTTTTTTTGCAATTGCATTATTTAAGCATCCTAGAGTAATAAAAACACATCAAGACATTTTTACCATGTTTAAAAAATAATTTATGCAATAGAGGGTTAATCAATAAAATATATACATTATATTCCTACCAATAATCACATACTGTATATAATAATAATTTCTCACATCTAATCACCAATCAAACGCCTTAAGACCTTAGCTCATGTTAGCAATTCATTGCTGTTGAACAAAGAAATTGGGGTAATGTAAAAAAAAAACTATATGTATATGTATAATTGTTAATTGCAGGCCTAGTCTTAGCCATGGAAGCCCCACACTGTTTCCACACTGTTGCACTGTCACACATCTCGTTAAGCCCAGCCGGTCATTTGACAGTTCTTCCATAAGATGCAGCAGATTTCCCTGAGGCATCCAAAGGGGGGTAACTCTTTCATTTAGTTTTCTTCCCAGAAATAAATCTAATGCTGAGATATGGGCCAACTGTATATGCCATGTTTGTTTGATTGAAATTAATTTCGAACATATAAAAAAATTATAAGATAAATAGGAACATACGTATACTTTTTAGTACGAGCAAGAAAACTACAAAAACTAAATATTCTGCAAACAGGACATGATTGTAAATTATTCAAATAAGGATTTCATCTTTAAAAAGGAGTAGAAAGAAGTTAAAAAAGGAGGAGGAGGCCTCTCAGCTGGGGAACAGACTCCCAACAAGCCTGAGGCTGTCACACTCGGTGGGCTCTGGTAAAAAGCAGCTAAAAGCCCATCTGTTTGGACAGGCATTTGGGTAGCACATGTGTTAAATGTGTGTCTCCATCTATATTTTACTTGGTCTTTTTTATCTTTATATTATTTTATTATAGTAGCCTATTTAATGTGCTTGGTCCTATGTGTCTATATACCTACTATATTACCATGTGCATGAAACAGACTGTGAAAACAAATCTCCCTCATAGGACATTAAAAATCTATCTATCTATCTATCTATCTATCTATCTATCTATCTATCTATCTATCTATCTATCTATCTATCTATCTATCTATCTATCTATCTTATTTAAGCCTATTGACTGTATTAGAAGGTATTTCTTTGATTGTTAAGCACTTTGGGACTGATGACACAGGCAGTGTACAGGAGGCCTTAGAATCCAAAATCATTGGCGACCCCCAGTGGGGGTTGGGAGCCCCAGGTTGGAAACCAGTGCAATAGGCTTCCAAATTATTGTTCATTTTTTGACAGTTTCCAAGAAAATTGCTAACATTAGCTAAGGTCTTAAAGGAACAGGCCACACATCTACAACCAAAACCATCTTCGACATAATGTTCCAGACAAACACTGACTGTTTCATGTAAAATAAAAATAAAAATATTATTTCATTATTTTTTACAGATGATTTAAGTCCATTAAGAGACCATTTTTCAACTTTAATGATGGCTTCCTGGACTTTCTGCACAATATATTCCTTCCTCTTTTTTTTCTTTTTTTTTTAAATTGCCCCACCTGTCAGACAATGTCAGGCTGCAGGCATGTCAATGGAACGTTTAGGCCAAAAAAGAGTCTTTATTAAACAAAAAGTCAGAATTCTAAGATTAAAGTTGACAAATCTTTTCAGAATTTTGACTTAGAACTTAACAACATTTCTTCACATGTGCCCTTAATCCTCTTCCGTATTAAAAGGTACATGGCTGTATATCTCCTGGAACTTCTATTCAGTTTTCTTTGCCCTGTGGTCTTCACACAATCTGCTACAGAGAGCATACCAGATATTGTTTTTGTCCACTTCTGCGGTGCACAGTCAGGGCACTCCAACTGCTGGAATACTTCAGAGGCCATCATTAGTCCTAAGACTTTGGTACTAGAGCTGGGCGATATGGAGAAAGTCCAATATATTCTAGACCAACCAATGTCAATATCCTCGCAATATTGTAGGGGTTGACTAATGGTGCGTTCAAAAATCAATTTAAGAATCTTGTCAAAAATCTTGGAAAAAAAAGCTCAAACAAATCACAGACAGGTTTGATCTAATACAAGTTATCCGTGGGCCAACAAGAATAAGGAACTCTACCAAGACACAAATCAATCTCATATTTACTAATAGCCCGGAAAGAATTGTAAAATAATTTTATATCTTAACAGGTTTATTGAAAACTTACCAAAGTCTTGTGCTAGAGGGAAGAATGAAAATACTACAATTCCTAAAAGCAAATGTCAAAATTTTGTGGCTGCAGCTAACCAAATTCAATGGGATGAAATATTACCTTTGACTATGAACTTTAGTTGAATATTTCCAAAAGCACTGGAGAGAACTATCAAAGAATTCACATAAAAAATCAGGCATAAACAACATAAAAACACTTTACCCTGGATAAACCCAGGCATCAGAAAACTCATGAAAGTGTGAGACCAAGCCCTAAAAATAACAAAACTAAATGAACTCATGACAGACGACATTTTACCATGTTGTAAGATCATTAAGAAAAGCAAAGGCAGACTTCTTTCTCACTATAATTGAATCATCAAATGGAATTTCTAAAATAATATGGAACCAGAAAATGACAGACGATCACCCCCAAGAACCCACTATTCTAGAAGTTAAAATAAATGACAACAACAAATAAATAGTGAGGTTGTAGCAGAGGCATTCAATCGCCATTTTATTGATTCTGTGGCTAACACAGCAAACTGTTGAACACTAGAACACATCCATTCCTTCAGTAGATACATGTGAATTAGCTTTCAGTTTAAGAAGCATCACAGTATCAGAAGTATCACACGCCATTAAATCACTCAGACCATCAGCTTGTGAAGATATTTTTGGTTTCAACACAGTGATGCTCAAGGCACATCAGTCACACAGCCCAAAACATGTTCCCAAGCATGTGGAAACCAGCTATTGTAGTTCCCATCTTCAAAAGTAGTGAGTTGTTGTTCTCACTTTATATAAATGACCTTCCGTCCGTCTGTACTGATGTCTCTGTGCAGATGTATGCTGATGACACTGTAGTATATGTTCATGGGAGTGATATCTCTCAGGTGGCTGGGAAGCTCACTTACTGCATGGTTAATATTACAGCTTGGCTGAACCCATCCTGAGTGCAGTTGAACACATCAAAAACAGTAGCAATGTTCCTCAACAAGTCCCATAGAAACTTCGGTGTTGAGCCGGATGTTTTAGTGTCAGGGGAAAGGCTGCAGATCGTGTCAGAATACAAATATCTGGGGGTTTAATTGATTCAAAGTTGTCATTTACATCACATGTAAAAAGGGTCTGTAATCAAATCTAATTCAACATCAATAATTTTAGATACATTCACCATCAAATGTCCACACAGGCAGCAAAACTGTACATGCTCTCTATGATCTACTCCCATATGACTGTTTACCCATCTGGTCACAAGCTGGCGCTACATCTCTGAATCACTTTACAAATGAACTGTTCAAATTCTGGACAAGAAGCCAAGCACTTCTCATCATTGTCCATTACTATAAAAACACAGTTTACTTAACTGGGAAAACATGGTCAAATATTCTAATCTGTCTCGTCTATAAAATTATTCACGGTTTATCAACCCCTCCTCTCCAACAACATTGGAACATCTGGTCAGAGCAGAACCAGAGGTGCAGCGAGGGGAGACTGGGTCATCCCATTCAGGAAACGTGGATTTGGCCAAACTGCTTTTTCTGTTTGCACTGCCAAAGAGTGGAACCTCACCCCCAGAACCTTCAGAAAAATAAACACATATAGTACATTCAAGATCCAGTTAAAAACACGTCTCATTGATGGTCAGAGCTATCAACATCCCCATTAACTTAGACCTATTATTATTATTATTATTATTACTATTATTATTATTATTATAGCATTAGACGTGCTCTCGCTGCCCCCTGCTGGCTTCTTGCCTTGTGTGTGTACTAGAGGATGGATACCCGACCCGAGCCCGACGGGACCCGACGGTACCCGACGGGTCGGGCCGGGTTCGGACCGATTTTTAGAAAGGATGCTCGGGTTCGGGTCGGGCTCGGTCACATCAGCGCGATAAGGCATTGAACATTTTGAATTTAAAACAGCTTAAAATAGATGTCAAATATTACCCTAACATCCGTCTTCCTGTGTGCTGTGACAACGAAAGACGTGCGTATTAAGCTCCATGTGGCAGCGCAACGATGGAAGATGTTAAAAAGAAGTTGGCCGCAGGAGATTTTAAAACTATTGAAAACGAAGGAATGTCAGCTGTGCATTGATGCTCATCTGTTGACATTTCCGAATGCCTTCCTACAATTGCTTAATAAAAGCTTTCCACACAAACAAACGTACATGTGTCATTAGTATGAGAAACAAATGCGATTTTAACTGTGTCGGGCTCGGGTCGGGCTCGGACAGAAATATCTTAATGCCTGTCGGGCTCGGGTCGGGTTCGGTTACTGCTCTGTCGGACGCGGGCCGGGCTCGGACAGAAAAATCCGGCCCGATCCGCACTCTAGTGTGTACATGTGTTCATGTCTTTGTCTGATTGTTGGTCAGCTATGTTTCTAGTGTACATTTAACTTAACTTTTATTATATTTAACTTTACTAGCAGTACTTTTACCCAATGTATAATATATTGTAAATGTTATGTTGTAATGTTAATATGTAATTTTACTTTTTAGGGTAACTTGTTACGATCTGTCTAGGCTGCAGATGAACAATAGCGCTTTGGCAATAGACTCTGGCATATTGACAGAAATGTCCATTAATATGCACTGTCCCTGTATTAAATAAACAAAAATATAAACATAAAATAAAATGACAGGCTTACTGACCTATACTGTAGGCAGAGATGGCATAAGTACTCACTTCCCGTACTCAAGTAGAAGTACAGATAATTGTGTTAAAAAAATACTCTGGTAAAAGTAGAAGTACTGATTAAACTTCTTTACTCAAGTAAAAGTAACAAAGTACAGGCTTGGAAATGTACTTAAAGTATAAAAGTAAAAGTAGCCTTGGAATGACAAAGCTCCCTGGACCAGACTAGAGAGATGCTGAGAAACTACAGTGGACGTGGAAACATTAACTTTTTAAATGGCGGTCTGCCAAAAGGCCTAAAACATATATAAACATATATAAAACATACAGCCTATTTATTGTGACAGAGACTGAGACTCCAGGTTAATAAGATTCTAACCGAGTAGAAAGATATGAATTCAGTTGTGATTTTGTGAGAAGTCTGTGTATATTCCCATCCAATTAGATTCAATTTGGTATTGATGACGAAAAAATATTAACTAACTCAAGTGAAATTATTTTAAACTTAGTGAGGACTAAATTAAGACTGGATTTAAAGCTGATTCTGGTTTCCAACGTCCCCCTCCCAGGTGTGTCTGTTAACACACAGATGGAGACAACTTCTCTCTGTTGATGCTTTATTACAATCAAGCATCAGTACATGTAGAATTTGGGCATCTTCTAATACCTTTATGGTATATAACTCTGGTGCTATAAAGAAATGTGCTCCATTTTTCAGTTTTGTCATTTGTAATGCTAAAACTGTAAACCTCAATATCTCAAAACTGATCTGAACGCTGTACTCTGTTGCTAACATGAGTTAAGTCTAGTAAATGCATCAGGTCCTTTACAGTTTGTTGCCCTTCCTCTCCATAATGTAGCCCATCATAGGCCTAACTGGATTTACTTGTTCAAGCCTAGAGGCTTATAACAATCTGGCTGGCTGTCACTTGTCACTGGAATGGTCTCTACTCCCCCCCCCTCCTTGCATCCTTCAATCTCACTTTGGTCCATCCTCTTTGATTTTCTTCTGATTCACTTGCCACACATTCAACAGTTTCGAAATCCACCGGGACTCAAAGACGCCATTCTCTTTCTACTTGTCCTCCTGTAATACCCTCGTCGCAGCCACGTTCATTCCCCTATTGTTGGGGTTCAAGTTAACACATCAGTGTATTATTCCATTTTGCTGCCAGATGTTCTCTGTTGATGCAGAGTAGAGAGGCGCACAGTCGTTACGTCACTGTCCGGGGTTTCCTACTGAAGTGAACCCTACGGCGTCATGGCGGAGGCCGGTTGTCGGAAGACCCTGGATTGAAATGCCAGCTTTCTACAGTCGCAGTTGATCAACGAGGGATATTCTTGATTACATCTCAGTCGGGAAAGGGGACTTACTTGTTTTTTGGAAGTAGAGGAAAACCAACATTGCCCCAGTTTGTACCGAACTCAATCGTTCGGGGCTGCTCTCCCTATCTGGGAGATAGCTAGCTAGCGTAAGGCAGCGTTAGCTAGCGCAGCTGCTAGTTAAATAAAAGAAGAAAGGACCTCTGAAGTGGAAAGGCGGATTTAAAACAACAATTTCATTGGAGTTTGTCAGGTAACATAAAATAACACCAGGTAACATACAACGTGAAGTTACTTATCCCCTAGTTGAGTGGGAAAGGAAGCAAAAGTTGCATGTTGATGTGGTAAAAGCCGCGAGAAGTGAGCGGCGAATGAAAACAAGATGGAAGAGGTTGAAGTTAGGGTAGCTAACGTTGTGGGGTTAATAATGAGTACTAAATAACTTAAGCACTCTACCGTGGTCCACTATTTGCACAGCCATTTGCATAGCTAGTCAAATACTGGTGACGGCTGAACGCCGAGTATCGGCTATAACCGGAAAAGGCTCATTGCAGTGGTACCCTGCTAAGATAAACTAGCTAGCTAGCGTAAAGTTTTGTCATTTTGTTAGCTTCCGTGCTAGCCTCGTGCTTCATAGCGCTAGCTACTTTCCTTGGCAACCTCAGTAAACGCTGGGCTCTCACCCTTCTCACTTCTTGTTTATTTAGCTACCCACGTAAAACACACCACACCTGGCACGGCATGAAACCTTTGTCCCACATTGTTGCGGCACATGTTTGATTATAACGGTTGCTTTTCACGTTACATTGTTATGATTTTGTAACTCAGAGAATCATAATACTAGCACAACGCATAAGAGCTAGCCAACAGTAATTGGTAATGGTTGTAGGGGACAGTCATCATAGTCATGTAGCAATAAAGTGGCCAGCATTAATAATTTCAATCAAACCGCTAGCTTTAACACGATAGTGCACTCGATTGCTTGAAGATAGAATCCTGGCTGGCGCCTTGGCAATGTCTGCATACATTAGCGTTACTGCCAACCTACCCCGCCAATAGCTTTAGCCCGCATTGGCTAGTTAGCTACAAGCTAAAAACTGCAGCAGCACTAAGACTAGACGCCACCGAGGTTGGCATGAGCCTGTTTACTATAAGACGTTTTTTGGGGCTTGGCTGTGGTTAATGTGTTAGTTTAGTGTTTTGAGTGGTCACGGGGATTTGTGTGGATGTGAAACCCCGCTGCTGCTCCGCGGGCCTGATAGGCCTCTGCGGTGAGGGTACAGCTAAGTTCACAGTCCGTCAACGTTACATGTAGCTGCAGCCATTCGCACATATCGACTCTTCTGCTTTCAACTTGACATATCCATAAAAACAAGTGCTTTGGTGAGATACGCAGGCAGTTCACTTCTGCTACAACTAAAACGCAGAGCATAAATTACTTTTCTCAAATGTTCACATTTAAAAAATAAATAAATAGCTCGTGCGCAAGTGAACTGACAGCTCCACAAGGACAGTTCATTGGTTGGACTTTGGCGTACTGGGTTGCAAATGCATCTTACTTTGTCAGCACAAGGATTTGTACCTGCAATGTGATATTTTTCACGTAGTGCCAAATTTTAAAAACGACACTTATCAGATCCTTTTAATACATATTGCTGGAAAAGCATAATGTTACTGAAATAAGTTTACGTTGAAGGTACAGTCCTGGCATTTTCACAGACAGTATGTTCTAATGTTAATGTGTATCATCTCATACAGGTTAACCACGTGGAACCTTATACTACAGGTTGTCAGGGGGGAGTCTATCTGTTGGACTTCAACATGGCTGGACGAAGCGAAGATGAAAGTGTAAGCAACAGTAGTGGAGAATCAAGGTAAATCAATTGTTCATCTTTCCCAAAAAGACACCAGCACAGTTTTGATGATATAGTGGTTCAAATTGTTTTTATTGAAGTATCATCTCATCTCATAATATATCAGTATGTAACTTTGTTTTCTGGCCCCTTACACATTAGACTGGAACAAAATACTTCCTAATAGGGGTGGAACGGTACACAGATGTCACTGTTCGTTTCATACCTGGGTTCATTCAGTCAGCTATAACACTGAAAATACAGCATCTCTTATTTATGAAAGTGCAAATTACATAGAATGATAATTTAAAAAAAAATCTACTTAAGCAAGACCTTCCACCACAAAAAATAAGAGAAAGTATTCTTGCTATTAAGTGCGACGGGCATACCTTTCTAGTTTCCACTCTGCCACGACCTCTTGTAGCTCCTCAGCTAGGTGAGTGTGTGTGCTGCTCATACAGCGGCCGCGTCTGTACAACTGATGCTTTTATTTCCCTCTCAGAGTCAATAAAGTGAGCAATCGCTGTGAG
The DNA here is from genome assembly GCA_026937815.1 of Etheostoma perlongum. NCBI lineage: Eukaryota > Metazoa > Chordata > Actinopteri > Perciformes > Percidae > Etheostoma > Etheostoma perlongum. The sequence continues at coordinate 27,694,230 of CM049386.1, read as the reverse complement.
ATAGCTTTCTGTATCACGAGAAGTCCAACCATCAGTCGTTAGTGAAACGGAGGGTGCAGCTGCCAACTCATGCTCCATCATTATCCGTGTTTGGCTGTATATGGAAGGACTACAGTTTGCCTTGTGTGTGGATGGGATGGCATGTTGTAACGAGTTTCAAGTACATGCAGCAAATACTTGAAGCCAGGTTTTCTCTACAAGTGAATATGGGCGCATTGGAGATCCATCCATCTTTGTCCGCTTATCCGGTATCGGGTTGCATTGGAGATGACATGTAAATTCCGATGTAGGATTACTATTCCTTATTGCATGGGTGATTTTTGGGGTAATGCATGTTTAATAATTTTTAAAAACCAAGAACAAATCTTTTGAATACTGATTTGGACGTTGTTTACCATGGCAACTGTCAAAGCTTTGAATCATTTGGGTCGGCCCTAGAGTCCAGTGTGCAAAAGTGATTTAATTTGTGGATGATTCACTAAATATTATTTACTCTTTTCTTTACATGTGACAGTAATTCTGATGATGAATCCGGTTCTGGATCCGGCTCTGCATCAGGGTCCGCCTCAGGCTCCAGTTCCAGCTCCTCGAGCAGCAGCAGCCAATCAGGGAGCAGCAACTCAGGTAGTGGCTCAGACTCTGGCAGCGCATCAGACTCTGACACAGAGAAGTCCAAGCAGAAGATGGAACCGCCAAACAAGTCAAACATAGACGGAGCTGAGGTAAAGACATGTGATGTCAATGAAAAAAAACAAAGATAATTGTTATTAGGGCTTCACAATATGAGGAAAACAATGCAATAACGTTGTTGAATATTGCAATAACAATATTACTTGTGATAAATAAACATATTAAAGGGTGCTCAGTTCTGCTGCCTTCAATATTCTGCTGAAATACAACAAATTGCTTGTTGATTTTCAAACCAATGAAAGGAAATAATTATTTTATTGAATTAATTGGACGTTGAATTCAATATAAAAGCCACCACTAAAAAAAAGCATGACTGTTACATTATAAATTGCAGTTTTCCACTGATAGTTTCTTTTAACAAACACAAAAATTCTCTGTCTACTCTCTGGCGATATGTCGCAGCCTTTTGCGATGTGTTATTGCGCCAGTTGATATTGCAGTGATTAAAATCAAATTATTAAATCTTGTGCAACCCTTAATGTAATTAAACTGGACATAGAGAAATTATTCTGACATGTAGATATTTGATAATTAAAGTAATAAAGTATTTGTTAACTGTAAAGCTGCTGTTATATACAATATACTCAGCATCAGACTGCTTAACACTGGGGAACTGCTTTAAACCCGCAGGGTTGCAGTACTAAAAGTTCAGATGGTTTTGACCTTTGACATAGTTTGACACATTGTTTTGGAGCAGCTGGTGGCACACAGTTCTTTTTGGGTGTTTAACACAGTGGTCTACTCTTGTCATGTGAAAGACTTTTCAACCTGTTGACATATTCTTGGCTAACCATCCGCTACACTCATTGATTGCAGTTCTGGAAGTCCAACCCAAGTATCCTTGCAGTGCAAAGATCTGCTATGCTCAGGAAACAACAGCAGCAGCAGCAGCAGCAACAACAGCAACAAAAGAGACAAAGCTCCTCAAATAGTGGATCGGATGAGGTTTGTTCAAAATGATCCCAATACACTTTTTTTCTGTGCTGTTTGAATGGGAACTAATCAACACCCTGAGCAAAACTCTGAGGTGTGGCTTGTCACTAAAATGAGAATAGCTAGTCCTACTTAAAGGCCAGTCCACCTTAAGTAAGCCTGGGCCTAAATTGTCACAGACTCAGGGGTCAACCCCCTTCACTGTGATCATCAGGTGACGAGCAAGACACACAAGAAAACTTGGCTTGGCCATAAGATTTGAAGCATTACCTACCGACTAATAGCCTCAACTGTACACACAAATCTATTTGTATGGCAAATCTAAAACTCAAAAGTTGCAATATGAAGGAAAAACAATAATAAAATAAATTAGATTCTAAGACGTTTTAGTAAGACATCTTTACTATATATACAAACTATGAAAATGGACACAATATTAGGATTGATTTATTATATAAACAAATATGTAATAAAATAATTTCTCTCTCTCGAAAATATATGCCTGCTATATATCCTTGCTTAGGCCCAGCGGGGAGTCAACCAGTTGCAATATACTGGCGTAAATCCTGAGTTTACACAACTAACATCTGTAATTGGAGTTGCACAATGAATTGGTGCTATCTGATTATAAATTATAAAACTGTACGTCTTTGATAATAATCTACTCTAGGACTCGTCAAGTAGCGACGGATCCGACTCATCAAGTGGATCCAAAAAGAGAAGAAATTCAGGCTCTTCTGACTCTGGGTCAGGTTCTGGATCGGGGAGTGGTTCTGGATCAGACTCATCAGCGGAGGACAACAGTGACGAAACGGCATCAGACTACGAGCCCAGTCACAAAATCAAAAGCAGAAAGCCTCCAACCAAGTAAGTGGACAGTAGCCGTTTAATGGCTGCCTGGGTACACAGGGTTACATTATTCTCTGAAGATATTTCCCTCACCTCAGCTGTAAAGGTATTGACCATATGACCTATGATCTTTTAAAGGAACACAAGGAGTGGCGCGAGTTTAACACGGCACATATATTATGATTTTTCATCACATCTCAGGATGAATTATCGTAATGGGAAGAAAAGCAGCAACCAGAAGAAGAAATCCCAGAAGTGTTCCTCTTCTGATGATGAGGATGAGAACTACAAGAAAGCGGCGTCTGCGGGGCCTCGGCGGCAGGCCACAGTCAACGTCAGCTACAAGGAGGACGAGGAGCTGAAGACGGATTCAGACGACCTGGTGGAGGTCCTGGGCGAAGATGTCCCGCAGCCTGAGGAAGATGAGTTTGAAACACTGGAGAGAGTGATGGACTGCAGGATAGGAAGGAAAAGAGGTAAGGAACACGGGGCTAAGATTGATGATTTAACCATCGCTATAGACACGTATTTAGCCAGCTTTTCAATTTCAGGATTCTGATTACATTACTGGCTCTCTGAAATCTTCGATCAGGTCTCACATTCAGCTGTTTGCGTGAAATGTTTAAATCCCAAAGTGATTACTCGTGGCACAGACACAACCATAGTGCTGGTCTGGTCCAACTAATGATGTTTTGTCAGGTGTCTTTGATGGTAAGTATTGCCATAGTCACGATTTGGACTGACAGCCAGTCATCCAATCAGGACAGTTACATATCATGAAGCTTTTTGAGTCATCCAATCATGGTTCACAGTTTGCTCTGCTGTAGCTGCTTGATTGTTAGACATAAAGATACATTGAAATTACAGTATATAGTTTTATTTTTAACAGCTAACATCCAAACTTATGAATACAGGCAAGTTATCAGAGTCATGCGTCAAGTCTCGAGCCAATAACTTACAAGTTCAAGTCAAGTCTTGAGGGCTTTTTTTGTCTTTGTCAAGTCACAAACGGACTCGAGTAGACTCGAGTCCAAGTCTGAAGTCCACATCTCTGCTTTGGTGTGACGAAAACCGATTGAACGTCTTGTTCCTCTGTACTGTTCACCATCTTTTAGGATGAAAAAATAAATGTTACACAGTACTTTTTTCTTCCTAACAGCAACAGGAAGTATAACCACTGTATACGCTGTAGAAGCAGACGGGGACCCCAATGCCAACTTCAATCCCAACAAAGAGGCTGGTGATATCCAGTATCTGATAAAGTGGAAGAACTGGGCCCATATCCATAACACTTGGGAGACAGAGGAAACACTTAAGTTACAGAATGTCAGGGGCATGAAGAAACTGGACAATTTCAAGAAGAAGGAATCGGATAAAAAGAGATGGTGAGAGCTTCCTGCTTTATTCAATTTGATCACAGTCTTACAAATAGGCCTGGGCAATATATCAATATTAAATCAATAGTGTGACATAAGACTAGATATCGTTGTGGATTTAAGATATTGGAAATATGTCTTAAGAGTTGTCTTTTCCTGGTTTTAAAGGCTGCAATACAGTAAAGTGATGTTATTTTCCTTTTAGCTGTTCTATTATTTGCCTTAAGCCACTTGGCTATTATATCCACATTATTGATGATTATATCTAAAATCTAATTTTGAAGATATTTTCATAAAGAAGCACATCGTGACAGAAGAATATGTCGCCCAGCCATACTTACAAAAGGTAAACAAATAGTTTTACATACCGACTGTGAAAGCTGCCCAGTCATCTACTGAACACTGAGTATGTCTGCACGGTTATGGCCAAAATGATAACGGTGATTCTTGCGATCAATATTGAGATCATTTATTGATCATTCAATATTTAAAAAATAAAATAAAAACGGACTGTCAACCATGTTATGTTACCCTGTGTTTTTGCTGCAATGCTGAAAAGTATTTTAGTTTCTTCAGGGAACTAAACTGGTCATCTAATTGGCACAAGGTTGCTTGCTTTTTTGTGATTAAAAATAACAATATTTTAAATGTAAAATTTGATTTAGTGCCCTCTAAAAATAGTTGGTTGGACTCAGATTAGAAATGGAATACAGGCCATCACTTATTTTGAAATGTGTTTTGTCCTGTGCCCAGGTTAAAGGCGGCCTCACCAGAGGATATAGAGTATTTCAACTGTCAGCAAGAAATGATGGATGACCTGCACTCTCAGTACCAGCTTGTTGAGCGAATCATAGGTACCTCTTCTGCCAGATGCATCACTATTTGTGTGTATGAAGTAGGGCTGAACGATTAATTGCATTTGCAATAATATCGCGGTATGTTACGTGGTTTCCTAATCGCAAAGGCTGTGATTTGGTCACGTGAACCACAAGAGCAAATCAGTCTGCACTTTCCAGAGAAAGCATCAACTTGGCCAACTTAGCTAGCTAGCTCCGTCATAAAGATATGGAGTGGAGGAGACTGCCGTGGAGAGGGGTAACAGCCAGACTCTGAGAGCGGTAAAAACAGACTCTGAGAGGGGTAACGACCAGACTCTGCGAGGGGTAACAGCCAGACTCTGCGAGGGGTAACAGCCAGACTCTGCGAGGGGTAACAGCCAGACTCTGGCGAGGGGTAACAGCCAGACTCTGCGAGGGGTAACAGCCAGACTCTGCGAGGGGTAACAACCAGACTCTGCGAGGGGTAACGACCAGACTCTGCGAGGGGTAAAAACAGACTCTGCGAGGGGTAACGACCAGACTCCGCGAGGGGTAACGACCAGACTCCGCGAGGGGTAACAGCCAGACTCCGCGAGGGGTAACAGCCCGACTCCGCGAGGGGTAACAGCCCGACTCCGCGAGGGGTAACAGCCCGACTCTGGCGAGGGGTAACAGCCCGACTCTGGCGAGGGGTAACAGCCAGACTCTGCGAGGGGTAACAGCCAGACTCTGCGAGGGGTAAAAGCCAGACCGCAATTAGAAAATCGCAAAATTAGATTCTTTACAAAAATCGTTCAGCCCTAGTATGAAGGATTTTACTCTGAATACATTTGATGCTACATTTGTTTGACTAAATATGTGTGAATGTTTGAATTCATTTGAGCAGGACATTCGAATCAGAAGTCAGCGGCTGGTTACCCAGACTACCTGTGCAAGTGGCAGGGTTTGCCATACTCAGAGTGTAGCTGGGAAGATGGTGCTCTGATCGGCAAAAAGTTCCAGAAATGCATCGACGACTACATGTGCAGAAACCAGTCCAAGACCATTCCATCCAGAGACTGCAAGGTAATACAATGCTGAGTCTCCATTGGCAGTGGCAGTATGTTGGTAATGTGTTATACCCTGGGAGAGTAATAGTTTTAACTTAGTCTAGCTTGGCATAGTCTTTATCGACTTTCGTTCATTTACGGGATAGTTCCGGTGTCGCTGGAAGTTCCGCCGTGTGTATCTCAATTTCCGCTTTCTTTGTGTTTACTTTAAGGTTCGGTCAGATAGAGCTACATTTAGCGGCACCTCTGAGCAATGTTACACACTGAAAAAGGTTTAAGAAAAATTTGGATGTTGCAAAAAGGCAGGCAGCCTGGTTTGTTTGGAGAATGATTGTAAAGATTTACAAAGAAGAGAGACTTTATAAAATGATCCCTGAGTCAGGATAACAGCAGCAAAACACTGTCTATGCCTCTCCAGCTTCTCCCGTATCTCCCCCGTATACAGTATTTCCTGTCACTGACTTGTGTGAGGTAAACTGTGCTGTCCCCCCCCCCATCTGTAGTTGTCTTTGATCCAACCAGGCTAGACTGTTTCAGATATCTCGCGTGTCCTTTAAAATCAGTTATAACTACAAGTTTTAATATAAAAAACTTGTCTGGTTTAAATCGGGCTTGGGCCCATAATTCCCTAATAAAGGAGAGAGAGACAAATTGTTTTATTTATTTTTTAAAGTTTTTTGTATTCCTCCTGAAAGTGACTTGAAATGTTAATTAGTTTTGTTTTATTTATTTGTTACATCTGAGTTCATATGCAATTCAAAATTGCACTTTTTTTACTGTAAGATTAAAGAGAGAATAGCTTGGATGTTAAACAAGGGCTTATTAATTATATGACCTACAACTGTTTGCTTTGTTTAGTTTAAGTTTTTATTTGTGTATTCCTCCTGAACGTTACTTGATGATGTTGGAGTGATCGCCTTACGTCTGGCTTCAGGTTGCACTACACATTCATTTTACTTAACGGTGCGGTGTTAAACAAGTTTAATAAATAGAGATTTGAACCTTATTGAAATTTGTTTTGTGTAAATTGTTTGTTTTGTGTAATTGAACAATGGGAAAATAATCTCTAATTGAAAAATTAATTGGTAGATTAATCGACAAAATAATCGCTAGATTAATTGTTTAAAAAATAATGGTTTGGGACAGCCCTATATGTTTTGGCATTTTCTCTCTAAATGGGACGTTTTGGTACTGATTGGTGGGATATGCTATGGACAAAAGTCTGTCTCCACTCCCAGCTGGTGCCACCCCCGAGCTTTGGCTTTTCAACATTAAATCTCGCGTTTGGTTCGCTATGTTTTCATCTTTGGTGCTTTGGATGTTTTTGAACTAAACAGTGTAATGAATACAATTATTATTTTTTTCAGCATATGTCTTAGTTATAACACGATTTGAGCTAGCAAAGCGTGTTGTGCGTATGTGTTCATATGTGATTTATTCAGTTTGGGAAACTCAATGCTCTCTCATTTTGCCTTGCTGACTAAACAGGGAGGGACTAAAAAAACCTCTCTGTTTTGTTGTTTTTTGTATTTCAAGAGAAAATTGCTCCACAATACAAATACAGATTGATTATTACTTATTTTGTTGGTAACCGTTGTGTGGTCAGACCCTCTGCAGCACTGTGGAGTTTCCAGTCTTAAATAAACTGAATCATTACTTTTGACTTTTACTCTGCTCTCACCAACTGCTGTTCTTTCCTGTAGGTGCTCAAACAGAGACCCAGGTTTGTGCCTATGAAGAAGCAGCCAACGTACATAGGAGGTGATGGACTGGAGCTCCCGAGACTACCAGTTGGACAGTTTAAACTGGATGGCCCACTCCTGGTGCAAGTATGACTTGACTTCTTTAATTTTCAACTGGAAAAAACCACCATAGTATTCAGCGTTTTGCTGGATCCCAGCAAAACAATAGTGTATTGTTCCTAGGTGTCCTTCAAGTCCTTGAAAGTTTTGTATTTTAGGGGTCTTGAAAGTGCTCGAGTTCATAAATTTTGTGCAAGAATAGAAATTGGGAGTTCTTTTAGATATTTATTTTTACTTAAAGCAGCTACAGAGATTCTTTTGTACCTATTTTTATTTATTTATTTTTTTTATATAAAAAAAGAATATATGAATCACGATTTTTTTTTAAGCTTAGAATTGACATAACTATTCTCTGCCATGATTCTTTTTCTCACAAAGTGTAATGTTTATTGCACACATGAATCATGAGAAAACCCCACAAATTGGCAGTACCAAACAGATTTTTTGGCACTTATAGCACATTACTCATCACCACAAGCCTGTAAACACCGAGGCTTCAATGAAGAGAAGGGAGAGCATCGCAGCTCTTGGGAGCACTTTAAAACCTATTTTATACAGTCTGTGTTTAAAACTCACAGAAGAAATTAGTAGCGTTTGTGATGCAGTTGGCTTGTAAAATGAAATGAGAATCAAAGTCATAAAAAAAAAAATTAAAGTTATTAAAAAATGAAATCGTGAACAGGGGTGAATCCAGATTGCGATTCTGTAACGATTTATTGTGCAGGCCTAGCTATAACTTCACTATGCAAGTTTGCCAGATCGGGTTGCAGTTCTGTAATTTAACCCAACCTGTAGGGAGGCCAAAGAGGAAAAGTGCTTTGGTGTTGATTTAACATTCGTAAATAATAACGTGTTAGAGAAGGCAATAGGCCAGATCAGTGTTCCTCTAAAATTTCTACCACCATTGGTATAGGGCGGACGCACAACAGGGTTTCTGCTATGTACACCGCGCACCGCTGCTCCTTCAGCTGTTTATGAAAAGTCATAAAGTTGTAATTACACGACTCTGCAGATCCATCTGCTCTACTGATCTCAAGCCAACTGTCATCCGCTCTCTCTCCCTCCCCCCGGGCAACTAGAACAGCGACAGGACGTCATCACTCGCGAAGTCATGGCAACCAAGTAAACAACAGGGCGAGTACTACTTGTCACTCAGTCAAAGTGACAAACAGCAATGAAAGCCGCGACATAAAATCTGCACTCATGCTGCTACAGTTTATTGGATAATAGCATCGTAGACACCAGATGAGACAAGAAGCAAACACTAGCAAACGCTGCGGTCCCCCCCGCTGCAGGATACGCTGTATTCTTCCGACACGCTGTACTAATGTTTGCTATTGTTTTAAAACCGTTTTCCAGGTTAGTGGGGGAGCATACCGCCCAAAACCAACATGAAAAGCATAGCTAGTAGTCACTCAGCGTTCAGTTTTGATGGTAAACTGTGTAAAATAAGTGGTGATGTTATATCGCCAGTGTTAGGTAACATCCCTACGGTACAGTCTATTTGCTGGATGGTTTCATGGTAATAGTCTGTAGCTAACATTAGCAGACAAGCCCGTTACTGTTCATATTTTGGCACAATGTTTCTGACCGTAGTGGTCATAGTTACTGAAAGTGGCATGTGAGATTCTAAAAAGGAAAAACTACTTGCTGCTTTCAGGTAAAGTTCATTTTTGATGTTCAACAATTTGATGTTTAAGATGGTGTGGGAACCCTCATTGTGGCACCTTTTATTTATAAGTGTAAGATTTATGCGATGGTCATATAGTGCATGATCCATCATTTAGCAGTGTAGCAGGCCCACAAGCTGAGCTTGTGCCTTTCTCTTCCGCTCTGTTTTCATTCATAGAGGCAACAGTTGCATCCTCGCTGACGAGATGGGTTTAGGGAAGACCATCCAGACAATTAGCTTCCTCAACTACCTGTTTCATGAGCACCAACTGTATGGACCCTTCCTGCTGGTTGTGCCCCTCTCTACACTAACCTCCTGGCAGAGAGAAATCCAGCTCTGGGCCCCTCTGATGAATGTTGTGGTCTACCTGGGAGACATCAGCAGCAGGAACATGGTATGGTGCTTCCAACACCTGTTACATATACATACAGATAGGCCTGGAACAATTATTACATACATTACATCAATCGTCAATTGTTTTTAAATTCTTCTTTGTTAAACTGCAAGGTTTACTTCATAGGCTGTGTGCCTGTGTTATTAAATAACCTGGGTCACATAACAGTGATATAATCAAAAGATGTATCCAGGAATTCACTCACATTTATCTTGTTTCAAAAAGTAATTTTTAAATTTGATTGAAAGAGAAAATTATATTGTTAATCGCAATTTCTTCTAAAACAATTAATTGTACAGCAACACTTGGAATTGTTACAGCTCTACATACAGCAGCAAAGGCATCAGTTTGTTAATTGACTGTCTCAACATTCTTTCCTTTTTACCTGTTTTCTTTTAATAGATCAGGACACATGAGTGGATGCATGTCCACAGCAAGAGACTGAAACTTAACATCATCCTCACAACATATGAGATTCTCCTCAAAGACAAGGTCAGCAGCTACTTCACTTTATCGTGGCTTGCTGCTGTTTATCACTAGGGTTGGGGTATCGTTTGAGTTTCTTCTTGGACTGCAAATGTATCTTTTTATTTTTTTTAAATGTTGTCTTTGCAATAAACACATTGTAGGACTTTTTTAGTGTTGGCTTTTATATTCAATTCAGCGTTTTCAATTTGTTGGAAATGACCGATACTTTAGAGAAAAGTATTAGCACAGAACGACCGTTGAAGAACAACTTGTTTATTGCTAATGCCTATGGGCAAAATAAATTTAATAACAATAACTTATTTCACCAGTCAAACAACCAAGATGGCAGATGGGTACATTACAACAACACTGAATGCACCATGTGCTTAAGAGGTGCTATTGAACGCACTATTAAGTTCTCTTGGACCACTCCGACTGCAGCAGTGTCCATGATGTCTCAAAGGTTAGCTAGTCTGCTCTGTCTTTAGCTGCAGACTGTGGGACGTCCCGCTGTTGGACTCTTTTCCAGTGAAATAGACCCACATGCTCCAGCGTTTAGCTGTCAGCATTTTAACCATGTCTAAGCCAACTAATAGCTAAAGGTAGGCTAACATTACCGGCTGCCAAGTGTAGGGATTACTAGTGTCACATACAGCGATGTATCCGTTATCTGTAACGTTCATTTTGGAGTACCCGAGAACAGCACCGGCATTTTAAGTGGTGCTGAAATCTGCGTCGTCATTTGGTCCGGTAGATACCGGGAAGTTAGGGACTGGTTACAGTTTTGGTACCCAACCCTGCCTATTCATAATTAATTACATTTTATTTATGACACATATAAAATGGTAAAAGTCTGTTCTTAAACTGTGTAGTATAATATTAGTACATGTGAAACTTATAACGTGTGTGTCTACAGTCATTTTTAGGCAGTGTTAACTGGGCCTTCATTGGTGTGGATGAGGCGCACCGACTGAAGAATGATGACTCCCTCCTCTACAAGACCATGATGGACTTCAAGTCCAATCACAGGCTTCTGATCACAGGAACGCCACTGCAGAACTCCCTGAAAGAGCTCTGGTCCTTGCTGCACTTCATTATGCCCGAGAAGTAGGCCATATCAATTGTTATACGTAAATACTAACTCACTGCATGGTACTGTGTGGCTCGGTGCAACTTGACTCGCTTTTCTCGATTTCGTTTCCACTACAGATAGTACCCCCTCAGTTAGCTGATCGTCATAGCGATGCTACTTGAAACTGCTGTGACATCTTCTTCAACATGACACAAACGCAGTGTGCAACCAAACAGAGGAATGTCTGTACTTGATCAATTAATTGGTTTTTGAGAGTTACTGTGCAATTTAGTTTATCCGTGAAGTCTATCTACACAGCAGAATGGATTCTCTACTAACAGCAACAAACAGAGTGACGGCTGCATTCGGTCAACATTAGGAAACAATGAAATTAGGTAATCCCCATCAAGTTATCCGAGCCCTAAACAAGAAGTAGCCGGCGGATGTTTCTAGTGTGCCTGCTCTATGCATCAACACAGTGCGGAAGCAGCGCTATCTGCCAGGTTATTTTATATGTAGAAGTTGAACTTCAAAGGGTCAGATTTATACCCGGGCCGATGCCAAAGAGTCAGCCCACATGGGTCGCACACTTGACTGAGTGAGTTAGAGGTCGCCCCATTCTCTTTTGTATTTTTTGTTGTTGTCGCTGTGACGGAAAAATATCAACAGTGAACGGGGGTGTTTTGCAACTTCAGCCATATCTGCTACCTTCCATTCAACACACTACTCAGCTTACTCACTGGAGCAGCTTTGACTGTATGTGGCGCAGTAGTCTCTATAGTGTTGATAGGCTATTACGTGTGGCGTGCGGGACAGTGAGTGAGACTACAGAGCTGTGACAACAGACAGACCAGCCTATAGATCAGATATCACGGTATTCTTGACCAAATACCTTGATATCGAAATTGCGGCGATATTGTAGTGTTGACAACTGATGCTTATGATAAAATATCTTCAGACTTGGATTTAAGATTAATAATCTTCAGTAATGTGAATATAATGACTAAGTGGGTAAAGGCAAATAGTAGCACAGTTAGAACAGTCTGGTAAATTCAGAAAATGACATCACTTATGCCATATATTACGATATCCAAAATCAAAGACGATATCTAGTCTGATATCACAATATCGATATAATATTGATATATTGCCCAGCCCTACCAGCCTATTTTATCGCCAGTCGGATAATTAAAACAACCTGAATTCCAATAATGGTAAAATACTGAATATTACAGCCAATCATCAGGCTGGCCGATAATCCCTATTCAGTATTCCTGAATACCACTGTCAGGTGTGGTTACAGGTGCAAAGTATCCCAGTTCACCACAGAAAACGTTGATATGCACCAGAAGCCCTTTGTTTCTTCAAAGGGAGCTGTGTGATAACAATGCCTCTTGAGTCTCTGCCTAAACTGTTGCATTGGGGGCAAGGCAGGCATCTTTTTTTTTGGCAAGGAAGAATTATTTGTGGAATAAAAGAAACAATATGTCTGGTTCTGCTGCTTCAATTTTTAGACCTTTTAACTAAGAAGAATTAATAGCTCTACACAGATGTGTTCTTTTTGTTTTGCCTTTTTCTTATCTTTGATTTTTCTCTTGTAAAATACTGAACAGTTTTTAGTCTTTAAGCTTCAATTTTTCAAGTGAGAATCTGACAATCTGACAAGAGATGGAGAAACTCATAGACACATGCGACGTGAGGCCAGGCTTGCAAGGAAACTTCATTTTAAAGGGGTCACTGGCTAAACGTTTGGCAACTACTTTAACATCTTTTTTCCAAAATGTATATAATGAAATTATTTATGATACAATCAAACCTATAAAGCACTTTTTACAATGATGAAACCTAATTAGTTTTTGCACATTTTGCTTCTTGGGGGAAATCAATAAGGGGGTTTGTCCATTATCGTGTGCCATGAGTTGACTGTATTGCTACACCACCATTAACATGTGTCGTTTGTCTTGCTTGTTGAGGTTTCACTCTTGGGAGCTGTTTGAGGAGGCGCATGGTAAAGGCAGGGACTCAGGCTACACCAGTCTGCACAAAGAGCTGGAACCTTTTTTACTGCGCCGAGTCAAGAAGGATGTGGAGAAATCTCTTCCTGCCAAAGTGGAGCAGATCCTCAGAGTGGAGATGAGTGCTATCCAGAAACAGTATTACAAGTAAGAGCTGGACACTACCCTTTTAAATCAAAAACAAAAAAACTAAACAATGATTTCTTGTCTTTAGGGCCTGATATGGGCTTTTGAAGACTAATGCAGATTTGAGAGGGGGAAGAGTCACCGATGACTGATATTGCGCCCAATTTAGTGAATTTTGGAGCTGGAATAAAAATAGATGTTATGTATATGGATAAGAATAACTGTATTGAAGAATATTTAACAATAATATACATTATAAATACATGCTTTGTCCATGTAACCTTTCACAGGTTTTTGTGAGGGAAATGTGCGTTATAGGCGTAAAGTTACAAAGACCCTGGTAATAGGTATATAATTCACTTTTTTAAAACGGCAGTATTTACGTAATAAGTGATAAGTGGTGAAAGTTAGAGGCAAACTTGTTCCTGTATGCTCTCTGCTTATGCTTTGGGAAAAGGAAGTTATGTATTGTATTATGTAAGGGAAGTTTTGTATATCCAGCTATCATGTAACGGTGGAAGTGTTCTGCAGGTGGCGTCTGCCTGTGACGTGCAAGTTACCTTCCTCTCCCACACACACACACACACACATACACACACACACACACAGACATCTTGCTTTATTAGATAGATGGCTAGATAAACATCCTATTCATTATCAGTCCTGTGGGGGGGGGGTTGATACAGGATAGTATCGCAATATTTTCAATGGCAATACTGTATCGATACACAGGTGCCAAGTATCTATTATTATATGTGTATATGTGTTGGTCAGTTTGTTCTATTTTGCAGCAATAAAATTGAAGTGATATGAACAAACAGAAATGTTTCTTTTTAGATAAAACAGATGTTGGCAGTTTCCTTTTGGGGACATCATTTGAAATTGGGAAAAATTAGAAGTTGGAAATAAGGTAATAAATTGCAATATAGCGTAGAATATTGTGTTTATTGTGTTGGGGCGGCTGTGGCTCAGTGGTAGAGCAGTTGCCTGCCAATTGGAAGGTTGGTGGATCAATCCCCGGCCCTGCAGTCCCATGTCGAAGTGTCCTTGGGCAAGACACTGAACCCCGAGTTGCCCCCGATGCTGTGCCATCGGAGTGTGAATGTGTGTGCATGTTTATCTGATGAGCAGATGGCACCTTGTACGGCAGCCTCGGCCACAGTGTATGAATGTGTGTGAATGGTGAACGTATCCTGTATGATGTAAAAGCGCTTTGAGTAGTCGTTCAGACTAGAAAAGCGCTATATAAATACAGCACATTTACATTTAAATTGCAATAATATATCGTGGCATAAGTATCGTGATTATATCGTATCGGGAGGCGTCTGGGGAGTCCCGCCCCTACAGTCCAGTGCTGAAAAATGAAGCCAATGGGGAAGTGCCAAAAACTGCAGTTTGAGTGGCCACTTAAGGCTCGCTCTGATCCCCATAGAGCCCCGTGTTAAAATGCCCAACCTTACAGCCGAATTAAACATGTTTACAGCCTGGTACAAAATAACTGTTTTGGTCTCCATAGCCAAGTTAATCCTTCATATTCCAACTCTGGGGGTGTTGAATTTATTTTTATAACTCACCCTTTTAAATTGTATTCAGGCTTTGGGTGACAGGTGGCTGCATCACAGGGAGCCAACAGACTCTAGGCTTCATTCAACCTGCCCCAGCTCCATCCATGCGCCACCTCTCTGCCCATTTATGGATTAGCTGAAGTCGGGCAGAGCCACCCACGCTGAGCTTAATTTTTGCTCTTCAGAAACATTTAGGTGACAGAGGCTACATCTATATGTTATGGTCTATAGTCTGAACACAGCCTTACTTCCCACATTATATTAAAAAAATCCTTCGAAGTGCCGTGCAACATCTTCAGTCAATCTGTTATTCTTGTTCAACCCCTGCTTGAGTGATGCAGAGAAGAGTTTGTCATTATGGAAGAGGACATTTCTAGTTCATCTACTTCTGCTGCTAGACATTTGCACATAATCTTTAGAATAGTACAGTAAAGTGTGTGTCTTGTGTTTGTGACCAGATGGATCCTGACCAGGAACTACAAGGCTCTGAGTAAAGGTACCAAAGGCAGCACGTCGGGCTTCCTGAACATCATGATGGAGCTGAAGAAGTGTTGTAACCACTGTTACCTTATCAAGCCCCCAGAGGACAACGAGTTCTTCAGCAGAGCGGAAGCCTTGCAGGTCTGTTTACTTTATCTTACTGTGTTCAAGAATTCAAGTTCTGCATCGCTACAACGGATTTCTGTCTGCTGGGTTCCAGAGAGTCCATGTATGAGATGAGTGTAGGCTAGGGCTGGGTACCGAATTCAATACTTTGTAGGCACCGACCGAATTGCTTCTAAAGTATTGAGAAATGCCTTGTCATACAATACCCAATTTCAATACCTAAGGAGTAAATCTGCATGCAGCATGCTTCTGCAAAGATCTAATAATGTCTGTGATTGGCTGTCTAACATTACACGTCATAGACACGCAGGAAAAACTCTACACAAAAACCGGGCTCACGTTGTAGGACCTGCAAAATGTATAAAAAGATCTGTGCCATAATGTGTAATGTTGTCATTTCTTTCTATTTTATAAAACTGGTATTGAAAAAGTATCGTTAGAAACCGTATCAAATGTCACGTTGTTAGTATCAAAAATCTTCCCCGGCCCTAGATGCAACCATTATACATGTTGTTGGTACGATTATAGTCTGAGGAATAATCACGGTATCACAATTATTAAGCCTTTATTAATTTCAAACACTACTTGCATATAAAAATCACATAAACACTCTTTAGATTTAGAGAGATGTGTATTCTAGTAAAAATGAGAACTGAGAACATCTGTCGTACGGTACAGTAGTAGCTTCCATGTCTCTGATAAGCAGGGTGCTTTAAGGCGCCGACACACCAACCCAATTATCGGCCGTCTGGCGAGGTCGGTGACTCGAATCTGTTCGGTGTGTTCCGTGCCGTCGTCAGTCGGAGGAGCCAATGGCCAATCTGATTGGCTGAGTGCTAGACCTTGACTAGCGAATCAGTGCATTTATGTTAAAACACTTACCGAACATGACGAGCAGGATGAGCGAGACAAACACCTCTCAAAATCTGACAAAAATCTTTCAAACTGACCTTTGTCGATTTAAAAAAAAAAAAAAAAAAAAAAAAAAAAAAAACAGATTCAGCAACTGTACGGCCTGTTTCTTGCGGAACCGTATTCCGAACGAGCTGCCATGATGGTTGGCTTTAAAATTCCGGAGAAGCCAGATCCACGTGACACATTCGTAAATTTCCTGTTTTAATATTTTGGGCGACAATACAGATTAGCGCCGCCTGCTGTTATGCAGACGTATTATGTCTTGCACGCGCACAGATCGTACGCTCAAGTCGCCGTTGCTTCGGTGTGTTCCGAGTCTTTGTTGGACCAACGAGAGCCGAATGATCAGTCTGACAAGTTGCAACAGTTGCAATGATTGTGAACTGTCCCGCATTTCAAATCTTTGTTTTTCTACATTATCATTAGTTAGAATAATTGAAGGTGATCTTCAACAAAAATAAGACATAATAAAAATGATTATATGAACAATCATCAACCTTTTTTATTTAAATTCATCAGAAAATATTAGAGTAATTGGGTTGTAATTGGGTTTTCTTCACCGAGACATATTATTTCAAGAGAGAATCATGCATCAACAAACTGGGGGGAAATGTGATTTCTGCATTCCAAATATCATCATTACCATCATATCACTTGCAGAGGACAGACCAGTTCCTGTTAACACACTCTTTTCCTCCCACAGCATCTGGTCCGCTGCAGTGGGAAGCTGGTTCTTTTGGACAAACTACTGGTGCGTTTAAAGGAGCGAGGACACAGAGTCCTCATCTTCTCCCAGATGGTACGGATGCTGGATATCCTGGCTGATTACCTGAAGGGCCGCCAGTTCCTCTTTCAGGTAGCTCCACACTGTTCTCATATAACCATTGGACATACACTGTTCACACATACACAACTATGCTCTATAAAAGTTCTCCGGAATTTAGCTCCAGCTAACTAGAGAAAGATGAAATGCCATCTACATATTTGTTATATATTTCTGAATTTGAAATGCTGTACATTTGTGCAGAGATTAGATGGCTCCATCAAAGGGGAGATGAGGAAGCAGGCGTTGGATCATTTTAATGCTGAGGGCTCAGAGGTAAGTTCTACCTATAGGAGAGGATATTGAATATCCAGTAAATGCTGTTTGTGTTTCATTTGAATAAGTAGGGACTGTAACATAATGAACCCCCATTTGTACACAGGATTTCTGCTTCTTGCTATCGACGCGTGCGGGTGGTCTGGGTATCAATTTGGCATCAGCTGACACAGTAGTCATCTTTGACTCGGACTGGAACCCCCAGAATGATCTCCAGGCCCAGGCCAGAGCCCACAGGATCGGTCAGAAAAGACAGGTAGGCAACAACTGTCAGAAACCTCTGTCCATCTTTGCTTTGCTGTATTTTGCAGCTGAATGCCCACTGTCACCTACATCCACGCACCATGGAACTGGCAATTAATAACACCATGTTGACTGTGGCTGCAGAAAGCTTTAGCTGCTTTACAATAAAAGAATTAGAATAGTTGGCCAGTGGAACACTGAAATAGTGAAGCAGTGGCAGAAAATGGTATTTGGCATTGCTAAAAACTACTGCTCCACTTGCAGAGAAAACTAACATTACGTTACTATACGTGTTGCCTAGTAACTGATGAAATTGTTTGGTCAAGATTGCATAAACGGCGTTAATGACTGTGATAAAACTAATCCTATGGTTGGCACTATTTAAGAGGAAGAAACAGTCCTTAGATACTTTAGGCTGTGGGACGCAGTTTTCTTCTCCATACAATTCTTTCAGCATTTAATTCAAGTGGTCTGAGAGAAAACTAGACTTCTTTACCTCCTCCTTGCCTCTATTTTTTCTATTTTTAGGCTTTAATAAATCTAGTTGTCTCAGGAGACTTTGGCCAATCACAGGTTATTTTAGAGAGGGAAAGAGCGTTTCTATTGGCTGTTCTATCAATGCAGATGCGTGTGTATGTTATTTTGGTGAAAATGCATCATCCCTAGTAGACTTAAATTATCTACATTATCTAAATGCACTGCCAGAATGTGTTAACATTTTATTCCTGATATACAAAGTATACTATATACGGCACAATTTCCTTGTGGTTGGCAGGTGAATATCTACCGTCTGGTGACAAAGAGCTCAGTGGAGGAGGAAATCATTGAGAGGGCTAAAAAGAAAATGGTGCTGGACCACCTTGTCATTCAGAGGATGGACACTACAGGGAAAACTGTCCTCCATACGGGTTCTGCTCCCTCCAGGCAAGCAATGCATGCCGCATTCTGCTGCTTTCCTCCGTTTGGCTCGGTCCCTCTTGAACTAAACTGTCTGTGCTTGTTGACCACTAGGATTGGGCATCGAGAACCGGTTCCAACTAGGGATAGTTTTTTATTTTTATCGTAATCGATTGGAAAAAATATTATTGAAGAAAAATTTTTTTTTTCCAAATTTAATTTAAATTAAATTTAATTTAAGTCTTGCTTTTGGTAACGCCTGCCGTACTTCCAGGCGCTTACTGTGTTGCAGCCATGGAGCGCAGTAAGCGGTGCTCTAGTGAGGCTTTATTTTGCCTTGAAAAAAGCCCAGTAAATTTGTAAACCACCATTGAATCCAAATCAAATGTTCCTCTTATTTGTAAAATAAGCATGTGACCCGTTTCAACTCCAAACCCTCAAAGAATTGAGAAATGATAAGAACTGGAATGGAAAGGAATAAACAGGATTGGAATCCGAAATGTTCAAATGAAAATGATGCCCAACCCTATTGACCACCTGGTCATTGACAGACGAGTTTGTCATTTTTTCACCCAAAAAATCAATTCAAGAGATCTGTGCATGTACCCCCTTTTAAAGGTTGCTGCTACACTTTGCTGTCATCTCACTTCAGTGTGTTTTATTTCATACAGTTCAGCACCATTCAACAAGGAGGAGCTATCTTCCATCCTCAAGTTTGGTGCCGAGGAGCTTTTTAAAGAGCCAGAGGGTGAGGAGCAGGAGCCTCAGGTATGTAGTTAACAGTTAAGGGCTGGACAATATATTGATTTTATTTGGACATTGATATGCTGTATGAGGCTAGATATTGACTTAAATGTATTTTTGAATTTTGGATATCAAGTATATAAGTAGTATATATAAGTGTTGTCTTTTCCTGGTTTGAAAGGCTGCATTACAGTAAAGTGATGTCATTTTTTGAACATACCAGGCTGTTCTGTTATTTGCCTTTTACGCATTTAGTTGTTATTAGGGCTGTAACAATAGGCGATACAAAACCGAAATTGCGACAGATCCCCTTCCACATCCCTTCCAACTCCCAGAGTTATCCTTCTTGTCCAGATCTAATGCTACCACATCTTTAAGTTACCATTCGATTAGTCTTCTATCTATACAGTTAACGTTACTGATGAATTTGTGGGTTAGCCTAGAGTTGTGAACCGTGATCAAAACAATCAGACTAAAAATAACTGAACGTGTTGAACGATGTCCTAATCTTATGTTACCCACCAAGAATAAGCTAGCCAATGTAGTTAACTAGCATGTAATTAGCCTGTGCCTGTTATCTCCTAACATAAACCTATGCTCTCCATCTCTGCTGATTGGGAATGATTGAGATTTCTCTTGCACAGCTACCAGAAGACTTACAGCTTTCAGACAGGTTGCTCACGTCACATCTACGTCTTCCAGCTCAGCTGGAGGTTGCGCAGTAACGCTCAGCCATCACTGGAAAAGAGCTTCTAATAGACTTCACTGGTCTCCGTCCAGACCAATGGGATCTGTTGGTCCATTTCTTTAACTGTCTATGGTTAAAGACCAAGCATTAGCATTAGCTACTTGTCAACCAGCACCTTTACAGTAGGCACCAACGCACTTTTCCTCTTCGGTCCCACTACATGTTGGAAGCGGAATTGACCGTTACTGTTACCATTACCATTATTCTTGTCTTATTCGAAATAGTTGATGAATCACTGAAGCGATTTTGGAAATATTATTTTAAGGTACAAAAGAATCTTGCTGTATCGATCAATATTGAAATCAATCAATATCAATAAATAAGGTCTCTGTGTGTTGCAAAGTGGCATGTAATCAATGACAACGATGTCAAAGTTTTATTACGTTTACTGAGTATAACTCTCCTCCAACTCTCTGTAGGAAATGGACATTGATGAGATCCTCAAAAGAGCTGAGACCAGGGAGAATGACCCTGGACCCTCTACAGTGGGAGAAGAACTGCTGTCTCAGTTCAAGGTATACAAACAAGAAATATTTCTTTCTTTTAGGATCAATGTCCAAATGTGTGATGCTGTTGTTCTACAGAAATGTAACATGTACAGTGTATGACCTGAATTGTGCAGGTAGCCAACTTTTCTATGATGGATGAGGAGGAAATAGACATCGACTCAGAGCGTAGTCTGCGGAGTTGGGACGACATCATTCCCGAGGAGCAGAGGAGGAGGATGGAGGAGGAGGAGAGGCAGAAGGAGCTAGAGGAAATCTACTTGCTGCCACGCATGAGGAATTGTGCCAAACAGGTACACAACAGTAATGAGAATATAGTCTCAATTAAACACGTTTAATTTACTGGACAGTTCTGCTGCAGCTGGAGGTTCCACCAGATGTCCCACGTCTTCCTCTTTATTTGTGTTGGTGCTCTAACCTGTGGCTGATTTCTGAGGACCATGGTTACCTGGTCCTCAAATCTCTGCAGGGTAAATCCAGACAGCTAGCTAGACTATCTGTCCAATCTGAGGACTATGGTTACCTGGTCCTCAGATCTCTGCAGGGTAAATCCAGACAGCTAGCTAGACTATCTGTCCAATCTGAGGACTATGGTTACCTGGTCCTCAGATCTCTGCAGGGTAAATCCAGACAGCTAGCTAGACTATCTGTCCAATCTGAGGACTATGGTTACCTGGTCCTCAGATCTCTGCAGGGTAAATCCAGACAGCTAGCTAGACTATCTGTCCAATCTGAGGACTATGGTTACCTGGTCCTCAGATCTCTGCAGGGTAAATCCAGACAGCTAGCTAGACTATCTGTCCAATCTAAGGACTATGGTTACCTGGTCCTCAGATCTCTGCAGGGTAGATCCAGACAGCTAGCTAGACTATCTGTCCAATCTGAGGACTATGGTTACCTGGTCCTCAGATCTCTGCAGGGTAAATCCAGACAGCTAGCTAGACTATCTGTCCAATCTGAGGACTATGGCTACCTGGTCCTCAGATCTCTGCAGGGTAAATCCAGACAGCTAGCTAGACTATCTGTCCAATCTGAGGACTATGGTTACCTGGTCCTCAGATCTCTGCAGGGTAAATCCAGACCGCTAGCTAGACTATCTGTCTAATCAGAGTTTTCTGTTGACAACAGAAAACTACTTCTGAACGTACACATGTTCAACCAAAACAACTTCCTTCCTGAGACTATTTAGCAGAGGCACCGTGGCGCTGTCCGGAGATTAGCACCACCCAAGATGATTGTGATTGGTTTAAAGAAATGCCAATAAACCAGAGCACGTTTTTCTCCCATCCCAGAATTCTGTGTGGACTAGTCAGACCCTCCTCCACAGCACTGCGGAGTCTGGCAGTGGGAGACTATGCCAAATATAATAATACTATATACTAATAATACTATATAAATATATAGGGTTTTTTTGGGGGGGGGAGAATAACAGTTGTGTGCTATTCGCACTTTGGGTTTTTGAAATACCTGTCAATTTTCTTGCTTTTTGTTACCAGATCAGCTTTAACGCGAGCCAGGGCAGGCAGAGCAGGAATAGGAGGTACTCTGGGTCTGAGAGCGACTCCCCATCAGACCGGAAGAGGCCAAAGAAACGAGGACGGCCTCGGACCATTCCACGAGAAAATATTAAGGGCTTCAGCGATGCTGAGATCCGGAGGTTAATACAATTTTATTTTATAGAGATGATGCAATTTTACACAGTTCCAATACAGAGCAGGAAACTGATGTGCTGCACAGAGAGTTTATAGCTATTTCTAATTTTAAACTCTTGTCCCTATTTGGGCATTTCATGTACAGTGTAATTCAAATATACAGCTTCCAGTATCACAAAATCACAAACTACAATTAGGAAAATACGTATTACACTTTGCTGCATGTCGTCCTTTCATGTCTTCAAGCTAATCTGTCAATTAAAGGTCATAAAAGCCCCCAAAAAATCTTTAAAAATCAAAAACAATACACATCAGACAATACAGATTATATTGTAGCTATTTATCCTCCTCACATATTCCTGTTAACCTCTCTGTGAACTACTTGCAGGTTTGTCAAGAGTTACAAAAAATTTGGAGGACCACTGGAAAGGTAAGCTGCTTCATGTCTTCATAGTTTAACAAAACCATTTGCCACGCGTCTGCTCAACGTCTATTTGTCACTCAGGTTGGATGCTATTGCGCGTGATGCCGAACTTGTGGATAAGTCTGAACACGACCTGAAACGCCTGGCAGAGACGGTTCACAACGGCTGTGTGAGAACACTACGAGAAAACCCCTGCGGACCAGAGAAAACGTCAGGTAACCAAACAATCTTTTTATTGCTTAAGGAAATAAAGCCTGTGATGAGGAAGTTTTCTACATGTATATTTTATATTAGAAATACAGGGGTAGTGATTAGAATTGGGGGTTCTCCACTGATGATTTGGGGTTGGAATGAAAGTGGGAGGGAGACGACGTCTATTAAGTAGGGCTGGGCAATAATTAAATATAATATAATAATTTCTATGGAATCCTATCATGATGAAATCAGATATTGTAAGATATAATTACGTCGTCAGAATTGGTAGTAACAAGCACATACTTAATCAATTTTCTCAGAAAATCTGTTAACTGTTAACTTTTGGGAAATTTAGGAGAAATCAACTTGGTGTAAGAAAATAAATATCTAAATGTGTATTTTGGACTTTTTTCCCCACTAGTCTCAAAATTGACCAGTGCTTGAAAATACAATGTTTTTGCCTGCTGAATCTCCCCATAATTTGATAACACAGATGATCTGTTAATCTTACCAAGGTAAGACTCCTTAGTCTAACAATGGATTGTTCAGTGCCGGAAATAAAATTGAATTGAGAATCGAACCATGACACCCTAGCACATTGACATCATACCCCTCCCAGTATTCTTAAACTGCCTTTCTTTTGCAGGAATAAATGGCTAATAAAGAGTGATACTTAATGACACTGCTGTTTTTCCACTTGTTTGATGATCAGGAGGCAGAAGAGGAAAGGTGAAGGGCCCTACATTCAGGATCTCTGGAGTTCAGGTGAATGCCAAGCTGGTTATCTCCCATGAGGAAGAGCTGGCTCCACTCCACAAGGCCATTCCTGCTGACCCAGAGGAAAGAAAGAAGTAAGTTTCCCGATAAGACATTATTTCTGTTGGACGGGATTGACCATCACAGCTTATTTATTTTTTGTTATTTTTTTGTGTTAGGGCTGTTGCTATAACGGCAATATTACAATACTGCACCATTGACACGCCGACCGCAGGCGGGCCACGAGGCATGTCCTTTGACCTCGATACGTCTAGCGGTTCCGATCTAGCATATACCCTGAAAGAGGTGGTTTCGGTACCCATACCTAAAAAAGGATTATCTATTTCCATCGGGTATCGGGCTTCCTTTTGTGATCACACATATCACAATGACAATAAAAATACTGGCATCACTAATACACATGAACATGTAATATCTATATTCACATTATAGACACCATCGCTGACTATCCCTCTAAGAATTTGGCCAAAATAAAGCACATTGACCATACACAGTCCAGCCATATACTAGGTTGTTAAGGCAACACAATACCTTTAGGCGGCAATCTGAGACTCAAATTTTATCCGCCAAGCTGAGTAGAGGAATAACTTGCCAGATGCGCATAATGATCACGGATTTTAGATTTGTTTTGCACACCATTTTTTTTAACACAATTGACTGGTGCTGAGAGAGTGCAAAAGGCATATTGTATTTCATTGTTGTGGTACTCTGCGCTAAGGTGCATATGACAAAAAACTTGAACTTAAATGTTCTGCTTCCAATACATCCCATAATTGTGTTACGAGCATACAAAGTTGTGTCCAAAAGTCATAAACAGTATTTAGAAAAGCTTGAAACGGCGATCAGCAAAAAATAAGACTGTCCCATTTCACACCCTCTCTTAGTAACAAAACCAGATCAGGTGAACAAATAATATTACTTAGCTTCCTCCATGTGCCTTGATTACCATAAATGTCCTTTCAAAATAATAGAACTACACCTGGCTCTTACAACACCTAATAATAACCTAACTATAAAGTTTATTTATATAGCACTAACATGAAAAAGTCACTTGCAAATATACGGTGCTGTGGAGCCACCCTAAATTACCGCGGGGGAGATCCCTGTCCAGTGGCAGCCCTCATCTCTTTATATTCAATACTTTTAAGTTTGGACACGCCTTCCCATTCAAGTGAATGAGAAAGCTTTTCCAAACCTTTGACTGGTACTGTATATAAAGCAGCCTTGTTGCAAAACATGACATGACCAAATCTATTTGAGTGTCTAGATTTGAATTGTGTGTATTTAAATAGGTATATGATTCCATGCCACTCGAAGGCAGCGCACTTTGACATTGAGTGGGGGAAGGAGGACGACTCCAGCCTCCTTATAGGAATCTATGAGTATGGTTACGGCAGCTGGGAGATGATCAAGATGGATCCAGACCTCAACCTCACACACAAGGTCAGTCCAGGCACAGTCCTCTTGTAAACTTTTTGTGTGATCATAGAGGATCATGTGTTTGATCCTATTGTAGGGCTGGAAGATATATCCAAATCACAATTAATTGAACATTTTACGTTGATTACGATTAATAAACTTCTATTTATTTTTTATTTTTGTTCATGCTTTGTACTATAAATATGCCTATGTAATTTAGAAAAAGGCAAACAGAGACAGCAGTGACAAGAGGCTTTATCTAAACAAATGTAGTATATGGGCAGGTTTGGATATTTCCTCATGTACAAAAAGGCATAATTAAAACTCCAGGAGAACAGTAGGCAGACGGGCAGGAAAATCCAAAGGGTTGGGAAGAAGGGGAAGCATGTTTGATCATTTAGACTTAGACTTCTCTTTATTAATCCTTTTGGGATGACTCCTGCAAGGAAATTGAAATTCCAGCATCCGTTTTTGCAAGAAATACAGTAAAAGGCAGTATAGAGAAAAACAATAATAACAGTAATAATGAAAATAATATAAATAACAATAATGAACATTCAGCTGTAAAAGGAAATTAACCATAAAATAATAGTAAAAAGTGTCAGTGCAAGTCCGTGTGTGTGTGTGTTACCAGAAATTGGATCATTTATATCATATACATATATAATATGTCTTCTTAATTGTTTATATTAGATTCACCAAAACAAGTGAGAGAGACTCCTTTTCAATTGTGAAATACACACGTTGATGCTGGTTACGTCAATATGTTTCCTTCATTAGCCACATGGCTGGTGAAGGAAAAAGTGAATTTTGAACCCTGGATGTGTTTGAATGCAGCCATTTGTGATCTGTTGACTGTGTCCACTGTTGATCAGCTCCTACCGGACGACCCAGACAAGAAGCCGCAAGCCAAACAGCTTCAGACCCGAGCAGACTACCTCATCAAGTTGCTAAGCAAGGACCTGGCCAAAAAAGAAGCCCAGAAACAAGCAGGGACAGTAAGTCTACATCTCAATCTCCCTTTGCATCTCCACCCACAATGTCATGTAATCCATAAATCTGGGATTCTGTGGGGTCTTAAGAAGTCTAACATTTCACAATCTACGTTTTAGGCCTTAAAGTCTTAAATTTGCTAAGTATCGTGTTCTAGGTCTTAAATAATTTTAAACCGGTATAGATTCTCCTACGTCAATGTAATGCTACCTCTAATGCTCATAGAAATGTTTTTTTCCTAATTCTGTGCGATTCTAGTTCTTATGCTTGTCCAAATATAATTTGCTATATATATATATTTATATATATATATATATATATACATATACAAAATATTATTATTATTAAAGTCACTTTTATTCCATTTGAATATGTTTATTTACCTTGCTTCCTTACTTTTATGTTGTGATATACACAAGGTCTTAATTTTCATTCATTAAGGTCAAAAAGTCTTAAATTTGACTTTGTGAAAGCTGCAGGAACCCTGATGTAATCTTTAATATAGATATATTATAATGTATGTCGACCAGAATCTACCATGCCCACTCTGTATGTATGTAGGCCAACTCACGAAAGAGGAAACCAAGAAGTAAAAAGAGCAAAACTCTGAAGCCATTGAAGACCGAAGAGGTGCTGAAGAGCACATCCTCCGATCCCCCATCGGACAAGAGGACAGACGATGAAGACGACATTGAGGAGGAAAAGGTGCGTTTAGATGCTGCTTTTCTTGCCTAGCATGAAATGAAAGCTTCCTTTTGTTAGTTCAGAGTAGAAGAGTAGCGTGTTATTTTATTTATTTTCCTCTCTCAAATATTTCTTTCATATGTTATTTCATTCCAAAAATAACAGTGAAGATGCTATGAAAAATGACAACACATGGCAATATAACACACACACAGTCTGGAGTTTAAAAAAGAGACAAGAGCTGGAAGTCAGCTTAAATAGCTAGAAGTAAAATAATGGGGAAACGGAATGTAAATGCATAGCTGAATAAATAACTGATAATAATCCCAAAATAAAGTCAGACACAGGCAAATAAGAGAAAATGTACATAAAAAGGACAACAATTGAAACAATGTGACTGAAAATGATATAACAGCAAACTAATGTAGAAACTAATGTTTCTATATTAGTAGTTTCTACACACACACACACACACATCTTACATATATTGTATAAAACAAAGTTTTATTAACTTTGTTAAACTAGGCCTACAATAACGTTTGGTTAGCCTAAAGTCTTTACACATACCTTTTTAGTGCATAGAATACTAAGCTATTACAATAAAAAATATGGCATGATTTTATAAATCTTTTCAATGTTAAACCTACATATGGCTAGGGCTGGGCGAAATGGCAAAAATCAAATATCACGATATTCTTGACCAAATTCATCAATATCGATATTGCGACCATATTGTAGGGCTGTCTTTTTTCAACCAAAATAATTTCACAATTTGGTTTTAGATAATCAACAATAATGTGGTAAACCGTTTCAAGTGAAACTAATAAAAAAATAAAAAAAATATTTTTTTATGTTCACATGCGTGCACAAAAATAGCGTAAAGAATCTGTAAATCTGCAATTCTTTGAATGATATTCCCTCAAAACAACAGATTTTCTGAGAACATTGATTTATATGTGCCTGTTATCAATTTAAACAACATATTTGTAAGTCACTACACATATATATATATATATATATATGATTTCATTATAATGATTCCATTGAAAGATGATAAATTATCATATTGAATTATCGTCCAGCCCTACATGTGGCACAGTGAATGCATATTAATTGTCCTTAATGACTACCTTACCTATAGGCCAGTAATAATAATTTTAAATATATATACACACACAAATAAGCTGATTTACATTTGCTAATGATATAATGGATTCATGTTAAAACATTTTATTTTCCAAAAAACTTTGGCGGCCCTCCTGCAGTAACTCTGAGGACCCTCTAGGGGTCCCGGACCCCCTGTTGAAGATATCTGGAATAGAGATTGGGTGTAACATGTTTGGACCTTTTCAGGAGGCAGCGCCGGTGAAGATAGCGAGCAGACGGGGCCGAGCGGACAGGGAGGCACTGAAGGAGGAGGACGAAGACGAGGAGCCTGAGCAGGAGGACGTTTCTTCATCAGGGGAGGGGGAGGTTAAAGAAAAAGAGATCAAAAAAGAGAAGGAGGAAAGTTGGGACATCAAAGAGACAAAGGAGGCAAAAGAGAAAAAAGAAACCAAGCCTCTGGAGGCAGTACATAAACAGGACGAGAGCATGGAAAAGGTGAAATAATAATTGTCTAAATGTGATATGTTGCTTTACTGCTATAGTCTATAGTTGTGATTCATTAAAATGAATAGCTAATTATGCTAAAGGCTGACAGTGTGACGCCAAAAACACAACACACGTTGAATAGCCAAGAAGTGGAGTTGTTTTCAATCTGTCGGCCACGCCGGCTGCGATCATTTCGCCGTCTCCTCTATTTCTCCCGCGTTCAAAATGTGTCAAGCCAGGCAGGTAATCGCATCTCTCTGTGTGAGTGTGTGTGAGCGAGAGAGAGAGAAACGTTCTGTAGAGTGGGGAGGAGAAGGATCGCTTTGTAGAGTGTGGTCTAGACCTGCTCTATCTGTAAAGTGTCTCAAGATAACTCTTGTTATGAATTAATACTATAAATAAAATTGAATGGAATTTGTGATCGGCGTTTAGAACTGCACGCATGGTATGAACAGCCAGGCGCGCGATTAGGCATCTTCTCTTCATGGCTATTCACAGCGTGTCCCGGCGTAAGTAAGTTAGGGAAAAAAAGACAATGGTTTGGTTAGGACTTATCTTTCAAATCCTCTCATCAGAATGAAGTAAAGCCTGAGGTGCGAACAAAGAAAGCCTCTGATGTGCCAGTACATATTACAGCAAGTGGAGAGAATGTGCCATTATCAGAGGAGTCCGAGGAACTGGACCAGAGGACCTTCAGTGTGGTATGTTTCACTTATGACCAAATCTTTACATAGACTAAACAGCCGAACAACCGAAGTATGTATTGAATGTTGTATAGTATATTAATACGATTAAAACTAAATTGTCTTAAAGGGTAATTTTACTTTTTTTTCCAACCTGGTGCCTATATCCCCATGCATTGGTTTCTAAGTGACTGATGTGAACAAAAATCTTTAAAATTGGTCCAGTACTGAGCGAGAACGCTTTAACCAGCAGCTGTGAAACAAGCTGTAATGTTACCCTACAGGACAGATGTTCAGCATCAGGGAGAAACAAGCTGTAATGTTACCCTACAGGATAGATGTTCAGCATCAGGTAGAAACAAGCTGTAATGTTACCCTACAGGACAGATGTTCATCATCAGGTAGAAACAAGCTGTAATGTTACCCTACAGGATAGATGTTCAGCATCAGGTAGAAACAAGCTGTAATGTAACCCTACAGGACAGATGTTCAGCATCAGGTAGAAACAAGCTGTAATGTTACCCTACAGGACAGATGTTCAGCATCAGGGAGAAACAAGCTGTAATGTAACCCTACAGGACAGATGTTCAGCATCAGGTAGAAACAAGCTGTAATGTAACCCTACAGGACAGATGTTCATCATCAGGTAGACACAAGCTGTAATGTAACTCTACAGGACAGATGTTCATCATCAGGTAGAAACAAGCTGTAATGTAACCCTACAGGACAGATGTTCAGTATCAGGTAGAAACAAGCTGTAATGTAACCCTACAGGACAGATGTTCAGCATCAGGTAGAAACGAGCTGCAATGTAACTCTACAGGACAGATGTTCAGCATCAGTTTGCATCCACTAAAAGTTCTGTTTTTGCCGCTGCCAGACTTAGATTATTATTTTAAGTGTCTGTCTCATATGATATGAAACTGGACAATATCCAGAGAATCCGGTGCAGACATGGTCCAGAGTTGCTCTTACATATAGCACACAACAAAAGATTGTCCGTGTCAGGCTCAACAAGCATCCAAATGGTTTAATAAAGTTGTGGATTGGAGTTGCTGGAGTTTACCTTTGTTTGACCGTTGCAGTGTAAAGAGAGGATGCGGCCGGTGAAAGCAGCCCTGAAGCAGCTGGACAGGCCGGAGAAAGGGCTGTCGGAGCGCGAGCAGCTCGAACACACCAGACAGTGTCTCATAAAGATCGGGGACCACATCACCGAGTGTCTCAAGGAGTATTCAAACCCTGAACAGATCAAACAGTGGAGAAAGTTAGTACATACACACACAAAGTTAAGCTGACCCTCAAGGCAGATTTCACGTGGGTCAATGTCAGGTTGAATGATTTATGGGAGCCTAACCTTTACATTTTTGTTCATATGTTACATTTGAATAGGGCAGTGTACTGAACAGACCGAATTGCCTCTAAAAGATTGAGTATTGAAAAATGCATACTTGAATCCCTAAGAAGTAAATCTCATCAGTCAGTGAGCCAATAAGCATGCAGCATGTTTCTACCAAGCTCTAATAATTCTGTTAATCTGTGATTGGCTGTCTGACGACATAGAGACAAGCAGGAAAAACTCAACATTACACAGAGGCGGCTCACGTAGTAGGGGCTGGAACATGAATAAGATATGTGCCGTAATGTTAGAATTTCTTTTTTTATAAATCGATTTACCATGTTTGTCTTTTACAGAAACTTGTGGATATTTGTTTCCAAATTCACTGAGTTTGACGCCAGAAAACTACATAAACTCTATAAGCATGCAATCAAGAAAAGACAAGAGAACGCCCAGGTATGTGAAGGCCCTATTGTCCTTCTTCATTTGGATTACAGTGTGAAATCCTATACTGACATTAGAAATCCATCATGCCAACGATTCTTTCTTCAGGCAATGGAGCAGAACACGAGAAGTACAACCACCCACAGCTATAAGCACGCAGGTACATTCAGCTTCCTCCGTGCATAGAGAACAAGATGAGCACGTTTTAACTCTGTACTGATTCATTTGCTGGCTCTGTCCTCAGATATCGAAAGGCTGAAGGACAACTCTCACCAGGACGACAGCAGCAGGGACAGCTACAGCTCGGACCGGCGGTACCATGAGAGCAGCGGCAGCCGGGAGAGACACAGCTCGGAGTCCCACAGGAAGACCACAGGGGGGGAGTCCCGGAAACGGCCGTACTCCTCCTTCAGCAATGGCAAAGACCACAGAGACAGAGACCACTACAGACCAGACAGCAGGGACAGGGACAGAGACAGACAGGACAGGTGAGGGACACATGCTGCTCTCAGGAACAAACTGGGCCTTTTGGGGAGGTACATATAAAGTGCAGGGTCTGGGGGTCTTCGTCGAAGACTTAATTTCATGCTTTCTGATGCATTTTACATTTTTGAAACGTCTTAATTCATGTCAAGGAAAACCCAAAATTCTGGTGCAGGTAACAGTTCAAAATATAAAAATATTATGGAATATAATGCAGTAAGGGGGCGTTTGCATCCGACTACACTTGACCACATGGGTTGTCTTTGTTACTGGAGCACAAGATATGAAGACTGCTTCAGTATATTATACGGCAGCGGGCCTGCAGCACACTTTGGTGGAGACAACTCAGGGGACGCTCGCGCACCGCCGGGCTCAAAGCTCACATTATTTCAGCCACTGGATTTCACACGATGATGGTTAATTTTGCAATTTAGGGCCGGTCTGTTACACCACTATCGTATATTATATTATATACCGTAACATTCATAACACTGATTCAGTGGAACATGTAAAAAACTCTTCTTAAACACGTTCATATTTTGTGCGGCAATAGACTGCATTACAAAGAAAAGTAATAATCCAATAATAAACAGATAAATTACAGTACGTTAATTCACTTTTACATGCACAATACTTGTGTACATAGCCTGTATCATATATCATAGCCATGTTCCTCCCCATGCACGTTCAGAAAAGACCCCACAGGTAATCACTACTACTTTTATTGTGTAGTATAAAGAGACAACTGTACTGTATGTCTTTGTACAACCCTTGAACCATATAGAGTTTAAGATATAAATAATAAAATGAGTAGGCTAAATAAATAGTTTAAAGCACAAATAATTAAAAACCTAGAATACTTTATATACAAATAAATGAAATCACTGCTTGTAATTTGGGGGTCACGGGGTCATCTGACTTTTATTGACTTCCACATGGGATGAAGTGATTTTCTTTTCTCTAATACAGATGATGCTGAGTCATTAATAAATTAGTCATGACAGTCCACTATGTTAGCAGTTAGAAAGTTACTCAACTTGTTGGATAGTTAGCTAATGTTAAATTGCTAATTCCCCCCCACCGTGCTTTCATGCTACGCAGGCAGAGGGAGTTCAGGGTTAGCTAGTTGGTTTTTCCTTTTTTGCTCACCTAACACTGCCGTGGCTGCCCTCCTCCTGCCATCTTTACTCGCGCTGGGTTGTTAAATTCCAGGATGATCTGCACACGACCGGCCTCCCGGCTGTAGAGGTTGAGGGCTTCGGGAGGGGCGGGGGGGCGCGTCATTCAGAACACAAGACAAAATAAGAATGTTCTTGCAAAACAGAACATGGCAAAATAATAGTTAGTTTTTTTCTTGATTGTACTATTTTGGTGATCGTTGGGAGCCAAAATTGAAATTCAATTAATTGCACTGCCCTACTACAGAATATTTATACACTAGCACGAAACATGTTTAAGATTCAGGTTTGCCCTGGTGTGTGTGTGTGTGTGTGTGTGTGTGTGTGTGTGTGTGTGTGTGTGTGTGTGTGTGTGTGTGTGTGTGTGTGTGTGTGTGTGTGTAGATACTACAATGACGGTAAGCACAGGAAGCTGGAAGAGTTCCGCTCCAGCAGAGACCATCGGCTGGACATGAAGGACCACTCCCACTCGGACCACCGCTCGTCCTACCGCTACCACTCGGACTGGCAGGCGGAGCAGCGGGCCTCAGCCAGCGGGCCCCGCTCGCCCCGGGACCAGCGCTCGCCCTATGACTCGCGCTCGCCTATGGGACACCGCTCGCCTTTCGACTACTCATCGGACCACAAGAGCACACCGGAGCAGATCTGGAGCAGCCGCAAGACATAACAGCTGCTGCCGGGCCTGCTCGTAGCAGCCATAGACTCTAGCACACAGCAGATGCCTTACAGGGACGGTGGACTCCAACCGGAAGCTGTTAGTCAGTTCAGCATGGCTGGCATCTCCTCGCTTTCAGCTTCAACTTCATCTCGGGAACCTGGGAGATGGACGCCAGGCAGCAGATTCAAAACAAATCAAAGCATATTTTTGTATCAAAGAGTTTAAAGCTGCATCGTTGTGTTCCACAGCACGTGGCACTGTCATTTGTTGTTATTTTTATAAAAAACTTCTTCCTTTTTTTTAATTCTGGAAAACTGACACGTTTTTCCCTGAGTGCTGCCTCATATCCCCCAGCAACCAATGACACTGGATCCTGTAAATGACTGTTCTCTATGTTTGTCCGTGCGTCTCTGTCTCTCTATCATGCTTACTGTGATTATCTACCTTATTTAAGTGTTAACTCGATGAGAAGTCGGGTGTGACACGGATCACATGACACATCGATGTAAAGGTGTCTGGGCTCAGGCTCACCTCCTGAAGTACCTCATTCCTAGCGTTTCTCATTTTTCTCAGCAGGTTTTCTTTTTCTTCCACCAGGCGTGAATTATTTAATAACATATCTTAGCTGTAAAAACAATAACCTGGATTGGGGGTGTTTGGAGAGCGAGGTGTATCATGTTGTTTTTTTCCCTTTAATAATACTGTTGTAAATTTTGTAAAATAGTAAATCAGTGGTCTTTCTCCTCAGGCTTTTTTGGATTTGTTATGACTCTACTTCCCCCCCCCCATCAACTCAGGCTTTTTTGTCGTTCAAGTAAGTTTCTGTATAATAGTTCTTTCATGATAATGCTTCAGAATGTAACTTTTGGTAAAGGGAAAGTTCTCTAATGATACTCAGTTTTATTCACTAGTGCTTAGTTCTTTTGCCTCAGTGTGTTGAAAATCAGCAATTTGGAAGGAACTGACTGTTGAAATCAGTCTGTCTTTCAATAGAAGCACCTGTTAGATCTTAAATAAACACAACTTTTTACATCCTTTTTTTTTCCCTTGACCTTTCAGTTTTCTTTTCTACGTAGGCAATAATGTCAATGTCTCTATGCAGCCAAGTATATTTGTGGTGAACCACCCAATTGAATGAAGTCACTGTTACGGTTCATACTGTTGTACATAGATTTCCTCTATATTTCAAAATGAATTTACACTGAAAGTGCATGAATTTTTATGAACTGTTTTATATAGTTGTTTATGAAGCCATTAAAAATCAATCACTGTACTCACTCGTACCAACTCTCTTCAACAGTGTCACGTTTTTGCTTCCTCCAGCAGTCAGGTGTGTGTGGACGACGCTCCTCGTGCTACCACAAGCAGCGCCTGTTAGCCGGAGCCCATGTGTTCACAAGCCTCCACCCGTCAACTCGTCCCATCAAGATTTATTGACAAATGTGGACATACAGTAGGAAACATCTTAACAGTCTATGTTCTAAAAGAGCCAGGAAAAAAACAAAACTTCATACAAATATTTTGTAACACTTACAAAGTTCATATGATCTGACAGCTTTTTTGTTTGTACAGCTAGAAATGGAAAAGATGTATTGTTTCATATTAACCACCAGCTCCTAAAAGCTTGGCTTCTTTTTCCAAAACTTCGACTTATGTAAATATAATTTGGTTAAAGTAATGTTTAAATGGTTCATGTAATATGCTGAATAAAGTTTTCTATCATAGTGAATGAATCCAAACAACAGATTTTCCCAAAGTAACGGGAATTGAGGGTAAATAAGAACAGCATTGGTAGAACTCGTACCAGCTCGGTGTTTCTGATGTCTCAAATCAAAACAATACACGTACGAGTGTGTACTACTACAGGTTATGTTTATTAAATAAAGCCCAAAATATGTCGCCGACTACAAAATCGCTAAAAGCCAAACCGTTCAAATACATGGGATTTCTCACACGTAAACGTGTACACAACACGTTGTTTACGTGTTAATTTAACATGATTTGGAGCCATTTGGCCACTTCTCCAGTTTGAATGAGTGTCCTAAGCTCCCATTGGCTGCTGAGCAGTAGGGTTAAACCATTTATGTAATCCGGGGGGAGGGGGTCGCCTGCCAATATTCAACATGCAAAGGGTCCTCTCATTTCTTCTTTTTTGCTTATAAAAAATGATGGTATTAATTTAAATTCAATAAATTGACTATTCAATGCTAACCTATTTCCATCGAGATGACATTACCACCTTTTTGTTTGAGTGTAGCATTTTTTTATTTCTTGCACATATTGTACAGTAGTTCCTGGTTATTTACCTGATGTATTTTTTTTTCATGTATATTTTTACTTCAGCCATTTATAAAACTGCGTAGATTCTATTCCGAAAGAGTTCATGCTCCATAAAGTTAGAATTTCCCAACGCAAAAACAATATTCTGATTTATAACACCATGCGTGACGTGCGTTATCTTATGCGCTCGTGCACGAGCCTCACACTCCTCCCAAGGCCGTCCCATATTTGTCCTATTCATTTATTGTCCCAATAGGTTAATTAAGTCCAATAAACCGGTAGTGGATTGGTCACACAATGCGTTGCACACTTTTTCAGTTTAATCACACACAAGAGAGGGAAAGTTCAGTTGGTGTTTATTTGGTTCCTAAAGCGCATCAGGGAACGCCATCCAACAAGGCAAAGTTAAATATGTGAATGGAGCTGGGAGATGGCTTCACTTGATACACGGGACACACATAACATCTAATGCAGGTTGGCTGAAGATTAAGATTGCATACTGAACAAGATCTCTTAAAAAAAAAAAAAAAAAGACATTTTCAAGGCAACATTTCTCTCTGCAACAGTCGCTCCAAAGACGCCGGGGACAGGAAGCCTCCGCCTTAGGTGCTCTTCTTCTCCTCAAAAATGATGTTCGCTGTGGCTTTCTTGGCTGTGGACAAGTCACACACACACACACACACACACACACACGTCAGATAGCTGGTCTGATAGCTACCAACACCCTGATCTTCTACTTACTTAGAGAAACTCGACACTTCTGCTAATGATTCACATTAGCAGCCCAGCAGAAAAGGCTTTTAATGTGAAGATGTGGTCTCTAGACCACTGTTTCTCAGATGGGGGTACGTGTCCCCCTAGGGGTACTCTGGAGGACTGCAGGGGGTACGAGTTCCCCTAGGGGTACTCTGGAGGACTGCAGGGGGTACGTGTCCCCCTAGGGGACTCTGGAGGACTGCAGGGGGTACTCTGGAGGACTGCAGGGGGTACGTGTCCCCCTAGGGGTACTCTGGAGGACTGCAGGGGGTACGTGTTCCCCTAGGGGTACTCTGGAGGACTGCAGGGGGTACTCTGGAGGACTGCAGGGGGTACGTGTCCCCCTAGGGGTACTCTGGAGGACTGCAGGGGGTACATAAGATTTTTGCTAAATGTTTTTCAGTTGCAGGGCTTTTTTTTTGAAGGTGTGGTCGTTGTTTTGACCCGTTCTTTTCTTTCTACCTCAC
Organism: Etheostoma perlongum; assembly: GCA_026937815.1. NCBI lineage: Eukaryota > Metazoa > Chordata > Actinopteri > Perciformes > Percidae > Etheostoma > Etheostoma perlongum. Next base: position 27,657,621 of record CM049386.1, on the reverse strand, counting down.
TTTTTTCTACTGACTTTTTTTCTTCAAAGTCTTTGTCACTTTTGTCGTCCTAGCGTTGCCTTCCTTCTTTCTGTTTTTTTTTTTATTGCTTTTATAAAGTTTGGGTCTGTTTTGTGAAGTTTTTACTATTTTTGACCTATTCTCGCTTTTCTTCCGCTTTTAAACATTTTCCAGGTCCGAGGCTGCTGTTTAGTGAATCTATCGCTGACATTGCTGTATTCTTCCTCTTTATAGAGACTTTTCTTTTTCTACCAACATTTTTGTGCTGGTTAGGGGGCACATGGCCCAAAAAACTGTTCAAAGGGGGTATATTATTGAAAAGGCGGACATCGGGAGATGGCTAGACAGGTAGCTCATCTCCGGGGGTGTCAAGGCCGTGTCTCGGAGTCCAGCGAGGTTACCTGTGTAGGACCGCCAGAGGACAACAGTAAAGTGTGTGAAGGCATCTGTCTGTATTGTATTATGTCTTTATATGAGATATATGGATTAAAATAATCAATTCATAACTTGCTGCAGGAGCATCTCGTTAGGGCCAGTGATGCTTTAGTTTAATGTGATTTATTTCCTTTTGTGAAGCATGTTTATAACATGAGTCATCACACTAAAGTAACAGTTTGTCTCCATAGGAAATAACTTGAGTCTTGTTTTACATGACAGATGTTCTGTGCCCGAGTTTTGATTCTAAACTAAATGATGTTTTGGGGGAATATTAGATACTGACCACTGTTACAGTCTATATGCCTTAGGTCTATAGAGCTTTGTGCTATAGCACAGCCAGGTACGGTGTGTAATGGAGATTCCACAGCCATCGCCGATAGGTCCGTCCTTTACACAGAAACTTTTTACAATGCAACAACATATTTAAAGAGCATCACCCTGTTGAAATCTCTATTATCTCTATATATTATTTCTATAAAAAAGGTCCAGCTACAATTGGTCTGGCCCATCCAAAACTGGAATCCTGGCGCCGTGCCTACCCACTTGGTGGGGTCGAACCTTTCATTCCCCATAAAAGAACTCATCTTAACACCAGGAAGTTGACAGGAGAGACCTGCAGTCCCTCTGGGGGTCCTGGCATCTGGTTGTCCTCGAACTCGTCCATGCTTCCTGTTTCTGCGTCATTTTGACATCACATTGTCGCGCGACAGGATGAGGTCTGAACGTTAGTCCGGTAACACTAGCAACGTTAGCTTGCTAATTCCACTCTCCACTCATTCTTGCTTCTCTTTCTATTCTACTGGTAATGTTATATTTTCACATACAGTTGTTTTGTTCCCCTTTTACTTCAGACCTCCAGTATTTACAGTAAACACCACGCACCCTCATCTTTGAACTTGTCAGCAGCTTCTGACGCCTTGTCCTTCAGGTTCTTCACCACGTCGTCAATCTTGGCTTCGTTCTTGAGGAAGAATGGTCTAATGACGCGGTTATAAATCACGACGGAGCCGTTGGCGGGAGTCGGAGCCATGCACCACACCAAGAAGGCGCCCTGGGAAAGAAGACAGTCACATTACAGGTCAAACTATTCCATATGTTGTGGAGTTGCTGATTAGTGAAATGCTGAGTGAATATAAGTTGGGCTCTTATTGTGAAAGGTAACAGCAGAATACATACGATCACATCTAGCTATGGCTTGCTATTGAGTAATTTACACACACAAAATGAAACCATCACGGAGATAGGGTTGCCAAATATAGCAAATGGCACCATTTAATATTTAATATAATTCTTCTTGAACACAGCCTGAATTACTGGGCCCTCTCTCTCTCTTTCATATACTGTACACATACACACACACACGCCCATCCCTGAAAGCAAACACAGACTCTCTGCATCAGTGGCAGCTGGTGGACCTGCTGACTCAGCCCTCTGATACTCTATCATCAGTGCAGGGTGCCCCGCCCTCCGCATGTTGATTAGTTTACTCTGCTAAGAACTGAGAGAAAACACACACACACACACACACACACTAGTTAGACTCCAGCCACACTTAGCTTTGCCCCCTGTCATATAGATTTGTATTTATTTTTGGTCCAGGGCTGAGGTTGATGTTCAACGTAACCCACCTAAACAAAAGCGTAAATTCAAATTTTGTGTCTAAGAGAATAATGGGAACAACAATCTTAGACGTTGGTCAAGTATTAAGAGAGATTGCTGCAGTCAGCAGCGGAGAAACAAGCTACAATAAATGGGTGATTGTGCACTTTCAATTTCCAGTCCATGCTCGTCTGCCAACATTATGGAAAGGATCCGTACAGAGACGACACGGCCCTGAAACGCTGCAGCGAGTGGTCCCGGCTCACAGGCAGGACATCACAGTGTTTCACTAGTTTTATGAATCAGCATGACACATTGACTGAAACACAGAAAATACCTTTCCCATGTAGTAGAACGGGAACCAGGAAAGGAAGATATCAGCAAAAAACTCAGCCACACTAAAGATGCCATACACCACCCAGTAGGTCAGCCATTTGGTATCGTCGTCTTTGGTGGCACTCTCAATGGCCTTAATCCTGGAGAGAGAGAGAGAAGATGTATAAAAGTCAACATTTACCACACTCCTGAAAATGTCACCCAGCATGTACTCGTCTACAGGGTGCCATTTGTGAAAAAAGCGGGGGGGGATATTTGGGTCATGCACAACAAAACGAATGAAGAATTAAATCCCCCCTTCCGATACCATGGCTATAGAGCCATGCCAAAACACTTATCAGCTTCAATATCCACTGATACATTTTGTTCCACTGGGAATAAACATAATTCAGCAGAGACAGAGATGTGTAGACCAGAAAGGGGGGAAATCCCACGCAGAGCTTTCACTGTAGCCGATGTAGGTGGCCTGAGGGGTGTGTGTGTGTGTGTGTGTGTGTGTGTGTGTGTGTGTGTGTGTGTGTGTGTGTGTGTGTTAGAGGGACGGTGATTATCTTCAGAGCGAGTAGTGACTCTAGAGTCCTAGTGAGAGGAACAAAGTGTCTCCCATGTTCTTTCTGACCACGGGGGGAGAAGTTAACCCTCTCCTTGATTTCATGTTGTTAATGGAGAAGGAGAAGCAGGAAATGAGTCGGGGGGGCGGGGATGCAACTCTACCAAGCGACGTGCGTCACTGCGACGTTACATTTTGCGAGAGGTGCACGTCAGGCTACAGGTCTGTGTCTCCACGTACCTACGCCGCCCATTTACCGCAGGACCATAAGGTGGGCTTCAAAGGCTGCCCCCATGTTTTAGACTCTCAGAAACATCTACACAAACTATGATATGACTTTCATAACAGCTGCCCATTCAGCTGTTGATGGAACCCTGCCTGCTTTAAAGTCTCACTGCTGTGGTCACACAGCGGCAGAGAACACCGATCCTGTGATCAAACTGAGACTAGAGCGGCTTCCAGCCCCGGCCCACGCCCTCCCTACTCCACCACTGGCCACTGATATATCATCCACGCCTGTGCCTCTGCATCTGCATGTAGGTCTGTTCAAAGAAACAATCCACTGTACCTACAGTACACAACCACCAACCACTGGTTACCCTCATCTGAAGAACATTCAGCTGAAACCATCCTGGGGCCGGACTACACATTCTTCCTTTTTCTTAACTGTTTGGTATCCATGGTAATTAAGGGTTAGGACCTGATTTAGGCAAAAAGCCATAGCAGAGGAATAGTTCCTAGGTCTATGTTCCCATCCTGACTAAAGATATGATGTGTAGCCTGTTAAACAACTTCCCAGAATCTTTAACTCTGCTAACTTTAAGATATTTTTCTGCTATGTTTGTGTCTCTCGTGCCCACGTTGGTGGATGTGGTGAAGAAAGGCTCCAACAAAAGCTGCAACAATGTGGCTGCGTGTCCAGTCCCAGTCCACAGCTGTCCACAGACCAGACCCGGGACCCACAAGCTGTTCGCTGACTGCTGGTTAACAGATGATCGTCTGCGAGGGTCGGCCATAAAACACCATCCCTAGTTTTGATGTGGGCTTCAACGGCAAAACCAGTTCCAAATGGAAAGTTGTTTACAGTTTTTCTCAATTGCTAAAACAACTTCTGAGACCTAGCTCCATATTCTGAAAACATTAACCTTTGTGTTGTCTTCCAGTTGACCATGCACTTAAAGTCCTTCTGGGTAAAATCAACACGTTTTTTTCTTCTTTTTACTGTTAACAAAACGTTTTCAATGCTATTTTTCACTAACATCAACTTCTTACCACTAGTTTTACACTTATTTTTGGAATACCTAGTCCATACATTTCATTTATAGAATATTATATCTAAGTTTTAGTGTTGATGAATTACTTTGACTAATAAAAGAGGAACCTATTGTGTGTTGATGGATAATCACAGACATGTATCTCAAAGTTTAGTCAGGTTTTAAATCCATTTCAATTTTTTCAAATGATATAAAACTGAATACCCAAAATGCAATGAAAGCAGCGATTAAGTATTTGTAATTGTGCTTAACGTTTTGGGTAATTTGGTTAAAAAGAAACCCGTATTTCTCTTATACAAGTTTTGAGAATGGGTCAAATTTGACCCGAGGACAACACAAGGGTTAAACACAAAACGTTGTCTTCAGGCACTATTTATCAAACCTCCGACTCCTCTCGCAAAATCAAGCTTTGGCTGCTCTCAAATCATAAACAAAGGGATCAAAATGATATCCACTATCAAGCAGTCAGGAAACAGTACACCACCAAATAGAGAAGACATTGTTCAAACATAGTTCTCAGGGAGAAGTACATTTTTTTCCATTTTTTTGTTCTTCCTCCTCCTTGTACCCCTATTTTTTACAGTAGTGTACACAGTACTGTACACACAGTACTGTACCCTGCATCTCACAGACCTGTCCTCTGTCTCTGTGATACTGTAGTTCTTGTTCTTTGTTGATATGAAGCTGCCACCGGAACACATCTATTGAGCAGTCAGTACTGTTAACAAATGGAAAGCCCAATGTTCAGGGCCATACAATGTCTTCATTGTACAGTAGACCGCCTCCACTGCCCTGTACTACAGTACACAACACTAAAAGGGACAGACATCAAAGGAGGAAACGTGATCAATGTGCTTCTTTTTCGGGCGTGATGGTCTTACAGGGAGGTGTGTTCAGGTGCATTCTGGGAGTATTGCTATCTTGAGGCAGCGTGAATGTGATTGCACCATTGACCAACAAAAACCTCTAAAGTCAATAACGCAGCATTTCATTGTTATTTTAACAGTAAATTAGTGAAATGCTCCTAGGCTCGTACACAGCATGCACACTATGCTTGTTACACACACAGGGATACAAACTATGCTTGTTACACACACACACACGGAGCAGCATACACACATGCAGAATATTAAAAATAAAAATATTACGGTGTAAATCCTCCATAACAGCAATTCTGCAAGGTCAAAACACATCTGGCTGTTAAAGGGGATGGGAGAGGACCTCTGATTGGTTGATTGCATGTTACACCCAGAACACATCTATGATTAATGAAGACACTAAGGACAAACCTTTAGGACCATGCATCCGGCTTTTTCCCGCCGTCAGACTAGCAGAGTGGATTTGGACCCGCCCCACACACCTGCGCCAGGCGCCTCACGCCGTGCGCTCACGTCATTAAAATAGGCCCCCTAATGTTTTAGCAATTAAGAAAAACTGTAATAGTAGCGTGAGTTGCTAGGTAACGTTTACACATGCTGTACGTTGATAACTGATGTTGGATCGAGTATTTAGGACTTTCTAACCTGAGATAAGATAGGTATCCTGAAGTGAGATAGGATTTGTTACTGTAATACCAAATTGGGAAAAATCCTAACTTCTACTCTTCTTGTCTTAAGTCAAGGACATTATGTCCCCAGCAAACCAGTAGCACATTTAACAGCATTACACAGCTGGCAATGAAATCCCTTTTCCTCATCGGGGGATTAATAAAGAGCTTCTTTCTTAAAATAAGGCAGGGCAAAGACAAGTTGGTTTGTTCCTGGCAGTAACTCCCTTCATCTGATCACAATGAGACGAGTGAATGAGGGAATCATGGGATGAATCCTCTGATCATGATTTGGTTATGCGATTATAGTATTATGCTCCATAACGCCACATTAATAAATGTCTGAAGTACATTTTCCAGTAATGATGATTAAAAATGCTCTGGAACCAGCTGACACATTTATCTAATGTTCACTCAGAACCAAACTCAGTGTCACGCTGGGCTGAACTTCACATTCCTGGGATGTTTCTGAAAGGTAAATAAAGGTGTACTCCACTGCACTACCGCACAGTTTGCAGGCTCACAAGGGACTGCTGGCGACTCAGCGTTAACTATGACCTTGATAGTTACTGAATAAAAGCTCCTTTTGAGACGCGGGTGAAGTAAGAGCTCGAGGACAGCTTCTTCTGTGTAACGTGGTCCACTTTACTTTAATGTCCATTACACAGCAGACACTGACCATATTACCCAGCATCTCTCAGCCTGGGTGCGTGTGTGTCTCCACGTTGTGTCTCCAAGCTCAATCTTGACATGACATCACTATGACATCATCAGGGTTATTTTCTCAGAATTTACCAAGCTTCCCGGAGCCACAGAAGACATAGCACTTTGGCCGAGTAGTACCCATGAAACAGAGCATCGAGTGTACATTTGGAGTGGCCCTGCAGCCATCTGAAGGCACGACCATCGCTCGTTGGTTCCTCCTCTCTAATACGACCCCCAGGGGCGTTTCATAGACTAGAGCCCCCAGGGGCACCAGGAAATATGACCTCATATCTAAACCAGAGAAGGTTTTAAAAACGTTTAGACACTAATAAGAGGTCGTATTCCCAACGAGCCGCCATTATGTGGCCAGCCCCACTTGACGAGTTGGCTCAATCAGGTGCAGCCATTATAGTTGTAAGAGGGCGGAGTCTGTTTGTCAGTGGTCAGGGAAGAGCAACTGGTGGCGAGCTCACTAGCGTGCAATGCTGGAAGGAGAGCGGGGCGATCCCATCCATGGAACCACTCCAAATGGTGCTGTACATTAACTGTCTCATAAAGAACTGCCATTAAAAATATAATTGTCTCTTTCTGAGTGAATCCCAGGATACATCTTTTGGTTATATGTCACTGTCATGTGACCCAGACAACAGGCCTGTGCAGAATGGATCACCGGCCATCGCCGCCCACTGCATGCTGGGTAGATTTGTCTCCGACTTGGCTGATAGTTACGTTTACAAGTCAGAGAGACTAAATCTGTTCAGATTACAGATCATCTGTTAGTATTAACATCAGCAACAGATGCATGTAGAGCATTTTGACAGCTGCTGTCATAACAGCTGTCATAATAAAAACAAATGGAGACTAATCAGCTGATTTTTGTCCCCGCCCACTGCTGGCGCCGCCTGCTCTCGTCCACTTTACAGGCGAGGCGTTAATAATAATAATAATAATAATAGTCATCCCTATTGTTTTTTCAACAACCAACAATTCTGATCATATTAAAATGATATAGTCCTTGGAAAAAAAGTGGTGGGTGGTTATGGCGGGCTCATATAATTACAATTTGGCATATCGACATATCAACAGTCAAACCTTGGGTAACGTTCATTGCGACACAACAAAGAAACCGCGATTACGTCAAAATATGGCGACTGGACAGTTATGTAATAATTGTTACAGACAAAAATATATGTTGTAATTGGTGCTTGAACAACTTGTGTGTTTTTGTCCTTGGGGGGTGGGGGTGGGGCAGTCTGAATATCCCTGGTGCAGGACTAATACAGAATATTGAATATTAAAGGCAGCAGGGCAGGGATGGGACAGTGGAACATGTCTGGTTGCTTCTCACACATCAGGCTCCTGTTGCATCACTGTGAATATTATATTTAGACTCAAGGGTATGATGGTAATAACTAGTATGCCAACTGTAGACAAGTGCAAATATCCTCTGTCAATTAGCTCCAATCACTGTGAATTATAAATGCAACATTTCAGTCGACAATGACCATCATTTCTCTTCGAGCATTTCTTTCTACACATCATCTTTTCCTCTCTGCTACCCAATGTAACACTGTTTACTTATTTATTATCATTTCTTCATTATGATTTGTTGTTAATTTCATTATTATTAGAGTATTTAAATCTACTTTGAGTAAGTGGTTAAGTAATAAAAAGGGTTGAATACTTTTTATAGGCCAATGTTTTGTGCCATTTGTCATTTTGCTAAAATAAGTCCCTAAATATCTTACAAAGGTTGTTCTACTTAACTCGGCTATTTAAAACACCAAGTGTGCCGTTTCAACAGAGCTCATATTAATAGTTACAAGTATACAACAGCCAGAGTTGCAGAGGCACACTGTTGGTTATGGGTCTAATGGCAGTCTTTATCATGCATGTCTATTCTCTGTGTTTCAGTCCCAGGCTCCCAGGCTCCCATGGTGTTTAGGTACAGCACACTGCCACCTTTAATAGTCCAACTTCCAGAACTGACACACCAGATCCTCTCAACACTTCAAAAGTCAGCGTACCGGCACCGGGGGGGAACGTTAGGCTGTCTGGGTGCCTCTAGTTGTATATCAGTCGGGAAGGATGTTGGAGCATGTGAACAGAGAAGAAATACTAAGGGCTCTGGTTTCACAGCACTGTGGTTACTATGGTCGCCACCTTCAACGTGAAAAATAAGGCACACCTTGCCAGCAGCCCTATGCACATATCAAGAGACACACATTTCCTTTTCTATGTTTTTGGGTGTTGTTTTTTTAGTTTTGAGCCCAAAGCGATCTCCGTGCACCGAGTGTTCTTCGCTCCAGTAGAAGAACTAATCTCTGTTCAAACTGGCACGCCCAAACCTCATATATTATATATTAGTCTGTTATTATTAACGTCAGTAACAGGTCGCATGTGTAGCATTTTAACAGCTACTCAGTCCTAATAAAAACAACTGGAGACTGTAACTAGCTGATATTTGGGTCTGATAACAGAATCCGACCTAACAGGATGTGAGTGTTTCTGTGACTTCCTGTTCACACTGAAGGCTGCAGGAAACAGCTGGAAACTGTCAGCCTGTACCGCAGCTTTTTGTCCCCGCCCACTGCCACCACCGCGTGCTCTCATCCACTTTACATGCGAGGCGACGCTCATCTCCAACGAGCCTATTGTCTGGGAACCTTGCACACAGCAGGGTTGGTCTCACTCTGGAATCGTTAATGATGTAACACCAAAGGCCAGGGCTGTATTCAATACACCTGCTCAGGTTCAGACTTGTTCATAAGGTGGGCCGGAGCTTGGATGGAAATCAATCTGTCTAGCCACACCCCACAGTCCTGATGGTCCAATCAGCCACATTAACTCAAAACACCTGTGTGGGTGTCCGGGGCCTTTAAACTAGTCAGGGAGTTGAACCTGTGGGCTGTAATAATGTCATGTGGACTGTATTTTAGAGCATTCTTATGTAGGCCTGCCAAATATAGGGCAAGGGAATATCTGCGATTGAAGGTTCAAGAGCCTAGCCTAGCTTAGCACAGCTCCCAATAAGTGACAAAATAACGCCAACACGTTACTATTTCCATGTTGTGATGTGCTAACAGCTCACGAGAAGCCCGTGGTGAGGAGCAGAGAGGAACAATCACTCCGCCCATGTAGCAGTGCTTCGGCTTCTGAGAATATAGTTCCCAGTTTGTATATGGTTAGAAGATGGCTGTGTGTCATGTGGTAGGAACATGTTGGCGTTATTTTGACACTTGGATTGGAGATTATGTCCACATTGTTACTTTTTTGTTGACATTTGTCGATTTTTAACAATGTCCGTCATCCCGGAAGCACTCGAGGAAGCATACTGAATAAACAAAGAGCTTGTCCTGACCCCTCCCTCAGTCTTACAGGCCCTCTTAACAAGACTTCTCTAACGCTTCTCTCCATAGTTGATTAATCTGTCAATTATTTTCTCTATTAGTTGTTTGGTCTATAAATTGTCAGAAAATATCAATGTTTCTCAAAGCCCAAGATGGCGTCCCAAACGTCTCGTTTTGTCCACAACGTAGACAAAGATAAAGATATTCAGTTATGGTCACATAGAAGAGACTAGAACATATTCACATTTAACACGCTGGAGTCAGAAGACTTACATAATCATCATGACTTGCTATTTTCTTACTCTTATTTTACCTTATTTAACTGTGAGTAACTGTAACTATATATATATATATATATATGTATGTATTGTATATTATATAGGGCTGGGCGATGTGGAGAAAATCAAATAGCACCATATTTTTGACCAAATACCTCAATATCAATATCGCAACGATATTGTCGTGTTAACTCACAACATTTTTACACAATGAGATTTGAGATAAATAATCTTCAATAATGTGAATATAATGACTAAGTGGGTAAACAGTCTGGTATGTTCAGGAAATGACATCACTTTACTGTAATGCAGCGTTTAAAACCAGGAAAAGACGACTCGTATGCCATAATTACAATATCCAAAATCTAAGACCATATCTAGTCTTGTATCACAATATTGATTTAATATTGATATATTGCCCAGCTCTACACATTATATATATATATATATATATATATATATATATATATATATATATATATATATATATATATATATATATATATATATAATTTCCCTGAGGGGATCAATAAAGTATTCTGATATTTTTCATTAACAAATGGCAAAAACCGACTTAGTATCAAAACCGTTGTCAATTCATTTCAATCAACAGTTGAATGACTCATCTCTGCAGCTCTACTTCTAAGTTACCACTACTAAAACGTGTGTGTGTGTGTGTGTGTGTGTGTGTGTGTGTGTGTGTGTGTGTGTACTAAGAATAAGACACTTACGAGATGTATGCCGGGTACAGGAAGCCGATGAGGTTACACAGCAGGGAGGCTCCGTAGCCGATGACCAGGTACACTGCGATGACGACGACCACAGCTGGAACCAAAGCCCCCAGATGTTAGTCCCGCCCATTTCCAGCCTACTGCCCACTTAAAACTAAAAACTTATAATTAATAATACTATTCCTCCCAGACTGTATGAGGAGCTATGAACAACGGCTCATTGCTCTAGTTGGGTTATGACGAAAGGATATGTCTTCCTCTCGCGGTTGTCTCTGTTCCCCATCCCGGCCCTGTCCCCGGTCCCCGGTCCCCGGTCCCCACTCACCCAGAGCGATGTACGTCCTGCTGACTCCGGTTCTCGCCTCGACCTTTGCCAGCCCGTCTGTCATGATGTTCTTTTCATGGAGGAACTTATTAAATCTGTCTTTGAGCCCCTGCGCCATGGCTGCACTTCCTTCTTTAGCGAGGCTGCTTGCGAAATGTGTTCCGAGCCGAACTGCGACAGCCTGCCTGCAACCCGATCCACCGAATATACCGCTAGGCTCTCGGTCAGACCGGGTGTACAACACAGTTAACCGCACGGTTTCAAAGTAAAAGCACGAGGTCTATGTAATGCTGTGGATTTGACTGATAATCACGTTTTTCATCCAGGGACAACACCACAAGACATCTGTCCCTGTTCAAATACATAGATTACAATTAGAGCACAGGGCAATATCTGAAAATAGCTTTCTTGTCCCAAACGACTCCTACAGAGAGAAACTTTTAGTTTTTTCCAATTGAAAGCCATGTTGAATCCAGGACTACATGAAGACATTGAATACTCTCCTTTCTTGTAATGTATTTTGTCCTTTTTTGTTTCTGTTAAAGGTCCCATGGCATAAACATTTTAATATTACTATGAGTTCCCCCAGCCTGCTTATGCCCCCCCCCCCCAGTGGCTAGAAATGGTGCTAGGTGTAAACCGAGTCCTGGGTATCCTGCACTGCCTTTGAGAAAATGAAAGCTCAGATGGGCCGATCTGGAATTTTGCCCCTTATGATGTCATAATGGGCAAGGTTAGCTCCTTCTTCTCTGCTTTGCCCGCACAGAGAATTTGGCAGTTGGTCAATGCCACACCCCGAGCCTCCACCTTGCCTTCCACTATTATTTAGCCCTGTGGGACTTTATTCTAATTTATTTTATTTTTTAATATGGTTTTGAGTATGTCACTTCCTGTATTTCTTCTATACATTTTCCTTTTTGTATTAGCCACATCAATAAAGGCTTTTTAATATGTTGTTCAATAAGAGTGCCGTTTAAATCTACATAAAAGACGTGACATTCTAACTCCCATCTTAATTTTTTACGGCCCTGTTGAATTCTTTAATCCCCCATGTAGCACAAGTAGAAGCTTTCCTTCAGGCCCTATTTAGAAGGAGAAAGATAAATATTAAAGGGGACATGTCCCCTGCACCCCTGTCCCCCAACGCCTATGTCAACACCTTTCTCACAGACGTATCCCCATGAATATCCGTGCAGATTTCCTGTGAAGGAAAGTGGAAGTAAATGTGCTCTCGTACATCTATGGTAACTGTCTCTAGCTTGATGCTGCTGGTGCACAACAATTATAGAGAAATGGATTTTAATTTGTCCCTGACTTCAGTCTTACAGGCATTTAATTCTCCCTCACTGTGTACTCTCACATAAAACTCTGCCCATCGAATCCTTCAGGTATGGCTTATTGGGGTAAGGCGACGTTATGGTCAGGTTAGGGATGGAACTGACTGTCTACCTTAGAGGAATATGTCCTGACAGGCTAAAATTAGGGCACATGTGACTCCTATGAACACAGCCCTCTGCAACCACACCCTAACTTGCATTGATGACAGTGCAAAATAAAACGGCTGGCATGGATGCAGTTATTTAACCGTAACATGCTGCAGGTTGAAAGGAGTTTTCTGGTGTGAAGAATTCTTCATATCTGGGTTTACATGCTTTATTAAGTGAACCATCTCCAGAATGCTTTATTTGTTCATGGTTCCTTCAACAGACCACTTCCTCCTTTTCATGACGTGTTTGCATACTGTAAATGTTTTTTATATATTTCATGTACTTTCCAATCTGAGTTTAGTAAATGTTACAAGGGTCCAAAATCAGGATTTCTCTGCCTTTTTAAATTTATATTTTATTTAAGGACTATCTGATTATTTATTTAAGGATATTTGAAGTATCTTTTATATAGACCTTAGTGGTCCCCTAATACTGTATCTGAAGGCTCTTTTATATAGACCTTAGTGGTCCCCTAATACTGTATCTGAAGGCTCTTTTATATAGACCTTAGTGGTCCCTAATACTGTATCTGAAGTATCTTTTATATAGACCTTAGTGGTCCCTAATACTGTATCTGAAGTCTCTTTTATATAGACCTTAGTGGTCCCTAATACTGTATCTGAAGTCTCTTTTATATAGACCTTAGTGGTCCCCTAATACTGTATCTGAAGTCTCTTTTTATATAGACCTTAGTGGTCCCCCTAATACTGTATCTGAAGTCTCTTTTATATAGACCTTAGTGGTCCCCCTAATACTGTATCTGAAGTCTCTTTTATATAGACCTTAGTGGTCCCTAATACTGTATCTGAAGTCTCTTTTATATAGACCTTAGTGGTCCCCTAATACTGTATCTGAAGTCTCTTTTATATAGACCTTAGTGGTCCCCTAATACTGTATCTGAAGTCTCTTTTATATAGACCTTAGTGGTCCCCTAATACTGTATCTGAAGTCTCTTTTATATAGACCTTAGTGGTCCCCTAATACTGTATCTGAAGTCTCTTTTATATAGACCTTAGTGGTCCCCTAATACTGTATCTGAAGTCTCTTTTATATAGACCTTAGTGGTCCCTAATACTGTATCTGAAGTCTCTTTTACAGGTTAAGAAGCTGAACCCAAACGCCTCGTCTTTCCAGTTTAATATAGAGTGTTGGGATGGTACACAATAACATTAAACATATTCTTTGTAAATCTGTATAATTAGACGCAGAAACAACCAAGTAGGCTTGTGTTATTGCACCATCCAAATTTTCTTCAAGACTATGAACCAAAGTCTTTTTGATATACCTTAGAACATGTCTGCAGTACTTTTCTTATTTGGTATGTATTCAACCATCACACACCAGTGTACCGAGCTTCAATTCTGCAAAGTGTTTTGGGATTTATTGGCCTCTAGGTGGAGCCATTCACACATCTCAACAGGTGCTCAAACCAGTGATCCCCACTCCAACACCACCGAACCTAACGTACATTGCACATAATGTACATACATTGTATTGCCAAGTAAATGTGCTGTATTTATATAGCGCTTTTCTAGTCTTAACGACTACTCAAAGCGCACAGGCTCAGTTGACTGTTCCTCAAAAAGCAGGTGATGGCAGATATTTCTAAAAGGAGAATTATGTTAAAGGGCCAATATGTAATATATTTATAATTAATTCAAAAATGCCCCCAGATATTAAGGCAGCATAAAATTGAAATACTATCTTTTCTGACAACAATGCTAATGCCATTATTTTCTCCTTTAGTAATTTCCGTTCTGTGGCGTAATGTCTGTCTGTGTTTGGGCCTGTGTGTTGGTATCAGATCTACCTGTAAAAACATAAAGCCAGTGTGCTACAGCTGTAACGTTAGTACAGCCAGGAAAGAGGCAAACACATGAACAGGATCAACGGAGATAGATTCTACCCCACCCAAAAAAGCCACATGTTGACCAGAGACATAACAAAACCCGGGTAAATATTGGAGATGGATTTGAAAGATGGAGACAGCGCAGAGCCCAAAAGGACGCGAGTAGGAACATATAGCTAATCATTAGCTTCAGGCTAATTTATCACGGCTACATTTTGTCATTTTAACATTTGTGTACTCTCATTGAATTATAGAGCTATGGTACATGAGTTGGTTACTTGCAAAAACAATAGATGTAAAGAAGGACTTGCTATTTATGTTCGGGGTAGTAGGAATCAGCCAATCAGCGCCTTTGTTTTGGGGTCAAAGGGAAGACACCTGTATGCGTTGGTTGATCGGTTTCGTTTTTAAGTTAGTTGTGAGAGTGGCCGGGGCCTGTTCCACAAAACCAGGATAAGGAATTAAGCCGGGATATTCAAGTTATCCTGGGTGAATTTAGCTTTGACTCGGTTGCACGAAACCAGGCAACACCACCCGGCTCTCCTGGTGCCTGTCTGCAGACCTGTGCATCGCGTCAGTGTCCACTCTCTCTGTAAAAATATAAATGAGCAGCATGACGTTTATACAGGACCCGCTCCGGAGATTAAGTGGGACAATGCAGCGATATTCCCAGCTGATATTAATAGACTGGTCAGAGACCAATACATTCATGATTCATGTTCTTGTTGCTTGTCCTTCTCTAATAAAGGACAGTTTGTGTTACTCCTTAATATGTAGGCCTAATGTTTTTATTATAGCTTACATTGGTTTCATAACCTTCTCATTAGTCTCCCATCCCTGGACCAATAACGTGGCCTATATACAGGACGGATGTAGTGGAGTTATTATTCATCACACCGGGAACACCACAATGCTTCTTCATCTTTTTATTTTGATGCTGTTACTTATCTGAAGAATAAAAAACATGAATAATAAATTGTTTTACAGATGCTAACAGTGTGTATTAAAATTCTATTTTTCTAGTTTTTGTCCCATTCTGATCTTCTTTATGAACATTAATTGTACAAAGATATTTAGAATTAGACAAAGCTTATAGAGATTTGTGCGTATGGTTGTAAAACATGTTGTGAATACGGGTTTGAAATGAAGCTTAGAGTCTTTAGGGTCCATTAATTCCCTCTGCTTACTTTTAAGGCAAAGTAGGTTAAATAATACATTTTATTTATATAGTGCTTTACATGGTAGGCTACTCAAAGACACTTTACAGTAAAACCAGCACATTTAGCACATAAAAGCAGATATAGCAATAAAACCAACACATGAAACTAGCATAGTAAAACTTAGTAAAAATGTGTTGTGACTAGTCGGCTAAGTAGATATTTTTACATCCTTACACATTCAGTCGGTCCGCTATAGTCTGTTGGCTTTTTCTCTCCGTTTGATAACAGCCGGATTTCCCTTTCTGCATATTATATTATGCATAATAGCTTCACCTTCTCATCTTGGCTATCTACACCTGGCTGGACGTAGCTTCACCTGTTCATCCTGGTTATCTCCACCTGGCTGGACATAGCTTCACCTTCTCATCCTGGTTATCTACACCTGGCTGGACATAGCTTCACCTTCTCATCCTGGTTATCTACACCTGGCTGGACATAGCTTCACCTTCTTCATCCTGGTTATCTACACCTGGCTGGACACACCTGTTTCCTGGTTATCTACTCCTGGCTTGACACCTTCTCATCCTGGTTATCTACACCTGGCTGGACGTAGCTTCACCTTCTCATCCTGGTTATCTACACCTGGCTGGACGTAGCTTCACCTGTTCATCCTGGTTATCTACTCCTGGCTTGACACAGCTTCACCTTCTCATCCTGGTTATCTACACCTGGCTGGACATATCTTCACCTGTTCATCCTGGTTATCTCCACCTGGCTGGACGTAGCTTCTCCTGTTCATCCTGGTTATCTCCACCTGGCTGGACATAGCTTCACCTTCTCATCCTGGTTATCTACACCTGGGTGGACGTAGCTTCACCTTCTCATCTTGGTTATCTACACCTGGCTGGACGTAGCTTCACCTGTTCATCCTGGTTATCTCCACCTGGCTGGACATAGCTTCACCTTCTCATCCTGGTTATCTACACCTGGGTGGACGTAGCTTCACCTTCTGATCCTGGTTATCTACTCCTGGCTGGACATAGCTTCACCTGTTCATCCTGGTTATCTCCACCTGGCTTGACATAGCTTCACCTGTTCATCCTGGTTATCTCCACCTGGCTGGACATAGCTTCACCTGTTCATCCTGGTTATCTCCACCTGGCTTGACATAGCTTCACCTGTTCATCCTGGTTATCTACACCTGGCTGGACATAGCTTCACCTGTTCATCCTGGTTATCTCCACCTGGCTGGACATAGCTTCACCTTCTCATCCTGGTTATCTCCACCTGGCTTGACATAGCTTCACCTGTTCATCCTGGTTATCGCCACCTGGCTTGACATAGCTTCACCTGTTCATCCTGGTTATCTACACCTGGCTGGACATAGCTCCACCTGTTCATCCTGGCTCGGCAAACATGCAACCAATTACGCCGCGATGAGCGGATCACACTAAGTCAAGCTGCGCGTTTTCACTTATCCTGGATATCTTTATTTTACTTTCGTGCAACAGGCCCCGGGAGAAGCACATCGTAGATTTAAGTGTATAGTATATGTGTCACCATCTCTGCATGCGTGCGTTCAGAGACATGTGAGTACACTGGTGTAAATGTTTCCACTTAGGTGCTCTAGGTTAATATGAATGTTGTCTTTTCTGGGATACTCAGTTGAAATGCAGTACATTGGCATAAAGTTTGATAGCAGCATGCTAATGCTTAGCATTATTAGTGTTACACTATTGTGCTGATGTGTGTACTCACATGACACTGTATAATTATTTCCAATGGTTGTGTATTAGAGAACTATGTTTGGGTTGCTGTACTGAGCTCCCAGCAGTAAGAAGGCTGTTTAATTTAATAAGGAGCTGATATGTGTTATTTGGTTATTTGATATAAGCAACTATAGCTACTTTAAGTGAAAGTTATACTAATTACCATTTATTAGCCTCACTAATTACATCCTGTCAGCGTATTTCCCTTTTTTATTTGTGTATTCTACAACCACACACTCACAAAGACAATCATCTGCAGGCTGCCACGAGCATCAGAGCATTCAACCTGTGCTTCTACTTTTGCCGGATCCCCAAGAGCTCCGCAGAAATTCAGCACACGGCACATTGTGTGGGACAGGAAGTGGAGCACAGCAATAAAATAAAAAATAACATTCAGTTAATTTTCAAAATAAAATACATTGTGCTCACAGCGGATTGTATTATTCTACATTACACCTTGAAAATGTCATAATGGCCGGATACAGGCCTGAAGTAAACAGGTCAGAAGTTTTGTGGTTCTGTTCATAGAAACTACATCCTGTTATATCACACAATCATACGTGAATTTGTGGGTTCTTGTGACTTCAGCTGTCAGTCATGGCCGCAGCCATTCTGCAACAATCCGGACCTAGTGGGTGTTGAAGGACACGCAGCCGTTCAGCAGTTGGTGGATTTTGGATTTGGATGCAAACATTATATTGTGAGTAGGATGGATTCATTATTGGGTTTAGCCTTTTTTATGTGACTTGTCAACTAGATAAATATATAATATCACCAGTGAAATTATTAAAGAGCTCATAATATGATTTTTGGCTTTTACACTTTCCTTTATTGTGTTGTTGTTATCTTGTTTGTGCATGTTATAGGTTTACAAAGGGTGTTTCACACATAAAAGTCCAGAACAAGGTTCATGTTTTTGTTACATTGTCTTCATTTGATCCAGTAAGTTTTGGTATCACACTGCAGTTATGCAGTTTTTAAATCATGCTACAGAGGCACAATCAAGTCTCGGTTCTTGAACCATACTCCTGGATAGGGGTTGGACTCTGTTCTACTCCGGAGTTGCCCAGGGTGTGAGGCGCAGGGCGGGTGTGGAGATACTCACAAGCTCCCGACTGAGCGCCACTAAGTTAGAGTTTACCCCGGTAGACAAGAGTGATGCCTCCCTATGCCTGCGGGTGATGGAGGGGGGGGGACTCTGACTGTTGCATATGCACCAAACAAGAGTTCAGAGTATTCGGCCTTCTTGGAGACCTTGAATGGAGTCCTGTATAGGGCTCCAGCGGAGGAATCCATAGTTCTGCTGGGGGACTTCAACGCACACATGAATGATGATGGAGATACGGCCTCCCTAATCGAAACCAGAGTGGTTGTCTGTTGTTGGACTTCTGTGCTAGTCATGGATTGTCCATAACAAACACCATGTTCGAACATAGGGATGCTCATAAGTGTACGTGGTACCAGAGCACCCTAGGCCAAAGGTCAATGATCGATTTTATAATCGTTTCATCTGATCTGAGGCTGTATGTTTTGGACACTCGGGTGAAGACAGGGGCAGAGCTGTCAACTGATCACCATCTGGTGGTGAGTTGGGTCAGGGGGTGGGTGAAGACTCTGGACAGACCTGGTAAGTCCAAACGGGTAGTGCAGGCAAATTGGGAACGTCTGGAGGAGGCCCCTCTCCGACAGACTTTCAACTCACACCTCCGGCGGAGCTTTTCGTACATCCTTGTGGAGGCTGGGGGCATTGAACCTGAGTGGACAATGTTCAAAGTTTCCATTGCTGAAGCTGTGGTGGGTAGCTGTGGTCTTAGGTGCCTCAAGGGGCGGTAACCCACGAACAGTCTGGTGGACGCCGGTGGTCAGGGAAGCCGTCTGACTGAAAAGTCTTACCAGGATATGTTAATAGTTGCAAGGTACTGTATAGCCCGAAGGGCGGCAGCCTCTGCCGTGACAGAGGCAAAGCAGCGGGTGTGGGAGAAGTTCGGAAAAGGCACAGAGAAGGACTTTCAGTCGGCACCAAGGTGCTTCTGGAAAACCGTTTGCCACCTCAGGAGGGGGAAGCGGGTAACCATCCAAGCTGTGTACAGTAAGGATGGGACGCTGGTGACTTCAACTGAGGAGGTAATAGAGCGGTGGAAGGAGCACTTTGAAAAACTCATAAATCCAGCTAATATGCCCTCTATGGTAGAGGCAGAGCTGGAGGATGATGGGGGATTGTCGTCAGTTTCCCTGGTGGAGGTCGCTGAGGTAGTTAAACAACTCTACAGTGGCAAAGCCCCAGGGATTGATGAGATCCGTCCAGAAACGCTGAAAGCTCTGGGTGTGGAGGGGCTGTCTTGGTTGACACACCTTTTGTGTGGACGAGATTTTTTATTATCCGAAGGAGGAAAAACAGTTTATAAAAATACCTGTGTACGGGGAGACTAGGCCTCAGGGAGTAAACAGCCACAGACGCTTCTTCCGGTGACATTAGCCGTTAGCAGGGTTAGCATGGTGGCAGCGTTAGCCACGGTTAGCCGGGAACAGTCAGGATCACTTTACTGGCAGTGTCTCAAGTGTTTTTGTGAGTAACCAACTCGGGTACTCTAGCTATTTAATTCAATGTGAGTACACAGATGTTGAAATGAAAACATTTTACACAGGTCTCAGCTGTAAAAGAGACCTGTATCTCAGTGTGATCTTTTCCTGTTTAATAAAGGTGAAATAAAAATATTATGCAAGTAAACAAGTGTCAATTAGATTTTTATTTTGAAGGTCTAGACCAGAAATGGCAGTTGTCATCTTGATAGACTTCCACTATTGGCCAAAATCCAGGACAGCCCAGCCTCTTTCTAAAGCTCTCTCACTGTGCAGCGTAACCTGGGAGGCTCCACCACTGAATCACCATTCTTACAATGAAGCTTGACTTGAATATACTTTTTTTCATTATCAGCACTGTCGAGGTCACTCTCCTTCTGGAATATTGTCCAACTCATTGCCAGTGTGACTGGGACATCTACAGTGTGTCATGTTTTGGAGCTGAGGTCATGCCAGTTTTCCATTCCAGCACACATGAGGTGTAAGTAACCACATTCTTTCAACTCTGATTTTAGGTTGTGACTTTATGTTGTATTTAGATTAAAAGGTCCCAATACTGTTTATTTTTGTTTCAGGTGGCTTGTGGGGACCAAACTTTCTTCTATCCCTCAGAATGCATTCGCCAGTTTGGCCAACATTTCTCACATGTAAGAGTTTCTTTCTTTTTTCACCATCACTAACCCTTTTCTTTCAAACCAGGCTAATTGGCAAGAACAGAGAATGCCACTTACCAAAGAAAGCACTCATGCCTCCACCAAGGCTGCACAACATGCTGAACAGCACACTGGACGTCCTGACAGATTGTAGACAAAAATCCCAATTACTGTACAAAGACATAAAGACTTCTATAATACTTTTTATGTATGCTTCAAAGCAAAACAAAACATTGGATAATAATAATCTAGGATGGCAAAACCCACCAAAGTTATAATAAAAAAAGCCCAGTTACCGTAATATGAACATCAATGTTTACCCCAGAACGTAAAAAATAATGGAGGAAGCTTCCGGCTCTTAAAAGTAAAGCCAATGCTTTAAGTGCCTTAAAGCTGCATTCTATCTAATTTACAGCAGGGGACGACTTCACTGGTTTCAAAATGAAGTTTTTGCATACAAGTCTATGAGATAATGACACCCTAAATTACTACCTCAGTAAACATTTTCATAATGTGTTTATGATCTCAATCGATCCCTTCTTCAACAGAGCATGATGTTCATTTAGTAAATTATGGTCCCATTTATTTTAGAATAGATGATATGACAGGGGATGATTTTAGGCGTAACTACACAGCGACCTGTCCACAAACCAATGGGTGACAGGTTAGGGATACATTGTGGTTTTTAGTAAAAAAGACCACATTGCTAAGGTAAGGAGAACTTTGTACTCAGGGTTACAGTAATAAACACATGGTTTGTGTGTGATCATTGTAAATACCTAATAACTACACTAAAAGAAGAAGTTGGATATTTGGTTGAGAAACGACATGCCAATGCTTGCATTTTTAGCTAGCCTTACCTGTAATTACTCAGTAATTATTTAAAGTATACCTTTAAGGATTAATTGCCATTGTGGGACCACAACCTGAAAGTTAGGGTTTAGATTTTACTGGAGGTGATAATTTACCTACTATTTTCTACGTATTGCTGCAATATTTAATGCTGAATATCCACATTATTGTGTAGCATAATTGTTGCTTTTGGGTGATTTTTGTGTCCCTGGCATATTTATTTTTGTCACAATTAGGCTATTTGACATCAAAAGAAACATAAAGATTATGAACTTCTAACTCTAGGCGTGCCTTAAGTACAGGAACCAGGCAGGATGTCTTCCACAGCAAAGGGACCCTCTCCAGACTCAGGCTCAGGTCAAAGATGTGCTGTACTCCCCACAGATGGGCTGCACGAACTTAACATCCACTCTTTTCCAATGTGTGGTTTGACTCAACCCAACTCACTTTTGGTACTAGATCCTTTTCTTTATTTTGTTCTCCACTGCAAATAGTACCACCTTCTTAATGGAAGGTCGCCTTATAGGTTGCTTCATTCTCTTTGATGACATGAGAGTAGATAGATAAGAAAGGCACCAAAGGGAAGAAGGAGTGGTTTAAGGTAGGAAGGAAAACAGTTTATCATACAGATTTATTATATCAAATGATATCCATAGAATGGGATTCTTGGCTAAACAGCTTGGCTATTTAGAAAACACCAGGTTTGTGCAGGATCTAAACTGATTTGTATCCTGCTTAAAGAAAAGAGACTTTGTGTCTTTAGGTAATTACACATCAGAGCAGATAAATATGATATGCAGACTTTCCCAAGGCTCCATTCTGGAGCCTCTTCTTTTTACCATTTACATGTTTCCACTGGCTCAGATAATGGCAAACGAATAGTTACCATAAGCATGTGGACCACGCATCCATCCGTCCATCCATCTTCATCCGCTTATCCGATATCGGGTCGCGGGGGCAGCAGCTCCAGTAGGGGACCCCAAACTTCCCTTTCCCGAGCCACATCAACTAGCTCCGACTGGGGGATCCCGAGGCGTTCCCAGGCCAGGTTGGAGATATAATCTCTCCACCTAGTCCTGGGTCTTCCCCGAGGCCTCCTCCCAGCTGGACGTGCCTGGAACACCTCCCTAGGGAGGCGCCCAGGAGGCATCCTTACCAGATGCCCAAACCACCTCAACTGGCTCCTTTTGACGCGAAGGAGCAGCGGCTCTACTCCGAGCTCCTCTCGGATGACTGAGCTCCTCACCCTATCTCTAAGGGAGACGCCAGCCACCCTCCTGAGGAAACCCATTTCGGCCGCCTGTACCCTGGATCTCGTTCTTTCGGTCATGACTGGACCATGCATAGATTTACATAACCATATAACCAAGGGACTATGTTCCAATACTGACCAAGTGCATTGAATGAAATCAAAGATAAAACTGGGGTAGTTGTTTTTGGAGCCAAAGAGGAACAATTTAAAGTCAGTGTTTAGCTTCAATTGGCAATGTTAAAAGAATATTTCATTGTTGGAAAAATGAATATATCTTTAAATTTGGGTTACGTATGTAGTAGAAATGTGAAACCTTTTAAGAAATAGGTGCCTTCTAAGCCGAGAAAAGCCCAAAAGCTCATGTGGATTAAGACACCAAAACCCAGAATGCACATGGTTTGCTGCTCTAGCACCTCCATTTCTGCACCAGTCTGAGTCTTACACGACAGAGCAGCATCTGCGCAGAAGGCTAGCAGGCCTGGTAGCTACATAGCAGAGTCTGGTACACTGTTGGTCAGCCATGTTTCCATAGAAACAAAAACACAGCAGTCTCTGAACTGGAGTTGGGAGTGTTAGATGTAGTCCAGTTTGTTGTCTAATGATCGGACACTTGCAAGCAGGATGGACTGGACAGGTGGCCAGCTAGCAGTAGCTTTCCACCTAGCTGGCACTCCTGCCCTCGTTCAGCGTCTCCGCTTC
Organism: Etheostoma perlongum; assembly: GCA_026937815.1. Classification (NCBI taxonomy): domain Eukaryota; kingdom Metazoa; phylum Chordata; class Actinopteri; order Perciformes; family Percidae; genus Etheostoma; species Etheostoma perlongum. The sequence goes on along the minus strand of CM049386.1, from coordinate 27,634,188 downwards.
CACGCACACCGCAGTCGGTGTCTCCTTACCCAGCTGGCAGCATGGGCGACCCCTCTGGCTGAGGTGCTGGTCTCTGTAGTAGGCGAAGCTCGTGTAGTTTGTCGAGTAAATTTCTTGCATATTCTCTGATCTTTACTATGTATCCCGGTAGTTTGCATATAATTGTTGTAAAAGTTTGCTGATGAAAAGAGAGAGCCATAGCTTAGCTCCAAGATGGCTGACACTTGACTTTCTTCGGCTCACTTTCAGTAACGAGTCCATCCTTCTATGGATGGGTTAAAAACATGCAGAACTAGCTGGCTTGTAGTCCACAGCTTCTGGGAAAAAATGTCCCAGATTATGCTATGTTTTTTTCCAGACCCACAATACAGAGAAATCTAGTCTCGGGGACATGAGGAAGGAAGCACGGCCATTCCAAAAAATATTATTGGGTTTCTCCTGATACAAAGCTTAATGCTAATCAGTATCCTTTCAAAAACCATGGAGGGCAGTGTCATGTGACTGAATGGCCAGATAGACATTTGGACACAGGGCTCTGTATTGCACTGACATATTTATCCTTTTAAAGATACCTAGCCAGAGATATTTGTGCTTACAAACACTGGAAGCCAAAGATGTTGAAAAACTGAAAATTGGTAGCCTGTGGAGAAATTAAGAACCAAATGAACAGTGGCTGGCGGGACAGCGGCTGTGATGGGCTAAGAAGGCTGGTGGTTTGACGCCGTCAGATATTGGTAAAATATTTGCAGCACTAAAGAAAATGTCAGCTCAACTAGAGGGTCTGGAGGATATTTTCCGCTCCATAGTTTCATAGTCAAAACTCTCCAGCCTGGTCACCTGAATGGATGCAGTTGAATCACGTCGAAAGCTTAGAGGCGGCCGAGAGTGAGAGACGGGACAGTCCAGCAGCTAGCAAGAGAGAGGTGGATGTGCTGAGGGTAAAACTACTAGATTTTGAAAATTTATACTAACGCACCAACGACAGTTGTGTGGGCATTCCTGAGGGTAAAGAAGGAGGAGATGTAGTGAAGTTTTTAGGTGAGTGGATTCAGGAATTGCTGGAGATTGAGTGACAATGTGAGACTGAGCGTGCACACAGAACCGCTGGCCAGTGGCCCCAGCAGGAAACGGACCCAGGACCATTCTGGCAAAATTACTGAGATCTTCAGAAAGAGAACCGGTACTGCAAAAAGTGAGAAGCAAGGGAAAGCTAACCTGGCAGAATAACACCATAGTGCTATTTCCAGACTTCTTCAAGCCACACAGATGAAGTATAACAAGTTCAAGGAGTCTTATAAAAGCTTCATGTGAGAGAGGTGAGCTTCAGAATCCTATGTTGGAAGTAACTTGCCCAACATTGGTCATTTGGCTGCTACATTCCCAGTGTTAGCAAACGCTAGCAAGTCTGTTAACATGAAATGGTCCGAAAATTTTGGACTGGGATACATTCTAACCTATGTCAGATTGCAGGGAGCCAGGTTCCAGATTATTTGCCCTGGGAGATGGGTCAGTCGTAAGCATAGACCGTTAATATTAATAACAATATACAGTCTATGGTCGTAAGCAGGATGGATAAGCACATAGGAAGCTGGGTCCAGACTAGAGTGCGGATCGGGCCGGATTTTTCTCTCCGAGCCCGGCCCGCGTCCGACAGAGCAGTAACCGAACCCGACCCGAGCCCGACAGTCATTAAGATATTTCTGTCCGAGCCCGACCCGAGCCCGACACAGTTAAAATCGCATTTGTTTCTCATACTAATGACACATGTACGTTTGTTTGTGTGGAAAGCCCACTTTTATTAAGCAATTGTAGGAAGGCATTGGGAAATGTCAACAGATGAGCGCATCAATGCACAGCTGACTTTCCTTCGTTTTCAATAGTTTTAAAATCTCCTGCGACATTTATTTTAAGCTGTTTTAAATTCAAAATGTTCAATGCCTTATCGCGCTGATGTGACCGAGCCCGACCCGAACCCGAGCATCCTTTCTAAAAATCTGTCTGAACCCGGCCCGACCCGTCGGGTCCCGTCGGGCTCGGGTCGGGTATCCATCCTCTAGTCCAGACTAGTTTACTGATAGCCGGACTTAAAAAAATATATATATATTTTAAGAGGAATTAAAGGGGTACCGTCAATCCAAAAATGGTCTTGTGTGATGGCTAAGCTGGTGGCGTTTGAAAAAATGTTATATTGTCTTATTATGTGGATGCTCAAATAAGTCCCTTAAGACTCTCCAGTTGATCCAGAATGCTGCAGAACTAAGAAAAGAGATCATATGTCTCCTGTATTAGCTTCTCTGCATTGGCTTCCTGTAAAATCCAGGTTTAAATTTTAAATCCTTCTCCTGACCTACAAAGCTCTTCATGGCTCCTCTACTGTGGGACCAGCTCCCAGTCTGGGTCCGGGGAAACAGAGCCTTCAGCTATCAGGCTCCTCTACTGTGGGACCAGCTCCCAGTCTGGGTCCGGGGACCAGAGCCTTCAGCTATCAGGCTCCTCTACTGTGGAATGAGCTTCTGGTCTGGGCAGACACCGTCACCACATTTAAGAGTAAAATTAAAACTCTCCTCTGATAAAGCTTATAGTTAGGGAGTGAGGAGTCGCCGCGTACGCCTAGACCGGCGGGGGGAGGGTGTATAGTTGCAGACACAGCACCCCTTCTCTTCTCTGCTTCTCTTCATAGTCGTCAAATTAATTTACCATATAATCAGTAATATAAGGGAGGGCAGGCAGGGCAGTACAGCCCAATCCGGCAGGGGAGAGTTCTGGCCAGACCAGGCTCCTCTCTTTACCCTGTCTCTCTTAGTTATGCTGTAATAGTTCTAGTCTGCCAGGGGACTGAGCTCCTCTCTCCTTTATCTTTCCATTTGTGTACATCCATGTCCCAGAAATGCTTGTTACTAACCGAGCTCTGGGGAGTCATTCCCCGGAGTCCTTATGTTCTTTTCCCCCCAGCATGTTTCCTTGGATCAGGGAGGCACCAAAATCGTGGTTGCAGGTGTTGCCGTGGTCCTGCTACATGCTCTGCGGTGCCCTGTTTTTCCGTGTCCTGCTATGCCATGAATTACAATAAACTACTATTTCTAGTCACTGTTCCATTATCTTTTACTGTGGCTGTTATGGCCACTGTTCATCTCTACCCCAACCGGCCGTCAGACACCGCCTACCAAGAGCCTGGGTCTGTCCCAGGTTTCTGCCTAAAAGGAAGTTTTTCCTCGTCACTGTCGCACTGTTGCTTGCTCTGGAGGAAACTACTAGAACTGTTGGGTCCTTGTAAATTATGGAGTGTGGTCTAGACCTGCTCTATCTGTAAAGTGTCTCGAGATAACTCTTGTTATGAATTGATACTATAAATAAAATTGAATTTAAATTGAATAATTTACTTACAGTCTCATAGACACATGACAGTGATAGAGGCTGGAAATCTGGAATAGTGGATACAACCGGTTACAGCCTTTTCTGATTGGTCAACGCCTTAATTGGTACTTAACTCTGTAGTGGTGCAAGAACAAAACCTACAGAAACAGTCTATTTTATTTGCCCACAAGGGGGCGTTCAAGGACCATGCAAGAACCTTAATGTTTTAAACCTTTTAAACATTTTTAATGTGAATAATGTTCATATGACCAGATATCTTACTTAAACCTGCTCTCTGAATTTTAGGTTCTTGAAGTACAAGGCGGGAAACATACAGATGTGGCACAGCCAACTATAACATATTTTACCCATAAATTGCAGGTCTACAACCTACATTTGCCAAGGCAACAAGCCATCAGTGAAGCCTTTGTCCAATATTTAATAATTGGGTGTTGTCTGCCTCTGTCACTTGTGAAAAATGGACACTTAAAACACTTTCTTGAGGTTATGGATAGTAAGTACACATCCTTCTCTAGAAGAACAATTTCTGAGAAACGGGTACCAGTGTTGGTAAAGAAGGTCAAGGTAACTGTTTTGGAGGAGCTGAAGACCCAGTCGTCTGTGTGATTTACAACTGATCTCTGGTCTGATTGCAGGCTACGCTCCTTTCTTGGAGTGACTACCCATGTGTGCTACAAATCAAAAGAATTGTATTGGCATTACAGGCAGACATAACAGGGAGCAAATTGCTTTTGCCACAGAGGAATCGGGTCACAGGGGCAGCAGCTCCAGCAGGGGACCCCAAACTTCCCTTTCCCGAGCCACATCAACCAGCTCCCACTGGGGGATCCCGAGTCGTTCCCAGGCCAGGTTGGAGATATAATCCCTCCACCTAGTCCTGGGTCTTCCATAGGGAGGCGGCCATGAGGCATCCTTACCAGATGCCCGAACCACCTCAACTGGCTCCTATCTAAGGGAGACGCCAGCCCCCCTCCTGAGGAAACCCATTTTGGCCGCTTGTACCCTGGAATCAGTGCCGGCCATTAGTCAAGGCCCTCTGGCAGGCTTTAGTGAAAGGATTCTCTGGAATCTTAAAAACAAACATGGCCATAAGTAATAATGGAAGAGAGGAACCTTTTAACCATATCTGTACTTTTTGGCTACCATGCTGGATCCACAGTTTGGCCTGAGCTGGGTTGATCTGGATGTTACCAATGGGGGAAATGCAACATCAGTGAAGAACTTCAGAGATGAACTAAAGAAGAAACTGACAGGTTAGTATACACTTTTATCCAGTAAAATATAGTGTTCTCATTTCTAATGTCTTAAATTGTAAACAAATATTAATAGGTAGTAGCCTTAAATAGTCTTAAAGTTGAATTCACAGGGTTTTAACTTTGTATCTTTGTTTTTGTCATTAACATGTAAAACCCTTGGTCTACTGAGCCTTACTAGGCTTATTTGCACTACTTTATAAAACATGTATGCCAACAGATTTGTTACAGTACCACCTTGTTAGCTAACCTAAAGAAATAACAGTTCATAGAATCATCATCTCATAAATAACCTGACATATTCCTATCTAACCCATATTTATGCGTAAAACTGACATATGAACTGGACCAAATATACAGGACTTAAATTTATATTAACACAGAATGCTTCTTTACATTAAAAAGATGCCTTAAATGTCTTAAATTTGTCCAACATTTGTCTTGTAAAAGGTCCTTAAAGTAGCTCTGATACACTCTTTCCCTTTCAAATCTAATCCAGTCATTGTGTTTTTGTATTTGTTCATGTTTTTCAGACACTTAGATCTCAGAACAACTCAAGAACATAAGGACAGTGAAGAAGATCTAACTGACTCTGGGACCATGGATCGACCCAGTGATTTGCCACCGGTCAAATGCACGCACCTTCTGTCACACTAAAAGGCTCACAGGAAGGGCAGCTCAGCCCAGGATTCACGTACTATAACACAGATAAACAAATAGTTTGATGCCATCTATGACTACTGAATTTTTGCTCCTATTGTGGAAGGTGGATGGTAAAAAATAACTGAAAAGTTGATTGATGAAGAATCTTTATGTGTTTTCTGTGGGTTTCTGTGGGAATGCTTTCAAATTAATTTGAAGAGCCTATGGTTATCATTTTCCACATTTTATCATGTCATGCAGTGTAGGACTAGTCTGGTCTTGGTCTTGACTCAGTCTTGCCCTGCCTTGACTCTGTCTGAACCCCTCCAAGTCTTGGTCTTGTCTTGGTCTCATTTTGGTCTTGGTTATGACATTGTCTTGGTTTAGGTGGTCTTAACCTTGACTACAACATTGCCATTGCCTGCAGCACAGTTTCCAAATGTGGAAACATTCAACAGTGATTTCTGTTCCAAAGAGGGGCGCCACAATAGTCCTGAATGACTAACGGACTGTGGCTTTCACCTTTCAGGTGATAAAGGCAATAGAGAGGGTTGTAAAAAGTCTCTTATGGATCCACTTCAGTTTGCATTGAAGATACAAAAGCATTCATCCTAGATACCATCCACAAGCATATGGACACCCCTACTCCCCAGCCAGGCTCCTGGATGCGGACTGTTTCTCAGCATTTAACACCATGCATCTACTTGGCCGAGGAAACTCATTTTCACTCGTTTCACCTTGACCATGGACTCACTCTGTGGACTATAGACTTTCTTACCATTAGGTCACAGAGAGTGTTAGTTAATAACGCCATTTCTGACATACTCTTAACCTCTACCGGCTCCCCACACCGCTGTGTCCTCTCTCCTCTTCTGTTCATCCTTTACATCGATTGCAGGCTCACTGCCAGGTAATAAAATTCACAGATGACCCAGTCCTCCTGTCTCTGCTCTCCGGTCCCACACCGCATCACAGCTCAACCCAGCCAGACTCCTGTCTTGCGTGCAGAAAGACATCTGGTGCAGGCAGGCAACACCTCCGTCCAGGGGGAGACAGTGGAGATGGGAGAGTAATACCTGGGCATGATCTTTGTAACCTTCTGAAATGTTCCTCCAACATTGAGATGATCCTCAAGAAGTGTCAGCAGAGACAGTATTTGCCAAGGAACCTTCATTATGGTGATTTTGTGGAATCTCTGTGTGAAAGAAAGTTAGTTAGTTTATTCTGTCCAAAATGTCATGGCAATTTATCCAATAATTATCAAGACATTTCACTCAAAACCACAAATATCAACCTCCTCGTAGTCAGAGAATAACCATAAACATTAAGATACATTGTCTGCAATGACACTTGACTCAGTTGCCCCTCTAAAAAAGAAGATAATAAAACAAAGACGGTTAGCTCCATGGTATAACACTGAAACTCGCAAATTAAAGCAAATATCGCGGAAACTTGAGAAGATTTGGCGTTCCACTAAATTGGAAAATTCTCGTTTAATTTGGCAAGATAGTCTTCAAACTTATAGGAAGGCCCTCCGTAATGCCAGAACAGCGTACTACTCATCATTAATAGAGGAAAATAGGAACAACCCCAGCTTTCTTTTCAGCACTGTAGCCAGGCTAGCGGAAGGTCACAACTCTACTGAGTCAAGTATTCCCATAGCTCTTAGTAGTAACGACTTCATGAGATTCTTCAATGATAAAATTATAACTATTGGAAGCAAAATCCACCAAGACCTGCCTTTAACTGGCACTGACTTATCTCTAAACTCAGGAACCTTAGAAACAGCTGTAAAACCAGATATATGTTTAGACTGCTTTGGTTCACTTGATCTTTATCAATTTAATTCAATTATTTCTTCAGCTAAACCATCAACCTGCCTCTTAGACCCCATCCCGACTAGGCTACTTAAAGAGGTTTTACCCTTAGTCATCACTTCTCTACTAGATATAACCAATCTGTCTTTATTAACAGGCTATGTACCACAGCACTTTAAAGTAGCTGTAATTAAACCTCTTCTGAAAAAGCCCAACCTTGATCCAGAAGTTTTAGCCAACTATAGACCTATATCCAATCTTCCATTTCTCTCTAAGATTCTTGAGAAAGCAGTTGCCAAACAGCTTTGTGACTTTCTGCATAGCAACAGCTTATTTGAGGATTTTCAGTCAGGATTTAGAGCTCATCATAGCACAGAGACAGCACTTGTGAAAATTACTAATGACCTCCTAATTGCATCAGACAAAGGACTTATCTCTGTATTGGTGTTATTAGATCTTAGTGCTGCATTTGATACCATTGACCATCATAGCTTATTACAGAGATTGGGACATTTCATTGGTATTAAAGGGACTGCTCTGAGCTGGTTTAAGTCTTATTTATCAGATCGATCTCAGTTTGTTCATGTTAACGATGAATCCTCTGTGCACGCCAAAGTTAGTTATGGAGTCCCACAAGGATCTGTTCTCGGTCCAATCCTGTTCACTTTATATATGCTTCCTTTAGGCAATATTATCAGGAAGCACTCCATAAATTTTCATTGTTATGCAGATGATACTCAATTATATCTATCAATCAAACCGGATGAAACTAATCAGTTAGCTAAACTTCAAATGTGCCTTCAGGATATTAAAACCTGGATGAGCTGTAATTTTCTAATGTTAAACTCAGATAAAACTGAAGTTATTGTTCTAGGACCCAAGCACCTCCGTGACGCATTATCCAAAGAGATAGTTACTCTGGATGGCATCTCCCTGGCCTCCAGCACCACTGTGAGGAATATTGGAGTTATCTTTGATCAGGACATGTCCTTTAATTCCCACATAAAGCTAATTTCAAGGATCTCCTTTTCTCACCTACGTAATATTGCAAAAATCAGGAATATCCTGTCTAAAAATGATGCAGAAAAACTAGTCCATGCATTTGTTACTTCTAGGCTGGATTACTGCAATTCTTTATTATCAGGCTGCTCAAAAAAGTCCATAAAGACTCTTCAGCTGATCCAGAATGCTGCAGCACGTGTTCTGACAGGAACCAAGAAAAGAGATCACATCTCTCCTGTTTTAGCTTCTCTGCATTGGCTTCCTGTAAAATCCAGAATAGAATTTAAAATCCTTCTTCTCACCTACAAAGCTCTTCATGGTCAGGCACCATCTTATCTTAAAGAGCTCATAGTACCTTACAACCCTACAAGAGCACTACGCTCCCAGAATGCAGGATTACTTGAGGTTCCTAGAGTCTCTAAAAGTAGAACGGGAGCCAGAGCGTTCAGCTATCAGGCTCCTCTCCTGTGGAACCAGGTTCCAGTTTGGGTTCAGGAGGCAGACACCGTCTCCACATTTAAGAGTAGGCTTAAGACTTTCCTTTTTGATAAAGCTTATAGTTAGGGCATATATAATAATATGTCCTACCCTAACCAGGGTTTGTATCTTATCCCCCTCTCTAACCTTCCTGACTCTAACCCTAATTTTCTCTCCCCCTACCCTAACCAGGGTTTGTATCCCATCCCCCACTTTGACCGTCTTGATCTTAACCCTATCTTTCTCTCCCCCTACCCTAACCCGGGTCTGTATCCTATCCCCCACTTTGACCTTCCTGACCTTAACCCTGACCCTCCTGACCTTAACCCTAAGTGTCTCTCCCCCTACCCTAACCAAGGGAGGGTTTGGGGAGAGTTGCATTCTGACCAGGCTCCTCTCTTTACACTGTCTCTCCTGGTTATGCTGTAATAGTTTTAGACAGCTGGGACTTCCTGTGACACACCTAGTTCCTCTCTCCTCTATCTTTTTATCTTTCCAATTATATGCATCCATGTCCCAGAAATGCTTGTTACTAACCTAGCTCTGGGGAGTCATTCCCTGGAGTCCTTATGTTCTTTTTCCCCCAGCATGTTTCCTTGGATCAGGGAGGCTCCAAAATCAAGATTGCAGCTGTCGCCATGGTCCCGTTACACGCTCTGCGATGCCATGTTCTTCCTGCTACGCTCTGCTGTGCCTACTACAAAGGACTACTAACAACTACTATTTTTTTTGGGACTGTAATTGCCACTTTTCATTCTAACCCGTCAGACACCACCTACCAAGAGCCTGGGTCTGTCCGAGGTTTCTGCCTAAAAGGAAGTTTTTCCTCGCCACTGTCGCACTGTTGCTTGCTCTGGAGGAAACTACTAGAACTGTTGGGTCCTTGTAAATTCTGGAGTGTGGTCTAGACCTACTCTATCTGTAAAGTGTCTTGAGATAACTCTTGTTGTGAATTGATACTATAAATAAATTGAAATTGAAATTGAAATTGAAAGCTAAATAAAAAAAATAATATAATTTTTTGGGCCATTGTTTATAATCACATAAAATAAATAACTAAAGATAGGTCCAACGGGTCAACAAATGCAAGCAGTCAAATGATCCAACAAGTGTAGCCAAACTTCCAGGTCAGTAAAATGCATTTATGTCAATGAACCACCTCCACTGGCATGAGGTTGTTCTTGCATGAGGCCCGATGAGAGCAAACCCCTGCAAATCTAACTATAGTTTTAATCTCTATTTTTGTTTTTTGTTTTCAGATACATCTCTGATGATGATACTTTAAGACATCTTGAGAGGCATTCTTTCCACAACCTGTCCAGACTCACCCACATGTATGTAACCTTTGAGTATTGTAACTTGATTGTAATCAGTTTCCGCATCAGGTCCCGGTGTTCAGGGGGACACATGAAGACCTTTAGTAGGAATCAGCTAGTCAGCTAGGAAAGTGAAAGCCAAGTACTGTAACAGTCTAGAGCATAAATATAAAATAGAAAAATAAAATGCTATAACAATACTAAAAATGTAAAATACAACAGTTTTAGAGTTGGAAACCTGTACAGGTTTGTCCAGGATGTGTACAAATATTGATCAAAAGTTCCCAGTATAGAGAATTTGTGCAATGAACAGGGATACACATTTAGGATGGGAGCGGGGGGGCCATGTCATTTAGGGTCACCAGGCCTTGTTGATGCCCACTGCAGTCAGCATTAAATCAGTAAGAAGTTGTACTGGCACTGAAACAAGTTCCATTAAAAATAAAACATTGATGTGTAATACAATAAAAACTTTATTTTTTCTTCAGGTCACTTTTTTTTTCAGTGACAGTTTTTATTTATTTATGCTGATAGTTTTTTAAGGGACTTTTTTATCACTGTTTTTGTGTGGAGGGGGAATGGTAGTGACGGATGGACCGAGTCTTTTCCCATAATCAGTTCCTTCGAATTACTACATAAATAAATGTAATGTATGATAAATGTATGGAACATTTCAAGTTTTTGCAAAATATTACAATAAAGGAGTTCACACCACAAACCTCCAACATAAGATTAGTCTATATGCAGATGATATTTTATGGTGCTTACAGGATCTCTCACTGTTGCTAAAAGAAAGTTCTCTAAAATCTCTAATTAGACTAAACTGGAATATGCCCACTAGACTCCCACATTCAGAAGAGGCCTGGGATTCTGCAGAACAGAACTCATCACTTTGCTTTTCTATTACTACCTGATCAAATACAACACATTGTTAGATGGTTCATCACCAACCAGAATGCCCTGGATGTTCAGGGGGTTGTCCAGTGAATTAACTGATCCAGAACTATCTGAAAATAAATGCATGGACAAGGATCTCCAAATCCTGCTAAGACATCAGTCCTTTAACCCTTGATATATTCATAAATTGATCGTAGACTGACTTTGTAATATTAATAATAATGTGGCTATTGAAATTCAGATCAGAGTCCATGACTACACCCAGATTCCTGGCTTTGCTCTTTGTTTTTACCATTGCCGATTGAAGCTGAGCACTGACTTTTAATAGTTCCTCTTGGCTCCAACCCCCCCAACACACACACACACACACACACACACACACACACACACACACACACGCACTTTTAGGACATTCAATACAACTTCTGTGTCAAGATAATTATTGTTACTTATTTAGTTGTTTCCCATAATCTGAGCCATTGGAAGCATGCTGACGCTAAGATAAGTAAGATAATTATTGAGTTTCCTTTTAGTAGATATACTCTTAATTCTCTCTGGGACACAGTACGCAGTGTAGGTTATGTGCCTAGGGCCTTTATAGTGAAAGCTAAGAACGGAAAAGATTGTTTCTGGTAAACGCTGCCCTTGTCAAGGTTAAAAGGAGTAATAAAGTTTGCCATCTGCCTCCGTGTTGTTGTAGTAGGAGCCTCATTAGCAAACAACACAACGCCATTGGTTGAAGTCTTTATTCGCGGTGTGAAAGGTCAGAAAATCAACTTTGAAGAAACAATATATCGCTTTATCGCAGCGTACAATTTACAAGCAGACTTGAGGCTATCCAAACCTAGAGAGAAGGTTGCCAGGTTGGCAGCACTGCTCGCTTTCCCAATAACTTCCATACAATTGGACGTTTTTTCTGCAACCAGTGGAGTTTCCTCCTGCTCGCCATTAGACAGAATGCAGGTTTAACCCAGAAGCTATGTCCATTTTTTGTTTTACAGTCTATTGTGACAATCGGAAGATTATCATGAAAAATACCAGAATGAAAATGTATGTTGATAGAAAAAGATTTAACTTGCAAATAAACAATAAATATATTCACAAATGTCCATGCATTAATTAGCCCAAAATTGGCAAATGATCACAAACAGAAGGAACAAAAATTGACATTTGTTTTGCAAGCCCTCCCTCCACCGTCCCATATGATTCCCACCCATCCATCCCTCCCGCCTCACCCTGGACCTTATAAACAAAGAGAATTATAGTATATATTATTGAATTAAGGATGTCATTATATTAATGGCTTGTTCCCAGTATGACATATTTTGTTTTGTTGTTCCATGTTTTATAATTATTTGAGGTCAAGAAGCCATTTTTTTATTTTTGACAGAATGAGGAGCTTTTACTTACATTTCTGATTAAAATAGAATAAACCAATTTTTAATTTCTGTGAAACAGTTTTCAGTGCCAAAACTTGTTTTATTGCCAATACCACTTTTTCTAAGTGTTTCAGTGCCAAAGTTACCTTTTTCCCTTCAGATATAACTGACAAATTTTATTTTTAATAGCTAAATGTATAAAAAAAATAAAAAAAATAATAATAATAATAATTAAAGAGAATATACTACTCAGCTTTAATCTGCCGGAAAAATAAAGAGAAATGGCTCTTCAGTAATTTAGTTCAATAAGGCAAGTTTTAATCTTTCCTTCGTGTCAGCTACTGTCCAGAGCGGACCGGAGACAAAGACTAATTTATGCAATGTCTGGGAAGACGTTGACAGCGAAAAACAGCTGATCAGTTATGTAAGTTAAATTTTTGCTACATCAGAACTTATTAGGCCAAGGTTCTTCCATATACCATTTAGCGCATACCATTTATTTTTGACAATGGCAAATAAAAAAAACTTTAAAAAACCCTTAAACGAGCACCTGAGGTTGTTGACATTTTTTCTAGCTTTTCTAATGGAACAATTCAAAACGGCCTAAAAATATGTGAATGAAAACACGACTACTGCCCAAAAATACTGAAAATTACAGTTAGATCATTATATGCAGTGACCAAACTACTTTGAATTAAACTATTTTAAGGCTTTCCCTGCAAGGAAAGAAAGCCGATGTTGAATCATTAAAACTGTAAGTCAAATGTTTGAGTCAGAATTATGAGAAAGTAAAGTCTGGTGTGTGTGTGTGTGTGTGTGTATCTTGTGTGTCCAATAGACAACTAACTGGTATTAAAACACTGTCATACATTGACCAAGAGGCATTTAAAGATCTACCTAATTTAAAGTACCTGTAAGTAACAAACTTTCCTTTGCTCATTTATATTCTTCCTGTATCATATCACAATATCACATTATCACAAGTTCTATAAACAGTGGCCAACCTTTCTGATGCAGTGCTGTTTCCTGGCTGCTGTCTCCATACAGTGGGATCACCAACACAGGTCTCACCTCCTTTCCTGGGCTCCAATATATTCAGTCCAGCCAAGATGATTTTGTTTTGTATGTAGCATTTAAATATACCTAACTGGAATTGCTAAAATGTATGACTTTAACTGGTGTAAAATATTTCCTGTTTATACCTTTCTGACAGGGAGATAGTGGACAACGTCTTCATACAAGTTATACCTGCTAATTCATTCACTGGAATATCTGAGAATGCTCTTACCATGTAAGTAGGATTTTAGACTCTTTGTCAATGACTACGTTAACATGCACGTAATATTCCGGTTTTTGCCATTATTCCAAAAAAGACAAAATTCCATCTAAGCTGTCTCCATGGCTAATGAAAGTGAATATTCCACTAATATTCCCGTTTACATGTAGCCGTGCAAAATATGGTTTCTTTCAAAATTTACCAGCGGCGGCAGCAGGGCCGGGTTAATAATTCAATGTGCCAACAAGACTCAAGACTGAATCTGCAGCCTCCTCTTCCTCCCTGTCATCTTCATCTTCCTCCTCCTGATCCTTCTCTACCTCTGTCCCTCTCTCTGAATCTTCAGCCTCCTCTTCCTCCCTCACACCAATTCTTCCTTTCCCTCTTCTCTTTCACTTATTTCTTCATCTCCTCCTGCTCAGACCCTCTTGTTCTCTCCAGTTTCCTGCCTTCACCTTCTTCATTTCCCTCATCCTCTTCCTCCTGTGCACTACTCGAATCCAAATGATCGGTCTCAGCACACCCCGTGTAGTGTGTTGTAACGTAACGCCACCGAAACAGCGACCCTCTTAACGCTCCAACATGCCAGTTATCCAAACGGATTATGCTGTTTCACATTCTGAATATTGTCCTTATTTCAGAATAATAGTGGAATATTGGTGTGCATGGTAACATACTCATTGACTCACAGGCATTGAAATAACAATTCTATGGTGATGTTTGCTCATTTTCTCTTACAGCTTTACACCAATGTGATTTGATCTATGGCAATCTGATTGCACTTACTATCAGTGTTGTGATAGGTACTGAAAAATATGAAATAATTAAAAACTAGTTGCTGTACCTCATTAAAGCTTTAATAATTTTACTGATTTCTTACACCACAAAGTAATGTGTTTCTGTGATAAGTAGCCTAAGTTTTTACTTTTTAAATGCTGCTCTTGTTAATGTTATTTATCAACTGGGATCGTGCGTCCAGTGGTGTGTTTATATCTCACAAAATACTAGATCCATCAGTCTTCCTTCTGTTAGCAGAACTATGTCTGAAAGCTGCTGTGTGGTGATATTCACTACCAACAGGGGAAATAACCCCCAACCTGAAACACTGAGCTTTCATGAAGACACAGGTGGAACCAGACGTGAGGAGTGAGCAGAGAGAATGGAGAGACTGTGGGATGCTGACACTCAGCTATCAATACGTCTGACGTTACGTGTGCAGCGAGCATGTTGTTACCAAGTTAAATATCCATATGTCACTTTTAGGCTAACACATGGGACATAACGTTGGCTTAGTGTCTCTCCATTCTCTCTGCTGATTCCTCACATAAATGCACTTTTGTCTTCATAAAGCTCAGTAATTCAGGTCGGCAGCTTATAAAAACTTAAGTTCTGGGTTCTTTACATTGTTGGTAGTTCAACTTTCAACATGAAGTTTCCTCTTAACTGCCGAATCACACGCTCCCTTCAGCGTTGTGTCAGAGGAGCCCTATCCCAATCCAGCTTGAGCCCTTTTCAGCACAACATCTCCGTACATTTCTTGCAGAAAAATGATCTCGCACTCTTCACTTTTTCTGTAATATGTGCAGAAATTTCTGCAGATGAGGGGCAATTTTCAGCCATATCTAAAATCCCATCAGAGTAGGGTTCCAAAGCCGTTTCAGCCTGGTACCCTGGCAATTCTACATTTCTGTTCATCTATTCAATTCTACATTCTGTTGCCTTGAAAATGACAACAGAAACAAGATGTTTTGTTAGAAAATGAAAATCAAAGCATTTTTTTAATTTCACTAATCACTTTTTGGCCATACCTACATTATGACACTTTTCTACGTATATTTGTATCCTGTTGCATTATCTTTAGTGCAGTCTAAAATAATCTAAATTCACAGTCAGTTTTTAAATGTTTATTTTTTCAAACTCAAGCATTCAGTTCAGTTCATTCAATTGTCTGCAGATTTTAAACCAAATTCAAACCAAATGTATAAATAAAACTCTGTATGTTAATTTAATCAATACGATTTTTGTATGAGGAAGCAAAGCGTTCAAGTAAGGCCTTGGCTTGTCTCTCCTCTTTCATTAAATAGATCAACAGTTGTAGTTAGAGACGCTGGAGACGTCCTCGAGTGGAAATAAGAGCCGAGACGGGGCAACACTGTCTTTAACCTGTGAAACCATTCATAAACCTATCAACATGATCCCCTTAGAAAGTAATAACACCATAAACCATCTTAAATTAAATTAAGAAAATTATTCTGGATCATCACTGAAAACTATTAAAAATAGAACAACAAAAAACACAAGTATGTCTCTTTATTACTATGACATTAGTACACGTTATTGTAGTTGTGCCACTGCCACACAGCAGGTTTTTCAAACCTTCACAAATTTCCATGGAACTAATTTTCCTCTTTTAATAAAAAATGAGTGATTGAAGGCTCACAGGATAATCTGTTTTTCCCTGTTGTAGACT
Source organism: Etheostoma perlongum (assembly GCA_026937815.1). NCBI lineage: Eukaryota > Metazoa > Chordata > Actinopteri > Perciformes > Percidae > Etheostoma > Etheostoma perlongum. The sequence goes on along the minus strand of CM049386.1, from coordinate 27,618,284 downwards.
GCTGAATAGCAATGGAGTGAAAGAGATCCAGCGCTATGCCTTCAATGGGAGCACACTGGAGGAAGTGTATGCAGTTTTGAATTATTGCAGTGAAACACACTCTATATATATATATATATATGTACATAATATATACAATTATATACTTTCTTTTGTGGTCTCTGTTAATAACCTGTCTGGCTGAATCACTACAAAATGTTTTGATAAAGTAATGTGGGTTTTTGTGTGTTTGTTAAAAAATGTGGGCCACACAACTTTAACCCCCTAATCTATTCTCCATTCTTCAGGTATCTTCACAGGAATGTGAATTTGGAACGAATAGATGAGTTTGCATTTTATGGCGTGATTCGCGGCCCAACGTACTTGTGAGTGAATGTGCAGAATTTGCTAGAAGAGGAATTACAATTAGGGTCCAGGAAAAATAGAGAAACTGCAGCACATGCTAAGGGTTGGATACTGGAACAAACTCAGCTTTGTGTCCAAATGAATAATCTGAACTCTTTATCTTTCCAGAGACCTTTCAGAAACCAAAGTTAGCTCTTTGCCTTCAATGGGTATGGAGACCATTGAAAAGCTCCAAGCTAAAAACACTTGGGCCCTCAAAGTCCTGCCCCCCTTGAGAGCCTTTCGCCATTTACAGAGTGCTGAATTGACCTTCCCAAGCCATTGTTGTGGTCTCAAAATGTTGAAAAGATGGACAGGGTAAGTAAGAGAAATATTTCCCCACTGTGGTTCCCTTATGTCAAGTATTTGCCCTTTACATTCCAAGCCCTCAGGTCCATTTTCTTTGTTTTGTAATGATTTTATATTTACCCATGTTACTTTGACAAATATAATGTGCGCCGTTGATCACTTGTAGCTACATCATTAACAATGTTACAGTCCTCAGGCCTTCACCAGGTAACTTTACATAAAAAACACCTATCAGAGGGTGCAGGTGCATCGTCAGGCAACCATACAAATTTAGGTCAGTGAGCTCTAATTGTAATATCAAAACCTTTTGGAAATCCTTTGGTGTGGATGTTGTACTCTTATTTTCAATTATTAAGATCAAAACCAAGCCATAATCAAAAAGATAATACTTATGTATAATAATTGGATTTCATGGGGCAATTTGCACAGATTCCAGCATCAACGCTGTTTTGTTCCATCCTCTGCACTGCATCTGTGTGGTCAAATACTTGTCAAATACCAGCTCTCCCGGCACCCTTTAGTGTCTGTATGATGCACCAAGCTAGCAGCAGCTCAACCGCGGCGTTGTAAAATGACGTAGTATGAATAGCAACAATTGTGTGTAGTATGTAGACAGAAAACCTGTGTAAAGAGACAGGTTGCGGTGGTGGATGGGGTTTGTGTCCTGTTATTGTTCCGCCTGACACTTAGATCTTTAACCCAACCTTAACCCTAAGTAGTTTTACCCTGCACGTTGAAAGTGATGCCAAGGGGTCCCAACCCAGAGCGTTAAAAACCATGTCGTCCTGACCAAGCGTCGGTATTTGATGAGTTTGGAGTGAGAATGTGTTGTTTTCGCCATGAAGTTGAGGAAGTTGATGTAACCCAAATGTACATTGTCCAGTCTGTCCAAAATGTCTCATGTTTGAAAACAGTCCAGACCTGAGGACATCTAAATGTCACTAGTTGTCATAGTGCCACCAGCTGGCAACAGGAAGTCAGTCGTATATGTAAAAAAAAAACATCTGAATTACAGTAAATGAAATTTACAATGTTTAGTCTACACTTGATATTGGGAAACATAATGCGTGTCTTATGCTGGCCCCAAACAGCCCAGTGCTTTCAGCCATTTCTAACTCATGAACCGGTTGACATAGACTCTTGTTGGACTCTACAGAGAGTTCCTTTTTCATTAGTGGTGGTTTTCCCCACCGCCTATACTTGAGCCACACCCCATTTCATAAGCTATGTTTCCATCCACACGTTTTTATCCAAATTAAGTGATATCAAATGAAAAATGCCTTATGGAAACAGTAAAATTCGATGGAATTTCATGAATATCAACTCAAAGGAAATAAGTTCGGTCTCATCACGTTGACGTTTCCATCGCTAACTCTGATGGAAACATTATTTGCTGAAAAAATAATGAATTGGGATTAAGTTTTAAGTCATTTTATGGTTGCAACCCGCCACAAAACGAAGAAGAAGTTGTAGTTAATGTCCCCCAGTATTTGCTCTCTGTCTGCACACATGGGGGGCAACAAAGACAGATGGAAGTGGACGGAAAAGGAGACGAGAGACTTTCTGAATTTAATTTATCAGGAACTTGTGAAGGAAATGGCCGACAAAGGTTAGGACAAGCGTGGGATGTCCTGCGGAGTCAATGGAAGACGCTCAGACAGAGAGACATGTCTCAAAAAAGAGTCTGGAGGGACAATAAAAGCCAAGTTGCATCTGCATCGTCATAGCGATGTGTTGATAGCGTTGTTGTTTTCTTATTATAGCTCAATATGTCACTATCAGCTGGCACATGAGCTCTATGTAGCTGTCCCATGTTGATCATGTGTTGGTAGACGGCGCGATCCATTTAGAAAAACTGTGTTCGCAAATGTTTTGTTGAATGTTGCGTGATTCAGCGCGAAAATGAATGGAATCACCTTAAATGTCTAAAATCAATTCCGTATACCAATTTGACCCTAAAACAGCATCATGTGACGTCATCACCACAGGTTTTTATTGGCTTTAAAGCCGTTGGATGGAAACACACTTTCACCAGATTTATTCACAGGAGTTTTTTTTACCAAACTTCAGATAATTTGATTGACACGTGGATGGAAACTTAGCTATAGAGACTTGTTGACACAGGAAGTGGTACAACAGGAAGACCCGCCGGTAAACCCGACATGGGGGAGGGTGCGAGAGCCCTTCCATCGCTGCTTGCAGCTTAAAATTTACAATTGTAAGAGCTCATTGACCTTAATTAGTTTGACAGGGAGTTGCTGTTTGGGGCCTCTGACATGTGCTTTTTGGTTTACATTAGGGCTGTCGATCGATCCAAAAATGTTTGGATTACTCTGATGGTAATTTAATTCACAGCAAGCTGCTACCTCTGAAATGTCTAATAGTAGCTGTACACAGTCTTGTACCTTTCCTTTTTGACGTTTGCAAAATGTTTTTTTGCACCGAATCAAATGTTTTATGGTCATGATTAATCTAAGAGCTGACAGGCTTAAAACTATTTGTATAAGCATTTAATGAAACGTCAATGGAGATAGCAAATGGGGAAAATCACTTCAGCAACCAGAGCAATAAAAAAGTGGGCAGTCACTGTTAAGCTTTGTACGGTGCTGAGGAAGGTCTGACACGCTTTTGATCCTTTGAAGAATTTCTGGTGGGGAAAAACTTTGTATCATCATTATCAACATAAGCATGCATTTAAAAATGTTGTAGTTCATTCTTTAAATATTAATCCATGTTATCTGTGTTCAAGACACTCAGAGGCAGTTATTTGCAACCTGACCCGGACTGCTTTGGGAAAGCTGCAGGAATCCTCTACCGTTCTCTCTCAGAGGTATCTGGGCCACAAAATCTACCAAGATCTGAAAGACAGCTTTGGTCTCCAATCTGCCGTCAGCAGAAATCTAAATCATTACCACAACAGCCATGTTTGCCCAACTGAACAGTCTCAAAATGAGGGTTTGTTTCATGTGGAATTACCTACAGAGAACCTCAATGAAGGTTTTGACTTTGCACTGTGTGATGAACCTCACACAGATAATCATGGACTCTTGTGCACCCCCCTGCCTGATGCCCTGAACCCCTGTGAGGATGTGATGAGTCATGGTTTCCTGAGGGTGTTGGTCTGGGTGGTCAGTCTGTTAGCCATTTCAGCCAACTTCTTGGTGATGTTCATCCTGCTGACTAGCCGACAGAAGTTGTCCGTTACCCGTTTTCTCATGGGTCACCTGGCATTTGCAGACTTTTGTATGGGGATATACTTAGTGCTCATTGCATCTGTCGACCTCTACACACGCTCATATTATTACCACTATGCTATTGCCTGGCAAACAGGAGGTGGCTGCAACCTAGCAGGGACATTATCAGTGTTTGCCAGCGAGCTGTCTGTGTACACATTGACTTTAATCAGCATTCAGCGCTGGAATGCCATTTTCTACGCAATGAGGCCAGACAAAAAAATGAGGTTACGCCATGCAGCTGTGCTGATGCTCGCCGGCTGGTTGCTCTGTATGATCCTAGCACTGCTGCCGCTGGTTGGTGTGAGCAGTTACCAGAAAGTGAGCATTTGCTTACCCATGGAAACTGAGACAAATGTTGCCCGGGCCTACGTGGTCTCTGTCCTGACAGTTAATGTCATTGCTTTTATGGTGGTATGTTTATGTTACCTCCACATCTACTGTATGGTGCACAATCCCCAGCACCAGTCCAGCAGATGTGATACCAGCATGGCCAAACGCATGGCTTCTCTAATTTTCACTAACTTTCTGTGTCTGGCTCCCATTTCCTTCTATGGCTTGTCTGCAGTTCTCCACCAACCATTGATGACTATCACAGATTCCAAGGTAAGACTTCCTTTTGACCTTACAACTGGAAATAGTTCAATCACAACCCTCCCCCGTCATCAGTGGTGTTCCACAGGGCTCAGTCCTGGGGCCCCTGCTTTTTAGAATTGATTTGACCCTTCCTCTAGGTTATATTTTCAGGAAATACAATATTCAATTTCACTGCTACGTGGATGACACCCAGCTCTGCTTGTCCACCAAACCCACTTCCATGCTCCCCCTGTCTTCCCAGTCTTTAGATAAAGTTAAAATCTGGTTCCCTCATAACTTCTTAAAACTAAACTGTAACAAAACTGAAATTTTCCTTGTTTGCTCCAAATCCACTCTAGCAAAATGTCCCAATTTCTCACATTTCTTCAACAATTCTAAAGTCCCCTCTTCCTCCTCAGTGTCGTCCTCGATAGCACACTTTCTATTGAAAAACATATCAATAATCTCAACCGGTCTGCTTACTTACACCGCCTTCATCCATCACTTACACCCAATAATACTGCTACTCTCATCCACGCTCTTGTGACTTCCTGTATTGATTATTTTAACTCCATCTTCTCTGGTTTACCATCCATAAGTCCATCCATAAACTCCAATTGGTCCTAAACTCAACTGCAGAACCCCAGCCACTGAACACATTACAGTCCAATACTGCATTGACTTTAGGATTCTTCTTCTCCCCTTCCAAGCCCTCCATAATCTCACTCCTCCATACCTCTCTGTACTCCTTCAGCGTTATACTCCATCTTAAACTCTCCGTTCCTCCTCTTCCTCACTGCTTTCAACTCATTCTGCCCGCCTGTCAACAATGGGGTTTAGAGCCTTCATCCATTCTGCCCCTCTCCTTTGGAACTCCCTCCCACTGTCAATCCGTACCATAGTACCCACCTAATCCTACCCCACATGACTCCCCTCTCCATCAAAATCATGGATAGATTGCTTTCTTTTAATTTTCTATCTCAATGTTTATCTTTGCCTTTTTTACTGTATTTCTGCTTGTTTTAACTGTAAGGTGTCCTTTATTATTATTATTATATTTAATCCAGTTGTTTTTTTCTGTTTAAAATAAAGGCTGATCTTTATTTCTCCACAGGTGCTGCTGGTGCTTTTCTACCCTCTCAACTCTTGTGCGCACCCATTTTTTTATGCCATCCTGACGAAGGCATTTCACCGAGACATCCTGATGTTTCTGAGCCGGATAGGGCTGTGCCAGCAGCAAGCGCACCTCTACCGAAGCCAGCTCGTTAGTGTTACTCCCTACATATACAGAGAGAGAACGTCTGCCCCACAGGCCAGCCCCCACATCCCAAAATGTTTAAGTACAAGATTTACCGGACAACAAGATACCCCAAAATTGCTTTTTAAATGTGAATAATAATTTTTCAAGCACTACTTGTACTTATATATAAATGTCCTTGTAAATACCAATTCACACAGTCTAACCATTTCACAGTATTTTGAGACCTTTTAGAATCTGTGATCCATTCATTTTTTTATCTGATAGTGTTAATAACATTATTGTATCTGATAGTGTTTCTACTGTATAATAACAATAGGTTCAAAACCAATTCTCTTTTCCAAAGCTTCACATTTATGATGAAATGTAAAACAATAAATTCTTTATCATTACAGCCGCACACTGTTCCTTCTCATTGCATTCTTCAGCGGTAAGGCAGAACAATTTAAAAGCAGAAATATGTTGACACTGTGAGACACAAAACATAGAACGGATTTAATATTTAATAAGAAACAACAGCGCTGAAGGTTTCCATGGTGTATTTACATCATTTGAAGACACTCCTAGACCTAAAAGCAAAGCATTGTGACTTATGTTACGCATACAAGTGACAAAATATGCAAGTACTTATTTTCTATTTTGTACTAATAACCATGTGACGTAATGGCTATATTTAACATCTGTAAATCCATGTTTGTTTAAATATAAATAAATTAGTAATTAATGCTTGGAATGAACAAGAATCACCCAAAAAATAAATAATAATATTTATGTTACCATAAAACACAAAAGAATTGCCACCATTAAATCCCAAATCATGGAGCAGCACGTCTTTGTCATCAGACTTCCTCATATGCTGCTTCTACATATGTTTTAAGAAACTATGGTTGATTACAGAGACCAAAAATGTATTTGTATGTACTCTTTAACAGGTGTTTGGCAGATTTCATAAACTATGTTCATGTTAGCAGACATTTGTTTAAATCTCACACACGATGAGACTGCACGTGAACACAAGCTGGGTTAGTTGAAAATATAAATGCATACTGGGTGTGTGCATTTACTTTAAGAATTTGTAACAAGTTGAATTTAGAAAATAAATGTCTATCACACCAGAGATATGACTGAACAAATTAAAGCAGGTAGATATTTATTTAGCAATTTCCTAAATCCCCAAAATGCATTGCTCAGGACCACATGGATGTCTTTAACCCTTGTGATGTCTTCCTGTCAACCATGAAAAAGTTGTATTTCTTTTCGCTTTTTCAGACATTTTTGTCACTTTTTCAATGTTGAGGGTGCTTTTTTTGACGTTTTTTCCAAAGTTATTTGATATTTCTAACATTTTCAGCTTATTTCGAAGGCCCATTTTTTTTTTGTGATGAAAAAACTGAAAATGGGTCAAATTTGACCCGAGGACAACATGACGGTTAAGAAGGACAAAATGAGCCATATTCAGGACACACTTTGTAGATATATTTAAAAATGTGATCAGTAATCTATGGAAGAGAATTAGGAAAATGGATTTGAGTTCTGAGGTTAAACTTAGAATTTCGAGAAAAACAAATCTGAATTCTCACTTGGAACTTTTGATTCACAATCCTGAGAATTAAGTCAGAATTGTGACTTTATATTTAGAACACATTTTTCACATTTGCCCTTATCTTCTTTTGTAGTAACATCAACTATGATGGGGTGGCAGTAGCTCAGTCCGTATGGAGTTGGATTGGAAACCGGAGGGTGGCTGGTTCAAGTCCACATACAGACCAAAGTATGGTGGTGGACTGGTAACTGGAGATATGCCAGTTCACCTCCTGGGCACCGCCAACGTGCTCTTGAGAAAGGCACCGAACCCCCACCTGCTCGGGGCGCCTTTCCATGGGCAGCCCCCCCACTCTGACATCTCTCCATTAGTGCATGTCTAGGTACTGAGCACTGTAATTCAGGCCTGTGTGTTATAACAACAGAGTGTAAATTGTAATTTCCTCTTGTGGGATTAATAAAGTATACATTATTACATTATGAGTGGTCTCTTGAAGAAATAGAGCATTGCCGTTCTTAATGCTAGTAGTTTTTTGATGGCACCACTTTATCTGAGTCAGTTTGCACTGTGAAGATGTAGCTATAGAAAGAAATGAAACTTTACTTTAAAAAAAAGATACTTTAAGCAGTATGGGAAATGTAGAATCCAACATTGAGCTTGACTCATTCTCGGGAGTTTAAGTCAGGATATTTAGGCCTCTGATGTTTCAATGACCGTTTTTTTGGGGTTCTTTGTTTTAAGATTATTTTTGGCCATTATAAGTGATAGGACAGCCTAAGAATTGAAAGGGTAGATAGAGGGAATGACATGGACTGAGCCTCGGTCAGGATGGGAACTGGCATTGTCCTTTGTGAGTTGTATTGCACTAAGTGCAATACAACACCTATAACATACAATTAGTAAACTTGAAATATGTAAATCAAATCCCAATTTACGAAAAATAAAACTGTATGGGGGTTATGTTAGGCATATAACTGAGTATTAGTAACACTACAGAGCCAGACTTTAGTGATTGCACCTTTATCTAACTTTTCTCCATTACTCATCAAATGCAGGTAATAAGCTGATCAATCATTTAGTCATACACATGAGTCCAGGTGTTGAAGTGCAGTATCGGGTCAAATGGCTGGAATGGAAACCACACAAACTGCTCTTTGTTCCATCCCAGCATTCAAGGATGTAGCATGCACCTCGTATAAATCTCATATCAAACTGTCGTGTCAGTGGGCACTTCCAGCTCCAGCACGTTAAAAGCAGCCAGCATGTTAGTTTGGATTGTTAACTGGAAGATTAAGATGAATATATGGCCCAGTATGCAATGTTTTAGATCCCTTAAGCATACTAAACAGAAAGGCACCGTTGATATTTTTTCTGCACTGAAATATACCGTGAACTGTTGCTACATACTAGTGTATGGCACTTTACCTACAAGACATGATCACATTTGGAATTTTTTTTCTTTTTTATAAAACTCTATTTGCTACATCACTAAAATAAAAGTTGAATTTTTCATTTATCTTTAAATTCTTTATACGGCTAATAATTTATAGAAAATAAAAGTTTAATAGTGACTATTCCTTTTTTTCCCCTCCTCAACATAAAGGATTCTCAGCAATTCCTTTTTTCATACTTTACACAGCAACTGGATTTAGTTTGGTGGTGGTGATGCTGCGTGACGTGTCTTGCAGGTGATCATTTAGAGATGCTGGGTTAGTCCTGCTGCTGTCCAAAGCCCCGAGCAGCAGGCTTGCAGTGCTATCTGTAGTAAAGAAGGGTGTGTGTTCCTCTTGAGGCGCGTCTGTTTCGCTCACCATGCTGTCACCACTGGACTCCGCACTATGCACCACGTGGCCGTTGGGGACTTGCTTGGTGCTGCAGCTGTTGATGTTGTTGTTGGTAAGAAGCTTCTCAGGTGATGCTGTGAACATCTGGCTGCCAGCTGTGGTGTCATGGTCACCGATGCTTTGGTAGTAACCATTCCCGTTAGGAAACAGCGGGCTAGGCGGTAAGCTGTGTGCCACATGGCCGTGGTTGTAATGGGCCGAGATCCTCTTCTGTTCATCTCGGTTTGAAGACTTGCGTGGTTGATGTGAGTTTGACAACAACAGGGGGGGCGCTCCTCCTCGCCGGAGGGGCTCAAGCCCACCGACGGGACAGAGATGGCCAGGCTGGACAGGGGGGCGGACATCTCTGATGGAGGAGACCCTGGAGTTGCAGGAGAGGTTCGGGACACCGGAGACAGCTGAGTCGGGGTCGTCAAGGCAGATGCATACCTACAACAAAAGACATTTCATCCATTTACTTGAAAGATATTCATGTGCAAAGTGTATCTACCACAGTTATTGAACATAAAACCGAGTCTAATACACAACCAACTACAGGTTCAGGTAAGGAACAACCTGAAAAGGAACACCAACGACATCAGCATAAGTTATCACAATAAATAATAATCACATTATTTCTAGGTTGACAGATGCATATTCAGGAGCATGATGCATACTGTAGGGAGCTGTTTTTCTTCTTTTCTTCTTCAAGAGTTAAGAGGCAGATTCTTTATTGCAAAAGGGAAAGACTTTTTTTCTTCCTTGGTGAGTGGACCGTGCACAAGACAAATGCTAACGATTGGCTGAGGTTGAATAAAATTTCATGGTAAGCCAATCAGAGGTAGAGTCGAGCGGGTGTTCACAAGCATGCATAGTCAGACACGCAATGAACAACACAAGGAGTCAGTCAACGAGAAACAGGTATGGCGTTATGAAATCAAGGGGGAAGTGGTAACTTTTCCTGCTAAAGACTTCCCACCGTGGTCCGAAAACACAGGGTGGAGGGGAGGGGGGGCACTTTGTTTCTCTCATTATGACTCTAGTGAAGCTAGTCGCTGTCACTCTCTCACTTTTCCCTCGCTCTATCACACACACACACACACACACACACACACACACGCCGGCTCGACACACACACCAGTGCAAACCTATAACCATCAGGCTACTTACGTTATTTGCACTACAAAGAGTGTATATATTTATTTTATTATTTTTGCTATAGTGCTTAACAAGCATTATTTACTTTTGCCCAGTTGTGGCCTGTTGAGGGGCAATAAATATCATAATAAATAAATAAATATCAAAAGTTCCAAAACATCTGTGTTATTTGTATGGATCCACTAGACATAATATCTCCATACATGACATCTGATTGGAGGCTAGTCTCACTTTGTCCCACTGCAACATTAAAAGAGTTCAGATATGTGTACATTGGTTCTGGTAATAAATTGTATTAAATGTCTATTTCATTATAATATTCAGATTAACCAGAAATAATTGAACATGCACATGTATTTTAAGTTCCATTTTAAAGTTTAATTGAAAGTAATGCATTTGTTGGGGTTTGGGGTTTTGTTTTGGGTTCTTTTCCTCCTTTTTGGTTCTGTTGTCCTGTCTTGTGTTTGTGTCTTGTGTTCTTCGGTCTTGTGTTGTCTCGTGTCCCCCTGAGTGTCTGCATGTTCTGTTTCCTGCCTTGGCTTTTGGTTTTTTGGGACTTTTTGTGCTTTCTTTGGCTCCTGTGTTTCGTGGTTTTTTGTTTTTGTTAATAAAAGCTTATTCAAGCTCTCCCCTACTCTGCGTTTGGGTCCTCTTTCACTCCACAGTGTAACAGCATTAGTTACTTTCTGAAGTAACTAGTTCATTTTATAATTTGTAACTGAGTATCTAATTTTGTTACTTTTTGGTAGAAATAACTAATTACTTTTTAAAAGTACCTTGCCCAACACTGCTTGTTAGTTTCCCTGCTCCCTCCTGTTCCTCGTTACTGTCTTGTCCAATCCTGTCTTTCTGTTGATTGGTCTGTGTATTTCTACACTTCTCTGTTCCTTTGTCTCTCTGTTCATGCTTGTGAGTTTCTAAGTTGTAGAGTCAAAATAAAGTGTGTGTGTTCTGCACATGTGGGTCCTCCTGCTGAAACCGTGACAGTGTGTGTTGGTACACTCAGATCAGACAACTTTCAAATATGTGCAATTTCGACTAATTTAAGTCACCTAAAGTGTAATTTAGCATATACTTGAGTCATGTTTAGGTGTTGATTTATATTTCAATTTTCATAATCGTTCATTCGCATTTAATTACAATGTAATTTATGTTGTGATAGGCCCAACCTCTGCTGAGGTGACGAGCTAACCACTGAGCCCTCATGTCGCCTACAACAGGGGTCTTCAACAGGGGGGTCCGTGACCCCTAGGGGGTCCGCGGAGGTACTGCATGGGGGTCGCGAAAGTTTTGGTTGATTAGACTTTTTTATATTCCCCCCCCCCCTGCAATTTTGCAACAATGTCCATTTGAATAGCTTTTATGCATGATTACATGCAATTGACAGACATTGTTGATCTTGGCAGGTATCAGTTTATTGTGTTATGTTATGTTTATAAATGGCAGTGGCATGGCCGCCCTACTCACTGGGCCTCGCACATGTTTAAAATAAAAACATGAATATATGAACCGTGTATTATTTGAGTATCTTAGTATTGAATGCACAATAACAAGGTACATTTACACATGGCACTATAGGACCAGTTTGATATAACACAATTTATACAATATATATAATTAGGGGGTCCCCGCTCCATATCGCCATCAGTTTGGGGGTCCTTGGCCTGGAAAACCTTGAAGACCCCTGGCCTACAATATGGATTCATCCATCACATTCTTGACATAATGGCCCATCAGACACCAGTCAGTTTGTGAACCACTTACAGTAAGTACTCTCCAGTAACTCTATCATAACAAACCAACAAATGTTCACTTTGGAACAATATGAAAATATTTGTACATATTTGTACACCCTAAATCCCGGTTTAGTTTTAAAACAACACTGAGTTAAGAGGAGACTTTGGGATTTGGTGCAGTAGGTATTATATCAAAATATGGGGAAAGTACAGTCACATTACGTTTCCATCCTACAAATGTATAAACCCTTTCACATTCACTTCCATTAAATCCAGAAAATTACAAGACTGTTTCCTGTGTAGCTGCAATCTCCAGACAGCAGGTCAGAGTGAACCACTGGCCCATGGAAATATAGATGCACTTTGTATTATTAGTTCGCTGTCCTGGTTGAAAATTATGACCACCAATTTTTAACACATAGCAATGACACTGTTGATGCTTAACGGGGGTACTGGAGGCCCTGCCTGTGTAGCGATAAGCTGTAAAAGCCTGTCCCTTGGAAAGTAAAGCAGTGTCAAAAACAAATCAACCAGCACGGAGCTTCGATCTGGAAAAGCTGAGCAGATTGTATCACAGCTAAAGCAAATTCAGTGGAAGTGAGGTCCCTGAAGGTAGTGGATGACGAATAATTTATTTGCATAGCACTTTTTAAAACCAAGTTACACAGTGCTGTACAGTAAAAACAATAAAACCTAGGTTAGTTTCCATTCACATTGTGTCGATGTGATATGGAGCTGAGCCAGAAGCCATTACACTGATTTTTGTTTTATACCTCTTCACATACATGTCATTTATAATCATGCTGACTCCTATTCAAATGATGCTGATCATCATTACTGTTGATGTGATATTGATGATGATGATGATGATGATGATGACGTCAGGTGGCGTTAACTCTACATGTAGACTACACCTGGGACAGGTGGAGGTGTGTGTATGACTAAAGAGTGGAAGGGCAAACTATGTTTCAACCGCATTTTGTGAGACAAACGTTTTTTCTTTTATGTTTAAAACAAGTTTATTTATGTTGCTGTTGCAGTTATGCAATATAGAAACAGATCTTTGTGACACCACGAAAGAATAGGTGGGGTTCTTCAGTTTCACATTGCCAGACCTTCCTCTACAGAGCTGCGGAGGTCTTCATTCAGAAGTAGTTTTAGTCGTCATCAGAAATCTCAGATTGGATAGTCTAGCTAGCTGTCTGGATTTACCCTGCAGAGATCTGAGGACCAGGTAACCATAGTCCTCCAAAATCCACCAGAGGTTAGAACGCCAACACAGAGACAGAGGACGGGGACGGACATCTGGCCTAAAATGAGGGACATCCAGCAGAATTTCAGGTGACAGTGGAATAATCCCAGAAATGAATTACCGCCAATATAGAGTACTTTAGGTCTGAATTCAGATCCTGGCTTCCCACTTGACATGACTCATGGACACTCCGGGGAGTCCCTGCAACGTCACCTAGGAGATAGAAGCCGATGCAGGTTATCCCACCCTTGTATTTGCCATTGCAGAAGCTGCTTCAGGAAATGCACACTGTCAAAGGGTTGTACTTTTAATGAGCAGTTGTCCACCCCGGGGGACATTTGACAGGCTGTGTTCATTGCAACGCGTTTTGGTTTGGAGAAATCACTGTCCAATCAGTTTTTTCATCTAACATACAGAGGGTAGAGACGAACACTGTCTTCTCCACAGAATAGAAGTATAACTCTTAAGACACACCTAAATCTAGGTTGATTAAAGAATTATTGATTTTTATTTGGTATGAGTCATTATTATAGTTTGTGACTCTAAGTTAACATTTATCGACCAATTACCTTGTACGTTAAGGCAAGTCCCTGTCGAGGTTGGGTGTGTCTCGGCACTCCTTTGAATGACCACTTAAGTCTCTGCTGCCGCCAGTGGCATTCAGCCGATCCCGTCTGCTCTGTGTGGCACGCTGGCTATTCTCCGCCAATGACATCACCGAGACAGTCTCAGTGTCGGACAGAACACTGTTGCTCCAGTCATTACTCCAGCTGCAGAGACAGGGGGGTGGTCGTTTACATGGAGACAGGTTTCAGACAGGCCACTAGACCATGATGGAAATGTATTGTGGGTCAAATTTGTGTACCTGAGCCTTTCACTGTATTTCATTTCCGTTTGCTCACAGTCTGCTCACAGTCTGCATGAATTCTAAGTCTGATTTAGTGATGCAGCAGTTATTTAATTATATAATCAGCAACTGAAACTCGTTTCAAATGGCTTATATGTTTAGACAATTAGGATTTTAAGAAAGTGGAACCCAATAAAGATGTTTGATCCCATTCTGTTTTATCCTGTTTAATTATTATTTTCAAAATGTTTATTACAGCTTCAGGCAGAGTTTGTAATTCTGGTGAAAGATTGCTGAACTCAATGTCCAAACAAATACTTCTCTCTTGTAAGTGCTCTTTCAGAATGTTAGCATGTGCCAGATGAAGCGTCCGTCTTGCTCCCGCTGCCTTTCTCTTTACACATCCCTTTTCAGTGCATGGCCGTGTATGACCACCAGATTTGTTTTCAGAGCGCACACAGAACTGACAGGGGGGTTGATTTGTGGCACAGCACATCCTGGTGCAGACAGTTCTGTGCATTTTAGGGCAATAGAGCATGTCGGGTTGTAAAGATGAATGGAATATTTTACTTAAAGAAAGTACTGTTACTTCTGATAATGGTATATGGTAGAATTGTTAAATTAAAGACCACGTTTAGCCTAAAAAATAAAGTGTATTAAAATGTTGGCATGTACACTTGTCGAACAACAATGTGGCGTCCTCTCCGGGTGTGAACCATACCAAGCCTCTATCACCACGCCTCTATCACCACGCCTCTATCACCAAGCCTCTATGACCAAGCCTCTATCACCACGCCTCTATCACCAAGCCTCTATCACCACGCCTCTATCACCAAGCCTCTATCACCACGCCTCTATGACCAAGCCTCTATCACCACGCCTCTATCACCACGTCTCTATCACCACGCCTCTATCACCACGCCTCTATCACCAAGCCTCTATCACCAAGCCTCTTTAACCAAGCCTCTATCACCCCACCTCTATCACCAAGCCTCTATGACCAAGCCTCTATCACCACGCCTCTATCACCAAGCCTCTATCACCACGCCTCTATCACCAAGCCTCTATCACCAAGCCTCTATCACCACGCCTCTATCACCAAGCCTCTATGACCAAGCCTCTGTCACCAAGCCTCTGTCACCACGCCTCTATCACCACGCCTCTATCACTACGCTTCTATGACCACGCCTCTATCACCACGCCTCTATCACCACGCCTCTATCACCAAGCCTCTATGACCAAGCCTCTGTCACCAAGCCTCTGTCACCACGCCTCTATCACCACGCCTCTATCACTACGCTTCTATGACCACGCCTCTATCACCAAGCCTCTATCACCAAGCCTCTATCACCACGCCTCTATGACCAAGCCTCTATCACCACGCCTCTATCACCAAGCCTCTATCACCAAGCCTCTATCACCACGCCTCTATGACCAAGCCTCTATCACCACGCCTCTATCACCAAGCCTCTATCACCACGCCTCTATCACCAAGCCTCTATCACCAAGCCTCTATAACCAAACCTCTATCACCCCGCCTCTATCACCAAGCCTCTATGACCAAGCCTTTGTCACCAAGCCTCTGTCACCACGCCTCTATCACCACGCCTCTATCACCACGCCTCTATCTCCAAGCCTCTATCACCAAGCCTCTATCACCACGCCTCTATGACCAAGCCTCTATCACCATGTCTCTATCACCACGCCTCTATCACCAAGCCTCTATCACCAATTCTCTATCACCACGCCTCTATGACCAAGCCTCTATCACCACGCCTCTATCACCACGCCTCTATCACCAAGCCTCTATGACCAAGCCTCTGTCACCAAGCCTCTGTCACCACGCCTCTATCACCACGCCTCTATCACCACGCCTCTATGACCACGCCTCTATCACCACGCCTCTATCACCAAGCCTCTATCACCACGCCTCTATGAACAAGCCTCTATCACCACGTCTCTATCACCACGCCTCTATCACCAACCTCTATCACCACGCCTCTATCACCACGCCTCTATCACCAAGCCTCTATCACCACGCCTCTATGACCAAGCCTCTATCACCACGCCTCTATCACCAAGCCTCTATCACCAAGCCTCTATAACCAAGCCTCTATCACCCCGCCTCTATCACCAAGCCTCTATCACCAAGCCTCTATCACCAAGCCTCTATCACCACGCCTCTATGACCAAGCCTCTATCACCATGTCTCTATCACCACGCCACTATCACCAAGACCCTATCACCAATTCTCTATCACCACGCCTCTATGACCAAGCCTCTATCACCACGCCTCTATCACCACGCCTCTATCACCAAGCCTCTATGACCAAGCCTCTGTCACCAAGCCTCTGTCACCACGCCTCTATCACCACGCCTCTATCACCACGCCTCTATCACCACGCCTCTATGACCACGCCTCTATCACCACGCCTCTATCACCAAGCCTCTATCACCACGCCTCTATGAACAAGCCTCTATCACCACGTCTCTATCACCAAGCCTCTATCACCACGCCTCTATCACCAAGCCTCTATCACCAAGCCTCTATAACCAAGCCTCTATCACCCCGCCTCTATCACCAAGCCTCTATCACCAAGCCCTCTATCACCAAGCCTCTATCACCAAGCCTCTATCACCACGCCTCTATGACCAAGCCTCTATCACCACGCCTCTATCACCATGCCTCTATCACCAAGCCTCTATGACCAAGCCTCTGTCACCAAGCCTCTGTCACCACACCTCTATCACCACGCCTCTATCACTACGCCTCTATGACCACGCCTCTTCTAAAGCATGCAGCTGATGCACATGCAATTCATTTTATTTATATAGTGCCAAATCAGAACAGTTATCTCATACACTGAGCAATTATAAGAATACAATCGCCACGGCAGGTGCAACAAGCATTTTTTTTTTTATATATCTGACACATATTTACCACTTTCATGACATATCCACATGTACAGTGGGTTTCGAAAGTATTGTATTAATTAATTGTATTAATGTGCATAAAGAAGCCAAGAAAAGATGGAAAAATCTCTTAGACATTTGTATAATATGTCACAAAAAGTTAGATTTAATTTCCATCATTTACACTTTTAAAATAACAGAAAACAAAAAAACGGCATCTGCAAAAGTTTGGGCCCCCTGCAGAATTAATACCTTGTACTACATAACAATGGAAAGATCAACACACAGGCACACACACACACACACATACACACACACACAGCCCAGGATAGGAAACTGACAATGGAACGATCAACAAGCCACTGACACTCATTCAATAAATTATTATTTTTGTCTTAAATCCACCAGCCATTTTCATATTATACCAACATTTGCAGCTTCCTGAGCCTTTTTGGTACGGCTTCTAGGAAACCTCAGCCAAGAGTAATTTTACTCTCTCCAAAAATAGTTTAATTTTTATTTTTTAAGAACTATATAAAAAATCTCAACTTTTTTTTGCAAATTTTACTGTCCCCCGCAACTTCATTGCAACAAACATACAACAATCATTGCACCATGTCGAAATTTTGTTAGTACTGTGAAACGATTAAAATATTTTATTACGATTAATCTCATTAAAGTCATAGTTAACTCACAATTATTCACACATTTTTATCTATTTCTAAATGTCCCTTGGTTTCTTTTTGTCCCATTGTTTTTTCTCATTTTAATGTGATAATTATCAACATGAAAAGCGGATCGGCTTGCTTTGTGCAAATGTTTTGTTATTGTTATCCAGAATCACGGTGGTGACGTACGGTGATTACGGTAAGCGTACCTGACTCATTTCCGTTTCCAGTGCTTGTGTGTTGCTGCTCACTAAGTACCAGTTCTGTTTGTTAGATTTGCTATTACAGCGGCTAATTGTCCACTAAACAGTTATTCTTATAGTAGTTCTGCCTAAGCACTCACAGATATTTTCATTTTTAAGCGACCTTCGTTAAATAACAGCTGTTTTTGACGCTTGGTAGCTAACGCTACCGTACTTTAGCTTAGCTGCTAGCAACTTTAGCTTAGCAGTTAGCCATGTTGTCTCCCTCTCCTACTTTCTCTTGCTCGGTGTGTGCGATGTTTAGTTACTCCTCTGCATCCTTTAGCGACAATGGTATGTGTAACAAGTGTAGTTTATTTATGGACGTGGAGGCGAGGCTTAGTGAGTTAGAAGTCCAGATCCGCACCATGATAGATCAGTCGTTAGCTACTGTAGCTAGCCACCCCCCGGTAGCCGGTGCGGGCCGGCCTGAGCCTGAGTTAGCCTCTGGTAGCCGTCCCCCGGCAACTCCTGAGCAGCCAGGAAAAGGTTCCTGGGTGACTGTTCGTGGCAAAAGTAGTCGTAAGCTTTCAAGGGCCACGGACCACCAGCAGCCTGTTAGCGTTTCTAACAGATTTTCCCCACTCACCGACACCCCCGCTGAGAAACCAACTCTGGTTATCGGCAGCTCCATTTTGAGAAACGTGAAGTTAGCGAAGCCAGCAGCCATAGTTAAATGCATCCCGGGGCTAGAGCGGGCGACGTTGAGTCTTATTTGAAACTGCTGGCTAAGGATAAACGTAAATACAGTAAGATTGTTATTCACGTTGGCGTTAATGACTCCCGGTTACGCCAAACGGAGGTCACCAAGATCAATGTTGAATCGGTGTGTACATACGCAAAGTTAATGTCGGACACCGTAGTTTTCTCTGGACCCCTGCCAAATCTAACCAGCGATGACATGTATAGCCGCATGTCATCATTTCGCCGCTGGCTATCGAGGTGGTGTCCAGATAATGATGTGGGCTTTGTGGATCACTGGCAGTCTTTCTGGGGAAGACCTGGTCTGATTCGGAGGGACGGCATTCATCCCACTTGGGATGGAGCAGCTCTCATTTCTAGAAATCTTGACGAGTTTATTAGTGGACCTAATCCCTGACAATCCAGAGTTGGGACCAGGAGGCAGAGTCGCAGTCTGACACACTTCTCTGCTCCTCCATTCCAGGGGTTACCTAGTCAAAACCCCATAGTGACGGTGTCTGCCCCCCGACCATTGAAGTTATTTAAATCAAAGGTAAACAGAGGAGGAGCTGTGCATGAAAACCTCATAGCAATTAAAACCACAAGTGCAATAGTGCAAAAGAATAGGAGAATTAAATGTGGACTCTTAAACATCAGATCTCTCTCTTCTAAAGGTGTACTAGTAAATGAATTAATATCAGATTCTAATATTGATTTATTTTGTCTTACTGAAACCTGGCTGGGTGATGGAGAATATGTTAGTCTAAATGAATCCACCCCCCCAGTCATATTAATACTCACATTCCTCGAGGCACAGGCCGAGGAGGTGGAGTTGCAGCCATCTTTGATTCTAGTCTAATAATCAGCTCTAAACCTAAACTGAATTATAACTCATTTGAAAGTCTTGTTCTTAGTCTTTCACACCCAAGTTGGAAATCACTGCAACCAGTTCTATTTGTTATAGTGTACAGAGCACCTGGTCCATACTCTGAATTCTTATCTGAATTTGCAGAGTTCTTGTCAAATTTAGTGCTAAAAACGGACAAAGTTCTTATTGTAGGGGATTTTAATATTCATGTGGATGATGAGAATGACAGCCTTAGTACTGCGTTTATCTCTCTATTAGATTCTATTGGCTTCTCTCAAAGTGTTCATAAGCCGACTCACCGTTTTGGCCACACCCTCGATCTTGTTCTGGTGTATGGTGTTGAAATTGAACATTTAATAGTGTTCCCACAGAATCCCTTTTTATCTGACCACTGTTTGATAACTTTTGAGTTTATACTGCTGAACTACACGCCATTAGGCAAAACCTGCTTTACAAGATGTCTATCTGATAGTGCTGTAGCTAAATTTAAGAATGTGATTCCATTAGCATTTAATTCATTACCAAGTCACAAAGTAACAGAGGACTCCTATGCTAATTTCAGTCCCTCCCAAATCGATCATTTTGTTGATAGTGCAGCAGGCTCGCTGCGAATGATACTTGACTCAGTTGCCCCTCTAAAAAGAAGATAATAAAACAAAGACGGTTAGCTCCATGGTATAACACTGAAACTCGCAAATTAAAGCAAATATCGCGGAAACTTGAGAAGATTTGGCGTTCCACTAAATTGGAAAATTCTCATTTAATTTGGCAAGATAGTCTTCAAACTTATAGGAAGGCCCTCCGTAATGCCAGAACAGCGTACTACTCGTCATTAATAGAGGAAAATAGGAACAACCCCAGGTTTCTTTTCAGTACTGTAGCCAGGCTAACGGAAGGTCACAGCTCTACTGAGCCAAGTATTCCCATAGCTCTTAGTAGTAACAACTTCATGAGATTCTTCAATGATAGAATTATAACTATTAGAAGCAAAATCCACCAAGACCTGCCTTTAACTGGCACTGACTTATCTCTAAACTCAGGAACCTTAGAAACAGTTGTAAAACCAGATATATGTTTAGACTGCTTTGCTTCACTTGATCTTTATCAATTTAATTCAATTATTTCTTCAGCTAAACCATCAACCTGCCTCTTAGACCCCATCCCGACTAGGCTACTTAAAGAGGTTTTACCCTTAGTCAACACTTCTCTACTAGATATAACCAATTTGTCTTTATTAACAGGCTATGTACCACAGCACTTTAAAGTAGCTGTTATTAAACCTCTTCTGAAAAAGCCCAACCTTGATCCAGAAGTTCTAGCCAACTATAGACCTATATCCAATCTTCCATTTCTCTCTAAGATTCTTGAGAAAGCAGTCGCTAAACAGCTATGTGATTTTCTGCATAACAGCTTATTTGAGGATTTTCAGTCAGGATTTAGAGCTCATCATAGCACAGAGACAGCACTTGTGAAAATTACTAATGACCTCCTGATTGCATCAGACAAAGGACTTATCTCTGTACTGGTGTTATTAGATCTTAGTGCTGCATTTGATACCATTGACCATCATATCTTATTACAGAGATTGGAACATTTCATTGGTATTAAAGGGACTGCTCTGAGCTGGTTTAAGTCTTATTTATCAGATCGATCTCAGTTTGTTCATGTTAACGATGAATCCTCTGTGCACGCCAAAGTTAGTTATGGAGTCCCACAAGGATCTGTTCTAGGTCCAATCCTGTTCACTTTATATATGCTTCCTTTAGGCAATATTATCAGGAAGCACTCCATAAATTTTCACTGTTATGCGGATGATACTCAATTATATCTATCAATTAAACCGGATGAAACTAATCAGTTAGCTAAACTTCAAATGTGCCTTCAGGATATTAAAACCTGGATGAGCTGTAATTTTCTAATGTTAAACTCAGATAAAACTGAAGTTATTGTTCTGGGGTCCAAGCACCTCCGTGACGCACTATCCAAAGAGATAGTTACTCTGGATGGCATCTCCCTGGCCTCCAGCACCACTGTGAGGAATCTTGGAGTTATCTTTGATCAGGACATGTCCTTTAATTTCCACATAAAGCAAATTTCAAGGATCTCCTTTTTTTCACCTACGTAATATTGCAAAAATCAGGAATATCCTGTCTAAAAATGATGCAGAAAAACTAGTCCATGCATTTGTTACTTCTAGGCTGGATTACTGCAATTCTTTATTATCAGGCTGCTCAAAAAAGTCCATAAAGACTCTTCAGCTGATCCAGAATGCTGCAGCGCGTGTTCTGACAGGAACCAAGAAAAGAGATCACATCTCTCCTGTTTTAGCTTCTCTGCATTGGCTTCCTGTAAAATCCAGAATAGAGTTTAAAATCCTTCTTCTCACCTACAAAGCTCTTCATGGTCAGGCACCATCTTATCTTAAAGAGCTCATAGTACCTTACAACCCTACAAGAGCACTACGCTCCCAGAATGCAGGATTACTTGAGGTTCCTAGAGTCTCTAAAAATAGAATAGGAGCCAGGGCATTCAGCTATCAGGCTCCTCTCCTGTGGAACCAGGTTCCAGTCTGGGTTTGGGAGGCAGACACCGTCTCCACATTTAAGAGTAGGCTTAAGACTTTCCTTTTTGATAAAGCTTATAGTTAGGGCATATATAATAATATGCCCTACCTTAACCAGGGTTTGTATCTCACCCCCCTCTCTGACCTTCCTGACTCTAACCCCCATTTTCTCTCCCCTACCCTAACCAGGGTTTGTATCCCATCCCCCACTTTGACCGTCTTGATCTTAACTCTATCTTTCTCTCCCCTACCCTAACCCGGGTCTGTATCCTTCCCCCTACTTTGACCTTCCTGCCCTTAGCCCTGACCCTCATGACCTTGGCCCTGGGTGCCTCTCCCCTACCCTAGCCAGGGGAGGGTTTGGGGAGAGTTGTGGCCTGGCCAGGCTCCTCTCTTTACACTGTCTCTCCTGGTTATGCTGTAATAGTGGTTTTAGACAGCTGGGACTTCCTGTGACACACCTAGTTCCTCTCTCCTCTATTTTTCTATCTTTCCAATTATGTGCATCCATGTCCCAGAAATGCTTGTTACTAACCTAGCTCTGGGGAGTCATTCCCCGGAGTCCTTATGTTCTTTTCCCCCAGCATGTTTCCTCGGATCAGGGAGGCTCCAGAATCGAGGTTGCAGCTGTCGCCATGGTCCCGCTACACGCTCTGCGATGCCATGTTCCTCCTGCTACACTCTGCTATGCCGACTACAAAGGACTAACAACTACTATTTTTTTTTTGGGATTGTAACTGCCACTTTTCATTCTAACCCCAACCGGCCCGTCAGACACCGCCTACCAAGAGCCTGGGTCTGACCGAGGTTTCTGCCTAAAAGGAAGTTTTTCCTCGCCACTGTCGCACTGTTGCTTGCTCTGGAGGACACTGTTGGGTCCTTGTGAATTCTGGAGTGTGGTCTAGACCTACTCTATCTGTAAAGTGTCTTGAGATAACTCTTGTTGTGAATTGATACTATAAATAAATTGAATTGAATTGAATTGAATTGAATTGAATTGAAACAACATTGGCATATAGCCTACTGTAGTGTTAAAGACCCCCCCCCCCAGAATATAGCCTACTGTAGTATTAAAGACGCCCCCCCCCAGCATATAGCCTACTGTAGTGTTAAAGACCCCCCCCCCAGAATATAGCCTACTGTAGTATTAAAGACGCCCCTCCCCCTCCCCTTCCCACTGTCCATCAATAAAAGGGGGAAAAAATACTTTGACGAGGGGGGTGGGGGGGATTCTCATCAGCTGTGTGCTTGGCCATCAAGTGGTATTTCAGACTGGATGTGCTGCGATGATAGCTCAGTTAACGACAAAACACACAGATCACTTTGGTCTTGTCAGTGGAACATTTGGCACTTTCCATCCAGAATCTTGTTGGTGTCCATGTCGGCGTCTCGCGCTCACCATACACTCAAAATGTAACGTTACTACTCTTTGACCGACTCACAAGCCCAAACAGCATGCCGGTTGTCTTGTTTCCGGTCTAGCTAGATCTGGTGGGTGTTGTAGTTTTTCTAACATCACTAGTTGTTGCTACAGCATGTGTAAAAAACTGCAAAATTTGCTAAACCAAAATGAACGTTTTTCTCGCGATAAAACAATTGACGCCGTTAAAATGGGTTTGCGTTAACACCGTTGATAACACGTTTAACTGACAGCAATACATTTTTTACAAAGGCTCCCACAGCATCAGGCATTTTGGGCCACATATGATCTCCAAAAATGTCTGCAAAATCCTGGAAGGACTGTTTGGTGAAACGTGTATGTTCAAAAGTTGTTTTTGTCGTTCGACAGAATGGACAGATAGTCTAGCTAGCTGTCTGGATTTACCCTGCAGAGATCTGAGGACCAGGTAACCATAGTCCTCAGATTGGACAGATAGTCTAGCTAGTTGTCTGGATTTACACTGCAGAGATCTGAGGACCAGGTAACCATAGTCTACAGAAATCCACCAGGGTTTAAAACTCCAACACAAAGTAAGAGGAAGGGGACGGACATCCGGACGAAAAGAGGAACATCTGGCAGAATGTCCTTCGGAAGCGGCACAATCCTGGAAGTGGAACGTTGTGGATATAGACAACTGTGGCAATCAACAACGTTTCAACTGATTTAGCTGGGTAGCTAGAGTGGCTGAGCAGGTGCTGAGCTAGACCAAGCTCTGACCGATTAAAACCAACGTTACCAAATAAGTTCTTCCTTACCTTTGGCTAGAGATGTGGGTGAATGTGGTGGGTTCCTGTGCAGTTAAAACACTTTTGCTTGTTGAGAAGTTTGTTTCTGTCTCCGTCTCGGATGCATGCTGTGCAGTCGTCCCATTACATTGCTATAAAAAGAGGAGCAGAAAACAGATTGACAACTGATGTGTGTGCACAGATTGAACAGGTTGTGAGACCTTTTATTTAACACCAATGCAGCATACATTGATGAGCTGCAAATCTTGAAGAGGCAAGTTAGAAATCTGACGTCCTCTGGCTGAGCTTGCCAGATTGGGACCGATACCAGTATTGGTATTTTTCCTCTTTTTCCTCAGGTTCTGCCTCAGACGGTCATGGAGCTTCTTCCTCTGCTTCCTGTTTGTGAAGAAACAAATTAGATTGTGAAGCAGCTCAGATCACAACAAGACAACATGTCTGAGTTAAAATTTAGATATATAAAGTAATAAATATACCCCAATTTCATTTTATGGCTTGGCCGTAGTAATGATAATGGATATTGCCTTATGTATTGAGGTCAATACAAAATACACTTCATAATATTGTTAGATTGTGAAGCAGCTCAGATCACAACAACACAACATGTCTGAGTTCAAATTTAGATATATAAAGTAATAAATATACCCCAATTTCATTTTATGGCTTGGCCGTACTAACGATAATTGATATTGCCTTACGTATTGAGGTCAATACAAAATACACTTCATAATATTGTTATTGTGTCTATAGCGCCACAAAATCCCCAAATGTCTCAGCTTATTTGGTTTGGCTTTATCTCTGATTATTGCTATGCGGATGATGTCTAGCTTTATTTATAAAACCCAGGACATTAGTCAGAAGGAGGTCACTTAAAATTTTACAGCACAAGACCACCTGGCTACTAACTCAAAGCTGGTTTTCAAAAACCTCTGGGTCAAACTTGGTATTGAGTCTTGACTGGTGTAATTTATTGTATTAATGTTTAAGCCTAGAAGCTCTAGCACAATTACTATTACAAACTCTGCTGTGCAGAAGACGTCCCATCCTGATAAGACTCAACAGATATAATATTACTATTATTATTATTATTATTATTACTACAGTTTTGGGTTCTCCGGCTTCCTGTTGCCTCTCAGTTGATCAGAACAAAATTGTTGTTTCCGACTCAAAGTTCCAAACTGTCATCACACCCAGGTAGTCTCCCTCTGGGAAAACATCTCAATCTTATCCTAAGACCTATTAGACATTTTATTGATTGGATTTGTTCTTTGATCTAAATTTTTATTCACATACATTTTCATGTAGTATTTTATTGGTATTTACGTATTCTTAAATTTGTTACTTAGTAGCCCAACTTTTAAAATGGCAGTTCACAGTTGAGATTTTGGGATTTGGGGGAACTATTGGGCACTATATTAATATCAGGGAGTGTATCTTTAAGTCTTAAATGAAACATAGAAATGTGACATGAATTACTTTGTTTTGCAGTAGGCAACCACACACATGATTCCCACGACTAGGAGTGCAATGCAGATTCCTGTTATTGTTAAAATACGTTTCTGATACAGCTCCTCAGCTTCTGAAAAAGAGGACAGTCCAATCTTAAAACTTTAGGTGTACAACACTCACATACAGACACAAACATTAAGACCATAACAAAAAACCAAAAGCAAAGGCTCTGTAAGGAGGTTTTTACATTTACAGCAACCAACAGTCCAAATGCATTAGAAGTCATTTGCTACTATCGACGTGATTAAAATTGGGCATTGCGCAGTCACGGAAGACTTGTATCATGTGGATGTGCTGACAGTGTTGTTGTCATTACTTAGAATTCCTCATTGGGAGACAGAAACTATGCACTGTAGCTTTTAGAGCAGCAATGGAACGTGCATTTTGCAACCACACCCACAATCTTTTCCTAACCCTAACTGTCTCGTTCGTGTCACTTACACATATGTTTTCAAACCCCACCCATCATCTTTCCACTTACTAAATGGTTTTACACTGCACGTTGAAGAATGATGCCAAATCTGTCCCGACCCAGAGTGTCAAAAAGTGACGCAAAAGGTCCCGACCAAATGCGTTAAAATATGACGCCAAAGAG
The DNA here is from genome assembly GCA_026937815.1 of Etheostoma perlongum. Lineage (NCBI taxonomy): Eukaryota > Metazoa > Chordata > Actinopteri > Perciformes > Percidae > Etheostoma > Etheostoma perlongum. The sequence goes on along the minus strand of CM049386.1, from coordinate 27,591,939 downwards.
GGCAACCAAATATCGCTGGATGGATGGGATTACCTAATATGGAATTAGTGGAAAGCTCCCTTTGTCTGACTGAGACGCCAAATGAGACATTTTATGTCGGTAACTAATGCCAAAGATCCCGACCAGGCACGCGAGTGAGAATGTGTTTGAGTTTCAGCCTCTGCTATGGTTTAGACTACAAAAACACTGGATCATACACTACCCATACTTTAATCATGTCATCAGGGGGTATTTCCTAGACTTGACATTTCTTATTTTTCTTAAATTCATTATACAACTGTTTGGGTTGTAAATGTCAGACCCCAAGTATCAGTCAGCACGGAAATGTGTCTCTTTACAAATATTGGTCTTAAAAAATACATTTTGGGAGATCCTCATCAAAAATGTTTGTCTTTATGTTAAAAAAAAGTATGAGCCGGTGTATCTTTATACTGTATATGACATATATACTGTGTGTGTATATGTATATATATATATATATATATATATATATATATATATATATATATATATATATATATATACTGTATATACAGTGAGGAAAATAAGTATTTGAACACCCTGCTTTTTTGCAAGTTCTCCCACTCAGAAATTATGGAGGGTCTGAAATTGTCATCATAGGTGCATGTCCACTGTGAGAGACATAATCTAAAAAAAATCCAGAAATCACAATGTATGATTTTTTAACTATTTATTTGTATGATACAGCTGCAAATAAGTATTTGAACACCTGTCTATCAGCTACAATTCTGACCTTCAAAGACCTGTTAGTCTGCCTTCAAAATGTCCACCTCCACTCCATTTATTATCCTAAATTAGATGCACCTGTTTGAGGTCGTTAGCTGCATAAAGACACCTGTCCACCCCATACAATCAGTAAGAATCCAACTACTAACATGGCCAAGACCAAAGAGCTGTCCAAAGACACTAGAGACAAAATTGTACACCTCCACAAGGCTGGAAAGGGCTACGGGGAAATTGCCAAGCAGCTTGGTGAAAAAAGGTCCACTGTTGGAGCAATCATTAGAAAATGGAAGAAGCTAAACATGACTGTCAATCTCCCTCGAACTGGGGCTCCATGCAAGATCTCACCTCGTGGCGTCTCAATGATCCTAAGAAAGGTGAGAAATCAGCCCAGAACTACACGGGAGGAGCTGGTCAATGACCTGAAAAGAGCTGGGACCACCGTTTCCAAGGTTACTGTTGGTAATACACTAAGACGTCATGGTTTGAAATCAAGCATGGCACGGAAGGTTCCCCTGCTTAAATCAGCACATGTCAAGGCCCGTCTTAAGTTTGCCAATGACCATTTGGATGATCCAGAGGAGTCATGGGAGAAAGTCATGTGGTCAGATGAGACCAAAATAGAACTTTATGGTCATAATTCCAATAACTAACCGTGTTTGGAGGAAGAAGAATGATGAGTACCATCCCAAGAACACCATCCCTACTGTGAAGCATGGGGGTGGTAGCATCATGCTTTGGGGGTGTTTTTCTGCACATGGGACAGGGCAACTGCACTTTACTAAAGAGAGGAGGACCGGGGCCATGTATTGCGAGATTTTGGGGAACAACCTCCTTCCCTCAGTTAGAGCATTGAAGATGGGTCGAGGCTGGGTCTTCCAACATGACAATGACCCGAAGCACACAGCCAGAATAACCAAGAAGTGGCTCTGTAAGGAGCATATCAAGGTTCTGGCGTGGTTCCAGACCTAAACCCAATAGAGAATCTTTGGAGGAAGCTCAAACTACGTGTTTCTCATTGACAGCCCAGAAACCTGACTGATCTAGAGAAGATCTGTGTGGAGGAGTGGGCCAAAATCCCTTCTGCAGTGTGTCAAACCTGGTGAAAAACTACAGGAAACGTTTGACCTCTGGAACTGCAAACAAAGGCTACTGTACCAAATATTAACATTGATTTTCTCAGGTGTTCAAATACTTATTTGCAGCTGTATCATACAAATAAATAGTTAAAAAATCATACATTGTGATTTCTGGATTTGTTTTTTTAGATTATGTCTCTCACAGTGGACATGCACCTACGATGACAATTTCAGACCCCTCCATGATTTCTAAGTGGGAGAACTTGCAAAATAGCAGGGTGTTCAAATACTTATTTTCCTCACTGTATGTACTGTATACATTAACCTTATTTCAAAGCAGTCTAAATGTAAACACTTTGATATCCTATAATATCTGCAAAACTACCTCTAAGTTTCCCTTCACTTTATTTTTTTTCTTGAATTGTCCTCCATTGTTGTGTAAGGAGCAGTGAACATTAAAACCCATACCTGCATATTTCAGTGTTGGTTTTATTGTTATTTTAGCAAACTGAGAAGCTCTAATCCACATTTTCATTTTTGGCAGGTAAGTTACCATCCTTTAAGGTTTTCAAAACAGTACTTTTGGAAGTCCTGTTTCGAAACTGTATTTTAGCAAGACAATAGTTAAGGTGGTTTTATATTGTCAAACACACTGTGCATAACCAAGCATATTTGCATGTTGCATACCAAATGGTATTTTTGAAATAAAAATACCAACTCATTTATATCATATCAGTGTTCCATAAAGCAGAAATTTGGTTTTATGCCTAAAACGGTATGATGAGTGGGTTAAAGGTTAAAGTACCCAGGGCACAGTCACTGTCTGTCGGGTACAACCGCTGAACAGAAGCGGGGAAAGTATTTTAGCTTTGTTGTGTAGCATTGTTGTCAGGGAGATAGTATTTTAACTTAACATGTACCCTCATGTTGTCCTCGGGTCAAATTGACCCCTCAACATCCATTCCTTTCATTTTAGTCTAAAATAAATAATTTCTGCTTTTCTAACTCAAACATTAGGAATAATTTCCTATAAATGAGGTTTATTGTGGTCATTTTGTGATTAACTACAGTACATATATTACCTACTTGACCTTTATTTGTCTTGGTGGCCATAACTGAGAAGTTAAAAGTACGCAGCAGGTACCTTTTAAATTATTCCTGTCCTAGTGCTGGCATTGTATGAGAATATATTGCATTCCATGTTATCATTTGGATTATGTAGTCGATTAAATCCAATAAATCAAATCAAAAAAATCAATGTGAGGTTAATGTGCCAGATTAAGCCAAAAAGCTGATTCTCATCCACTTTCTTTGGGCAGGCTGACATTAGACATTTGAATGCATTTTTTTCCACATATTTGTGATGAAGAGGCAGAAAGTACAGAGCTGCTACAGTATGAGGAAGAGGGGAGGTAAGGGATAGTTGGAAACATAGATGTGGTGCAGGTGGAAATAGAAAGGCAGATGGAAGGGCATGGATGGAGTTAGGAGGGCAGTGATGCTGCTCTATTGGCTCATGCTAAACACTGGTTGCAACAGAAAATGCAGGAAGGGAGAGCCGAAGGGGTGTGAACATACAGCATCAGAAATGTACAGCCTCTTTGGCTTTCATGGTATACTCAAATAAATCAGCAGCGGTAAACGGTTGACCTGCATTTAAAAAGACACGTTGGACAGCTTGCAGATCCATCACCGTGCTTAATAATGTTGATGTGTTGGTGTTATTTTTGATTGCAATATGAGCAAATGTGATAGCTTATTTGTGCTGATGGTTAAGGCTGTATGATCCCTTCATCTGGCAAGAGAAAACTAGCTTTAGTAGAGGGTTTTAGCTTACGGAGGAAGGAACAATCCATACCCATAAATTCAATCCCAAGACGTTCTGTCAGTGCAGAAAGGTGACACAAAAAGGAGATTTGATTTTTCAGATGAGATGATAATATTTGTGGTTCTCACATATGTGTTTTTAAGGTAAAAAAGATGTAGTCCGATGTAGCATGATGGATTAAGGGTAACACAGTCATTATACACACATTGCACACTTGGACTGTCTGCATAAACATTAAGTATCTGAAATCTATCCTAAAGGTACAGGAAACAAATAACACCTGAAAAATGAGTTTATTCTGACTTCGCAAAGTCTTCCAGGCACCAGGGTGTTGTGTGCATATCAATTACATGCAAATAAAATTGGGAACGACAAAGCCACGTGGTGTAGGATGCTATGGCCAAACACGGTACACTAAGTTTGTCTGCACATAATATTCCGGTTTATGCCCTTATTCCAAAAAATACATTATTCCCACTAAGCTGTTCCCATGGCTAATGAAAGTGAATATTCCACTTATATGTCCATTCCAATGCAGCCGTGGAGGACTTGTCCTCTTTCATTCCTTCAACCACATTCTTGAAATGGTCGGCTCATATGCAAAAACATGTTGATATTGATGATAAAAGTCTTTTTTTAATGTTTATAAGTAGGTGCATTTCTCCTTGTGATTAGAGATGTGGTTGGTTGGTGTACAGTAACCATAGCAACGCACAGAGGCTGACAAACTGCAGTAGAAACCCTAAATGAGTATACATGTCCAAAGAATGCTTCTAAAACCTAAATGATACCGACATATCCCACATGTCTTAATCGGAAAATAATATAATCGAAAAAGGCCTTTGGAATTTCCCAACAGAATATACTGTTGATATGACTCATTGTGGACACATGAATCTGTATGTTTCAGCCTGATAAGCTTTTGTCAACCTGAATTAAAAAAAATGCTGGTTTAGCACATATGAAAAACAAGCTCTCTATTTCACTTTTTTTTTTTTGTCTTTTGCAACCCTATTGTCAGTCAAAAGTGTTGATATTGGACAATTACATTCAATTATGTCTTATGTCTTTTTTAAATCCATGCTTACCATATCTGATGATAATCACAGCCATCCACCACCCTGACCTCCTCACACTGACTTTCCCACGCCTCGAGGCAGAGTGAGTAAATATAACTGTGAAATGGGTGGTTAACTCTACATTGTTGCAAAAACACTCACTCTTTGTCAGGCTTTTACAATATTCCAACATCAGAGCCCTTGCATTCTGCACTAAACTGTCAGTTTTGTATTCAGTTCTGTGTAAAAACACACTCTGCACATAATACTTCTTCTCTGTCGCTTGGAATAAGCTCCTTGGAGGTTTTATGGTGAAACATCCGCCAAATGCTTCACCTGTAATAATCCTTCCCTGTGAAGTAGGCATGGGTATTCTCTCAACACTAATGACAATAGAGACACCCTGGACGCTTCTGTGTGTCATGAAACACCGCCAAACTGTTCAAATCCCAGCCCGTGAATCAGGAAATAAAGATGATAAAAACAGAAGAAATTCACAGCAATTGATAACATTTCTTGCATTTCTTGCAGTGCTTTAGTGTACACCTAGTACCTTACAAATTTGAAATAAGGTTTCCTGTACCTTTAAAACACCAATTCAGTTTTTTAAAACACATGTTGGACTATAATGAAATACTTCAAATGATGTGAATACAATATGATATTTAATGCAGTGATGTGGCTTGGTGCATGCACTTCTATCAGTGTGCCTGCATTTGTAGACCTCCATGCCAAACAGCCAACAGACATACAGGCATATAGTGGGAAATACTACAGCATTAACCCTTGTGTTGTCTCCCGTCGACCGTGCAACGTTTTGTTTTTCTGGGTCAAAATTGAAACCTTTTGATTGTAACTTTGTTGCTTTTCCACCTGATGTTGTCATTTTTTTCCACGCCTTTTGTTGTTTTTTTTGCCCCCACATTTTTGAAGCTTCTTTTGCACATCTTTCAAAAAACTTTTTTTTTTAATTTCTATAAAATTGAACAAAACAAAAATTTATTTTACTTGTTGTGTGGAACAATCTGTGTTATTTTTCAGAAATTTGGGTTGAAAGAAGCATTTCTGATAAAGATTTTTTTTTTTTTCAAAATGGGTCAAATTTGACCCGAGGACAACACAAGGGTTAAACACTATACATCTAGCATGCTATGACAACCATGCACCGTTCCCAACATGCATTTTATCAGTTGATTTTTGATGATTTAGAGCAGTGGTTCTCAAACGTGTTTCAATAATGTACCCCCTTTATTTCTTTAGCCAAGTACCAGTGCAAAAAAGAAATTTGGTATAAAAAAAGAGGAACATGACATCACTGTGCCTTCAGTGTCAGGCTTACTAAACAACAATTTTGTAACTGAAGAACACTTAAATGTTACACTTCAAATGTTTAGAATTTGTCACAAAATATTAAATTTTCAATGTCATTATTGTTGTTATAGTGTCATTATTTTAGGAATTATGCATTACTGATATTTTTAAAACAACGTAAAAATAAAATCTCCCGTACCCCCTGCAGTACTCTAAAGTACCCCTAGGGGTGCGTGAACCCCAATTTGAGAAACACTGGTTTAGAGAAATCAATAATATAAAACTTGTGTAAAATAAAAAAAATTAAATAACAGAAACGTAATTACGCAAACGTAATTGAACAACTAGGGCCCTATTGTAATGATAATGATGATAATGATTAAGCATCAAACGCCAAACTCAAGTAGCTTTGTGGGCGGATCTCTGATAAATGACTCTTGCGGCCAACTCAAATCTAAAATGGTTGGTCTGAAGTAGCTACGTCACTCATAGGTGTGGTTTGGGCGTAACATGCAATTAACCAATCAGAGCGTTTTCTCACATTCCCTTTAAAAACAGGCGCGCTTGTTCCATGGCGGATTGCTATTATAACGGTGGATTTTCTAGACACACACTCTTAATACATCCATGGGTGCACCCATGTTATGAATGCATGGTGATAATTCTGCGATGTACTGTAGTCTAACATTAGACGGAGATGACCTCACTATAGACAATGCAGCTCTTGTGTCTCTCCTCTCCTGCTGCTTCTGCTGGGGCGTTTGGGTTAAGTGGCATCGGGACATGCAGTTCAACATCACATCACCGCTAATAGTTCCTCATTTAACACATTAATTGGAACTCCTGGGTCCGTGAGATGAGAGAAGCAAAATGTACACGCGGTGTGCATACTCTTCATTACGGCCAAGCATGTGACCTTAAAACAGCATCTGAATAACACGCCATTGACTTTAGACTAGTACCACTGACTTTAGACTAGTACCACTGACTTTAGACTAGGTTTTTTCCTGATCTGTGGCGGAATTATTTTCTGAAACTGCAAATTAACACCAGGGAATGCTGGAACACGCCTCCTCTTTTTGCTTAACCGCCCCCGGGAGCGCAAGTTCATTCCCTAATTTACAGATGTGACTCTGCGTCAGTTGCAAAATAGGAATGATACATGCGTCAGTGTACAAGGTAAATTGAGCTAGGTGCAAGATAGGGCCCCTAGACTGGTAGGGACACTGCAACGCTCCTTCTCTTGCTGCCCTTATCTCGATCACACTCATATGTGATTTTGCATTGATAGCTGTCTTGCTTTTGGCTGTGACTTTGGGAATTTTCTCACCAGAAAAATGCGAATGCATAAAACTACCTTGTGGTCAAGGAAATAATGGTGCTCCTCTCTCAGAAGCAGGGGTTAGGGTTTGTTATATCACTGAAAAACTTCTTAGAGAGGGAGTAGGAGGTTTGGGACTTTGATACCCCATCACATCCAACAGTCAGCGCTGGTTGGTTAACGCTACTGTTTCTCATGCTTCATATTTATTTGTGCTAGGTCAGGACTCATGTCGTCAATATTTGACACCCTTGGGACTCACGTCTAGCCCTATTTAGACGCTCTGGGTTGGAACTATTGTCACTTTTTGGGGACGTACAGTATGTTTTACTGACACAAGAACGGTATAGTTAGGTTTAGGAAAAGATGGTGGGTGGGGTTACAAAATGTACATTTCTTTGAATGTGGGACAAGAACGGGACATGAACACCGGTCTCCTGGGTGAAGGTCCTGTGTTGTTTGACCCATCCACCACTATATCCAATCTCGGTCTTTCATACTACTCTCTACTGTCTTTCTTAATACGACGTCATCTTACAGCTCAGGATTTTACAAGTTTTTTCTGAAGGTATTTGACGCTGAGAGCCACTGACCAAGCATCAGGAACATGGATGGGTTTCCCAAAAGTGGTCTGAGGAAATAGTCTGATTCACTGAACTTGAGGGCTGTTTTGCCTTGACTTTCTTGTGTGAGTCTGATCACTTGTACCACCTGGTTACAATAGATGTTCACCAACTGACTTTCTTACTATCAGATTAGAACAAGTTCACGTAAACCAGCTGTCCGGGTTTTAAAATGCAGCTGCAACTTGAGCCTAGGTTCAGCAAAACTAAAGATAAACTCTCAGAAAATGTAAATGAAGTGATTCAGTTTCAACACTAACTGCTGCGGAAATAATTCAGGAATACCACTAGGACAATGTACAAGATGAGCTAGTAGCACTTGCTCTCATAATACACCATTGACACTTGTTCTACTTTTATAAAAATGGAACACTTTAGCATGTGGACACCTGCCGTTCTAAACTTATGCTGTTAAATTTCTCGCTGATTGGTGGCAGAGCTTGGACTGGAATTGAAATGTATCTTTTCATTTATGTCAAAAATAAATGTACTATAACCGGGTCAAGTTAAGAAAAAAATAAATCATATCTTATCATTTACGGGCAAAGGTTATTTGATCACAGAGTTAAAACAGACCATTACACAAATACTGTGTATAGTTGGAACACTGTTTATTCCAACTGGCAAATTGGTTTGATTGTGCTGTTATAGAAATAGTAATATGTCAGGTCTATTGTAAAAATACAGGTGTATATTTAAACAAACATACAGTAAAGATTTGAACAATTTACAAATCTTCCACTTTAAAAATTTATATAATTTATAATAAAATATAAATCTGCTAACTTTGTCATTTTGGGTCTTTGGAGATAACATTTCCATAACTTCTACAATACCCCATGCAGAAACAAACTTTAACATGCATAAGTCACAGATCTACAGAACAGAAACACAGCACAAGAATGGTTAATTAAGCATGCTCCAATCCAAGAACAGGTAGAATAGGAAAATAGACATACTGTAAAAGCTGGCCATTACATAGTTTTGGCAGCGATCACCAGTAAATTCATTGGGACACCTGAGAAGGAAACAAAAGAAACAGACAAGAAGAGAAAGGGACTTAGTTCAAACAGGAAACACAAAACCCACGACAGTCATCACTGGTGTTGGCAGGAAGAGCCAGCTAGACCAATATGTCTAGCTATAGTCTGTCAGTCTATTAATCATCTCCAACCTTCATACACAAGAAAAAGTATTTTTTTGCAAAGGCGCTCTAGTTCAACTCCATGGTTTGAATACTGTCTTAATAGCAGACTGAAATTTGCATGTACGTTTGCAGCTACTCCAGGACAGAAGAGTAGTCTTGCCTGTAACAAAATCCCAAATATGGGTTGGCATGACCCCACCCAAATAGCAAAATGTGACGTTTTTTCCACTGCATGATACAGCTCGACTTGACACTACTCAGCTCTTTTTTTAGTTTTCCATTGGCAAAAGTTGGCTGAAAGGATTCAGCGAATTTCATTGACGTTGAAGATGGTGTCACAGCAGTTTCACGCGGTATCGCCATGCCGATCAGCTGAGAATCCCACCTACACTGAATGGGGTACCATTCACAGTGGAAAACAAGTAATGTACTGGCACCAAAACAGTGAGTCGAGCAGAGACATAGCATGCAGTGGAAACAGGGCAATAGGCCTAGAATTGGCCTAGAAAGCATTGAAGTGTGTGTGTTTGGGGGGGGGGTCTCAGGATCCTTCTCCAAAAGAACTTAAACAGAGCAGATGTCCTTTCCTGTATTTTGTGTCCTTTTAACAGGTGGCTTGGGTACCACACCAGTATTCTCTAATGCTGTGAAGAATCACAAGGACCTGAGGAAGACGTCTCAATTATTTTATATTAATGTTATCTTGGTGGCTTTGTTACATACACATATCACTGCTGTTGGGCGGGTCAAAAATTATTCACAGAAAGCTTGCATGCAGTAGTCCACCTTGTCTTCCTCTCTTTCTCTCTGTCTCTCAAACCACGGAGCTTTTTCGCTCATAGTTGTCTTTGTCTTTGTCCTTTATGCGGGCATAAGCAAGCACAATAGTTTTTCTTATGAAGCACTGAGCACTGGGGAAGAGTGAAAAGAACGATCTTCTTGATGTGTTTTAGACAAAAACATGGCAAACGTGTGTGTCGGGGGGGGGTCCCAACTTCGAATAATAGCAGTCATATAATATGGCGCTCAAAAAGAGCATTTATGGCTCCAAGTAATGGCTCCGTTAGTCTGGATGTGCCAGCAGCCCAACCACTAATCCCCTGGCTCTCCTGTGTAAGACTTGAAACATCAAAATCATCCCTGCTTTACCAAACACAGTCTAGCACTGGACCATTCGGAAAAGGTTCTGATGCAGGTAGTACGGGTTACGAGTGTGTTCTCTAGGGGGGATGGAGGGAAGGCTTAATGGGAGGCGCAGAAGTTAGTATCTCTTACTTAAAGACAAGACACACAACTTCAATCCTAGATGGAGGCAGTTCACTGCTCTCAACTGCATGGATGGGGTGTGATGAGATGCAAAGTACATGCAAATTTTAGTGCACTACTCCACAGGAGAGTGTGCTTAAGCCTTTAGACTCAATTAGAGATAGAGAAATAGAGTTACAGCAGGAACAATGCCTGGCTTAAACATGACAGGGGTGAAACACCAGCAATGACATGTGGGGTTGAATACAGTTGTGTTCACATACGTTTTGAGTCTGAGACTTTCTTAAGCACAGCTTGTTCACATCGGTGACCAGTGAATCCCGCCAAGCACCTGGTTGATGGGTAAAAAGGGAAGAGATAAACAGTACTGACAGGACATAGGACAAGGACAAGACATGAAAAACAAAGACATCCAGTGTACAGTCACAAGACAATGTTTCTTTATTGTCCAATGCCAATGGTTTTAAAATGCTCATATTTTACAAAAACATAAAGGAGACGACCAAGCGTGTTATATGATGCTAAAGGAGACAACCAAGCGCGTTATATGACGCTAAAGGAGACAACCAAGCGTGTTATATGACGCTAAAGGAGACGACCAAGCGTGTTATATGACGCTAAAGGAGACAACCAAGCGCGTTATATGACGCTAAAGGGGACGACCAAGCGTGTGTTATATGATGCTAAAGGAGACAACCAAGCACGTTTTACAACGCTAAAGTAGACGACCAAGCGTGTGTTATATGACGCTAAAGGAGACAACCAAGCGCGTTTTACAACGCTAAAGTAGACGACCAAGCGTGTGTTATATGACGCTAAAGGAGACAACCAAGCGCGTTATATGACGCTAAAGGGGACGACCAAGCGTGTGTTATATGATGCTAAAGGAGACAACCAAGCGCGTTTTACAACGCTAAAGTAGACGACCAAGCGTGTGTTATATGACGCTAAAGGAGACAACCAAGCGTATGTTATATGACGCTAAATGAGACGACCAAGCGCGTATTATATGACGCTAAAGGAGACGACCAAGCGCGTGTTATATGACGCTCAAGGAGACAACCAAGCGTGTGTTATATGACACTAAAGGAGACAACCAAGCGCGTTATATGACGCTCAAGGAGACAACCAAGCGTGTGTTATATGACACTAAAGGAGACGACCAAGCGCGTGTTATATGATACTAATGGAGACAACCAAGCGTGCTATATGACGCTAAAGGAGACGACCAAGCGCGTTATATGACGCTAAAGGAGATGACCAAGCGTGTGTTATATGACGCTAAAGGAGACGACCAAGTGTGTTATTTGACGCTAAAGGAGACGACCAAGCGTGTGTTATATGATGCTAAAGGGGACAACCAAGCGTGTGTTATATGACGCTAAAGGAGACAACCAAGTGCGTTATACGACGCTAAAGGAGACAACCAAGCGCGTGTTATATGACGCTAAAGGAGATGACCAAGCGTGTGTTATATGACGCTAAAGGAGACAACCAAGCGCGTGTTTTATGACGCTAAAGGAGACGACCAAGCGTGTGTTATATGACACTAAAGGAGACGACCAAGCACGTGTTACATGACGCTAAAGGAGACGACCAAGCATGTGTTATATGACGCTAAAGGAGACAATTAAGCGCGGGTTACATGACGCTAAAGGAGACGACCAAGCGTGTGTTATATGACGCTAAAGGAGACGACCAAGCGTGTGTTATATGACGCTAAAGGAGACGACCAAGCGCGTGTTTTTATGACAGGTAAATGTCTCCTTTAGCGTCAATAACAACGACAAAGGCACCTGACCAAGCGTCTGTATTTCACGAGATGGGAGTGAGAAGGTGTTGGTCGGGAGGGCTAGAGATGCGTCCATATGGAATTCAATGCAGTTCTAGGCAAGACCCGCCCTTCAGTAGCATTCATGCGCCATGGCGTCCATACTCACGTGAGGTAACGGAACCCGATGTTGTTCAGATCCTATCCCCTGACAAATCAGCTATCCTAACCTTAACTACTCAAGGTCAATGCCTAACCTCAACCAATCGGGCTGCTTGGTAGGATCAATAAAAAAGCGCCAGATACAGTCAAATATTTATTTATTTATTTATTTGATCGGAAAATCATCCAAATGAATTTGGAGTTTAAAAATAAAAACATGAAATCAACTTAAATTAAATATTAAGACATTAGGATTTGTAGAATTGTACTTTAGTTCTACAATCGAGTAGATGTTAGGAAGTTCTCTTTCTGGTCCCGTATCATCAGGGCTGCCAACTATGCAATATGGTTTAGAGTGGGATTCAGTATCAGTAAAGTCAGTGTATTTTAACAACGTTTCATTTCCGGGATTGCTCCGGTGCCGCTGGAAATGTCCCTCATTTTAAGCCTTCTGTCTTTGTGTTGGCGCTAGCTAGACTATCTGTCCAATCTGAGGACTATGGTTACCTGGTCCTCAGATCTCTGCAGGGTAAATCCAGACAGCTAGCTAGACTATCTGTCCAATCTAAGGTTGGTTACCTGGTCTATGGTGGTGGTCTATGGTAGTGGACTATGGTTACCTGGTCCTCAGATCTCTGCAGGGTAAATCCAGACAGCTAGCTAGACTATCTGTCCAATCTGAGGACTATGGTTACCTGGTCCTCAGATCTCTGCAGGGTAAATCCAGACAGCTAGCTAGACTATCTGTCCAATCTAAGGACTATGGTTACCTGTTCCTCAGATCTCTGCAAGGTAAATCCAGACAGCTAGCTAGACTATCTGTCCAATCTAAGGTTGGTTACCTGGTCTATGGTGGTGGTCTATGGTAGTGGACTATGGTTACCTGGTCCTCAGATCTCTGCAGGGTAAATCCAGACAACTAGCTAGACTATCTGTCCAATCTGTGTTTTCTGTTGACGACTAAAACTACTTCTGAACGTAATCATGTTCCAAAACAACTTTCTTCCCGAGACTATTTTGGAGAGACGCCATCAATGAGTCAGGTGCATAGCGCTGCCCAAGACGACTGTGATTGACCCCATGGTTAAAGCAATGGAAGCAAAAGCTTATTTGGTGTGAAACGTGCAGGAAATACGACAAAAGTGGATGGGGGAACAAAATCAAGGTCGGCGATTAGCTGACTTTGAGGGTCTTTTTAAACTACAGAAAGCCAATGGCCAGTGCTCTCCTGACCACAGAGAACACACACAAGAACCCCTGGAAAGAGGTGAGGCAGAGAGCATCTGACAGGACAAACCCATGTTTACCTGTTTCGATGGAGCTCCAGTAAAAATGGGGCGTTTCAGTGGAGTCGGAACTGGACTGAAACGGGAGTGTGCACATCTGCTCGTTGTTGTTGCAACACATTCTCACTCCCATCACGTCAAAAAGTGACGCTTGGTCAGGTGCCTTTGGCATTTGTTATTGACGCAGTAATACGCGCTTGTAGGGGACGGCACGAGAACGCAACAGTTTTGAGACGCTCTGGGTTGGAACTATTGTCACTTTTTTGGGGACATGCGTTTTACTGACATGCAACACAAGAACGGTTTAGTTAGGTTTAGGAAAAGATGGTGGGTGGGGTTACAAAATGTACATTTTAGTGACACACAGGACAAGAACGGGACACGAACACCGGCCTCCTGGGGGAAGGTCCTGTGTTGTTTGACCCTTCCATCAGCCACCACCCACCACCCTAACCAACCTCCTTATGAGGATTTTAGGTCTTTCATACTACTCTACCGCGCCACAGGTATTTTTGTGTTGCTATCTGAAGCTGAGAGTCACTGACCAAGCGTCAGTATTTTACAAGTTGGGAGAGAGAGTTGCGTTGTGCACACAGACTTGGACATGCAGCATGAGGGTGATTACTTCACATCTGTTTCACCAATGCTTGATGTGTTATTAGTATTGCAACCTGCTGCCCATGTCATACCTGCAAAGAAACTTTGTGCTGCCCGGCATGATTTCAAGGGTGAAGCACTCCCCCCCATTAACGCAGTAGTTCCTCTGGTTGTCGCTGCAGCGTGTCACGTGACTGGAGGTCTTGGCTGTTGTGGTGGTGCTGGTGGCAGCTGCAGAAGACAGTTGTAATTAGTGCAGCAAGAACACAACACAGGCACATGGGTTACAATGAGTTTGTAAAGTAAAAGCTAATTCTTAGCTAAAAACCATATTGGTTACTGATTGTGGAGAAAACATCCCATGATTCAATCTTTCTTTGAAGAGACCCTATTATACTCTTTATTTATTATACTTTTTCAGCTTCATATGTTGTACCCCTGCGGTCCACTAGAATAGGTTTACATGCATTGCTGTTCAGAAAATATGTTTCTCAGACTGCCCACTGCCTGGGCTCGTTTGAGAGCAGGCGGTGGTGACAAAAAGCAACGGTAAAGTCGGACAGTTTCCAGTTGTTTCCAGCAGCCTTCAGGCTGGACAGGAAGTCACAGAAACCCTCACATCCTGTTAGGTCTGATTCCGATTAAATAAAATGTTATCAGACCCAAATATTTGCTTTTACACAGTTGTTTTATTAAGTCAAAACTGTCAAAATGCTCTACATGTGATCTGTTGCTGATGGTAATAAACAACAGACTGTATATGATCTGTAATCTGAACAACCAGCTGTTATATCAGCTAAGACCCAGGCGTTTCCCAGCATGCTCTGGGTCCGCCTAGGTGTTGCAGAAGGTGAAAAGCAACTTGTCTCAAACCTGCAGCCGCATTGATCTGGTGAGGTCATCGTTGCCTACGTGTGCATGACGTCAGAGCAAGTCAGGATCAATTCGGACACAAATCTACCCAGCATGCATTGGGCAGTGATTGCCGGTGATCGATTCTGCGCAGATCTGGTTCATCTTGAATAAGCCTACTGCCTGAGCTTTGTACTTTATACATCTATTACATACACAATAAACTATATACCACACTAAAGGATGGAAAAATCCAAAAAAGCATAATAGGGGCTCTTTAAGAAAAGGTGGATCTGCTGCAGTCAGATTATAATCAGCTAACGTTTTTCAACCTGGACCCTATTTTACTGTTTTGTGTCTAAGCGGGCTCTCACACCTACCTCATTTAGTTCGGTTGATTCGCTCTAGAGTCCGTTTGCCCCGTTAGTGCAGTTTGTTTGGGCAAGTGAGAACGTGGCAATCACACTTAGATGTGCACCAAAAGAGGACAAAACAAGTGTACCGAAACCTGTAGTCGTTCATTTATGGTGAAAACTAGAGCCGACCTCCAACTGCACCAACTTTGTACTTCGCAAGTCTGAGCTACACAGCTCCTGTTGTCAGTTGTGCTTTTCACACATCTATTTCATAGGATGGTACAAAAACAAAAATATTAAAATTTACAAAAATGTGCATACACATTAATGAGCTAAAAAAAAGACTGTTAATAAAAACATTGTATCAACATCAACTGGCTTACAAACAGTGAAAGAAGGCATATGTTTGGTTTAGGTGTGTGTGTGTGTGTGTGTGTGTGTGTGTGTGTGTGTGTGTGTGTGTATTTTCTACAAAGGGCACTATGCTGTTATCTTTGACTGACATTTATTTCTAACTTTTTAGGAGAATATTACCAGAAAAACACAGTTGGGAGTAGGCTATTTGTTCCAGCCCTGAGCAGTGGTCACAGGTACAGTATTCCTATTTCTTTTAGCACACAGTAATGCCGGAAGCGACTTAGATGAGTGCATTAGAATTTTGATCTGCTCAGAACTTTCATCTGGGCTATGGTACAGTTTCTGGACAGTAAGATAATAAAGTTTGGAGAGACTTTAGTAAGAAAACCTAAAATTCTTCAGACCAACAGGCAATCCAGAATGTCCAGTTCTCTTGTCCTGCATGTCTTTGGACAGCAGTGTAGTATGATGATCAGCCCACTGAGATCTGACAATGGTGATCACAACAACATCTGACACTTATTCATGACATGTAAATGAAACGGTGGGGGAAATTATTTTGTTTCTCTTGTTTTGAAACTATTTTCCTGATAAATCATTATCACTAACCTCACTGATACGGATAGATTGATATTATAGCCTGTATCAATGACTTGTGTCCCTTGTTTCCTCCTTTATTGACGTGTACTAACTTTTATGAATGCAGTCATGTCACATGATAAGTTATTAATATATATTCTTAAAAGAAAAAAGTAAGCCTCACTGAATAGATTCATTGAGTATAATACTGCAGACATGTATACGGGCATTCGCTCAGCATTACACAGCTCATTTCCGCACTGCAACAAGCAGCTACATCAGATAACTGAGAAAAGAATCATTGGCATGAGAAAAAAGATAATGCAGCTGAGTCAAGATGTACAAGATGTACATTTATTGTCAACTTCAAAACATTAACCGTACGTTCACACCGCCACCGACTTGAGCGTCTAAAGATACCGGAAGTCATTCATTTTCAATGGAAGCCGGCTTCTCTCAGCTGCAAGGAGCGGCAAATCTGTCGGCGTAGCGTTTTGGGCGTTTTGAGCGTGTTGAGCGTCAATCTGAAAGTTGAAATTTTTCAACTTTATGGTAATGAGCTATGACGCGGTTCAGCGGCAAGCAGCGGCTAACGCCAGCCGCCAATCGGAATATAGAAGTCCTTCACGCTGACTGATTCCGGAGAAACATACGATGTAAACTTTTCGTTCTTACCAAAACATTTGTTCCGAGGGAAATGGATGATCAGCTCATCCTCGCCGTTGCTGGGTTTCCTATCATTGATGATATGACGTTGTTTGCGTATAGCGACCAGTTAAAAAAACGAGGCATGGGATAAAGTATAGCCGAGATAGTCGGTGTGTCCAGTGAGTATAGGCAAAATGCGTGTTGATGATTCGTAATTTTTTTAACGAGGGAAATGAGCAGTGCGCCGTAGCATGGTAGTCTTCCTTGCTTGCTGTGAATGGTACAATCTGTTTTGCAGATCATTTTACCCTTATTAAATGCGCAAATGCGATGATCCATAATTATCCAATGATACACATAGAGGACAAGCGCGAAATATTTACGAAAGCGAGAAGGCAATTCAGTCGCTCACAACACCAATTTGACCAATAGCGCTATACGAACGCCGCCACGTCAGAGCGGCCAAAGCGTCTGAAGCTTCCCCGTACTTTTTGACAAGCGTCCTTGGCGGGGCGGCCAGAGCTTTTTTGCAGCTCAAGTCGGTGGCGGTGTGTACGTACAGTAAGTAGCTTTCCAAAGCCATTGGTGTTAATGGTTTAATTTTGCATTCATCAAGACATGTATTAGAAGCACCAAACCATGACATCCACAAATCAGCAGCCAACATGGATAATATATATTGGTATTTGGCCATAAACTGTAAAAAAAAATCAAAGAAATCACTTCTGAAAAGTGGAGCTAATGTGGAAGCTCCTTAAAGCTGTATTCTCTCTAACTTCTAGCTCCACTGGCTCCAGAAAGAAGACTGTTTCTATAGAAGTCTGTTAGAAATGTTTTTTAAATATGATTTATTACCTCAGTAAACATTTTCATAATGAGTTTATAGTCTCAGTCTCTAGTCCTTTTTAATACAACAGGATGTTCATTTTGAAAATGATGGTCCCATTTATTTTAAAATAGACAATAAAGCAGGGGATGCTTTGGGGGCGTGACTACACGCCAACTTGTCAATCAATCACGATGGACATTAAAATAGACCTCAACTTGTTTTTAAATGTCTGTCATCTTAAACTTTGACCCTCTCACTGTGTGTTTTCACCTAATCAATGTTGATCAGAACATTTGGTCATCTAAAAATGTCTTGTTCAGCATTCTGCCAACCAAGCCAGCTAGCTATCGCTAGCATTAGCTGTTAAATTAAAGGAAAGTCTGCAGATTTCCTGTTCTGCCGTACATGCAGATGAATGTCTCCAGTTCCTGGAGGTCTGCGTCTACCTGCAGGTAAATCTCCGCTGGATGCTTCAGAAGGGTTGAAAGTTGGCAACTTTCCCCATTTAGCATTTAGCTTAGCGCTGCACCATTGCGACCATACACAACACTGGCTTGGCCACGTCATCCTCCCCATCTCCGCCCTCTAGCAAAAACAAAAAAAAACATGGGCAACCAAACTGGAGGCTTTAAAACGGCAGTCCACAGATGCTTGGTCCATTGTTTTACAGTCTATGTATTTGGCAGCAGTTTAGCACCAGGGTCTGCTCAGTGCAGTGGGGTTGCCACAGCTGAGTGATTTCAGTTCCACTGCTCAAAGCAGAGCAGCTGTTTTAGTCCTCATCATGCCTGGAGTGCCAGAGAAGGATGCAGATTTCTCTGCTTACTTTTTGCTGGTGAATCTGAAACATGAAACCGGTGAGCAGTGACACAGTGCTGGAGCTTAGCCAGCAGGCCACTTCATTTCTCTGCTGTTCAGGCTCTTTGGGCAGAGCTGGGGTTGTATTTGCAGAGCAATCAGTCTACTGCAGAGGATGGTGTTTCTGTCAAGTGTTGTCAAGGACAAACCGTGATGCACTGCACCAGCAGAAATCTCCCTCTGCATGATTACACCAGAGAAGGCGACAAAGATTTAGACAATTAGAAAGATTTAGACATTCACTGTTTGTGAATGCATAACTATAGAGATGGTTATGAGCAGGAACAGAAATATCATGATAAGCTGTTTACCGAGCCCCGAGTTATGACATAACTAAATGTCATAACGAAATGACAAAAGTTAAATGACTACAACATAGACCTACTAAACCCAAACAAGCAATCAGCGATGCAGTGAGTCTATATCCCACAATCACAAAACCAAGTAGAATTACATCCCATTCAGCCACAATTATAGACAATATACACTCACTTAAAGGATTATTAGGAACACCTGTTCAATTTCTCATTAATCCAATTATCTTATCAACCAATCACATGGCAGTTGCTTCAATTCATTTCATTTAGGGGTGTGGTCCAAGACAATCTCCTGAACTCCAAACTGAATGTCAGAATGGGAAAGAAAGGTGATTTAAGCAATTTTGAGTGTGGCACGGTTGTTGGTGCCAGACGGGTATTCTGAGTATTTGACAATATGCTCAGTTACTGGGATTTTCACGCACAACCATTTCTAGGGTTTACAAAGAATGGTGAGAAAAGGGAAAACATCCAGTATGCGGCAGTCCTGTGGGCGAAAATGCCTTGTTGATGCTAGAGGTCAGAGGAGAATGGGACGACAGATTCAAGCTGATAGAAGAGCAACTTTGACTGAAATAACCACTCGTTACAACCGAGGTATGCAGCAAAGCATTTGTAAATGTAAATGTGCTGTATTTATATAGCGCTTTTCTAGTCTTAACGACTACTCAAAGCGCTTTTACATCATACAAGATACATTCACCATTCACACACATTCATACACTGTGGCCGAGGCTACCTGCTCATCAGATAAACACACTCAAACTCCGATGGGCATTCAACATGGGACTGCAGGGCCAAGGATTGAACCACCAACCTTCCGATTGACAGGCAACCGCTCTACCACTGAGCCACAGCCGCAACACGCGCAACCTTGAGGCGGATGGGCTACAACAGCAGAAGACCCCACCTGGTACCACTCATCTCCATTACAAATAGGAAAAAGAAGCTACAATTTGCAAGAGCTCACCAAAATTGGACAGTTGAAGACTGGAAAAATGTTGCCTGGTCTGATGAGTCTCGATTTCTGTTGAGACATTCAGATGGTAGAGTCAGAATTTGGCGTAAACAGAATGAGAACATGGATCCATCATGCCTTGTTACCACTGTGCAGGCTGGTGGTGGTGGTGGTGTAATGGTGTGGGGGATGTTTTCTTGGCACACTTTAGCCCCCTTAGTGCCACTTGGGCATCGTTTAAATGCCACAGCCAAACTGAGCATTGTTTCTGACCATGTCCATCCCTTTATGGCCACCATGTACCCATCCTCTGATGGCTACTTCCAGCAGGATAATGCACCATGTCACAAACTTGAATCATTTCAAACTGGTTTCTTGAACATGACAATGAGTTCACTGTACTAAAATGGCCCCCACAGTCACCAGATCTCAATCCAATAGAGCATCTTTGGGATGTGGTGGAACGGGAGCTTCGTGCCCTGGATGTGCATCCCACAAATCTCCATCAACTGCAAGATGCTATCCTATCAATCTGGACCAACATTTCTAAAGAATGCTTTCAGCACCTTGTTGAATCAATGCCACGTAGAATTAAGGCAGTTCTGGGGGTCAAACACAGTATTAGTATTGTGTTCCTAATAATCCTATAGGTGAGTGTATTTGTAAATAATATGGAGAATAAATTAGTAAGTGGGCTTCTTGTGAAGGACATTACAGACTATCTGCCAGTCATATTAATAGAGGGGAGCAACATTAGACAGAAGAATAAGAATAGTTGAAGTTGTGAATGCCTATTGGCCTAATGGGATTGACTATTAACTATAGTTAAGGAAGTGATTGCATTGTAGTGCCTCTGTCGTGCATCTGTAACCTGTCATTCCAAATGGGCCACTTCCCGGACAAAATGAAAACAGCAAAAATAATTCTACTGTTCAAGGCCGGAGATAGAAAAATGATACACAAATTATAGAACTGTCTCACTTTTATCTCAATTTTCAAAAATACTTAAAGTTGCTAGACTGGACTGCTTTGTTGAAAAACACAATCCATTAATTGATTGTCAATATGGTTTTAGAGAAAGAAGATCAACATCGATGGCTTCGATGAAACTTATGGAAAATCTTTCAAGTGCAGTTGATGATAAGACGTTTGCAGTGGGAGTGTTCATAGACCTTAGGACAACATTTGACAAAATAGACCACCATTGGACCATGGACCACCATAGACCACCATAGGACCATAGACCACAACTTTATGTTGGAGAAAATGGAAAGGTTTGGAATCAGAGGTGGAGGTCTGGAACGGCTGAAGAGCTACATCAAAAATAGGACTCAGTATGTACAAGTGGGCAAATCCATGTCTAAGCTAGTTAACATCATGTGTGGTGT
The DNA here is from genome assembly GCA_026937815.1 of Etheostoma perlongum. Lineage (NCBI taxonomy): Eukaryota > Metazoa > Chordata > Actinopteri > Perciformes > Percidae > Etheostoma > Etheostoma perlongum. Next base: position 27,570,604 of record CM049386.1, on the reverse strand, counting down.
GCCACAGGGTTTGATAGTTGGACCAAAATTATTCATTATGTATATAAACAATATCTGTAAAGTGTCCAATATATTGAAATATGTAATTTTCGCAGATGATACTAAAATTTTTTATTCAGACGACTGTTTACCAAGGCTAATGGACAAGGTGACAGTAGAACTAGGAAAATTAAAACTGTGGTTTGATGTAAACAAGTTATCTTTCTTAAGTTTATGATTTTTGAAAATCGCAAAACACATTTAACAGCTCAGATAAGCTTAAGGATAGAATCTGTTGAGTTACAGAGAGTATATAAAAATTCCTTTTTAGGGGTAATCATAGACCACAGATTCAGTTGGAAAACACAAGTTACCATTGCATTGGGGTGTATAGTCAGACACTTTCTTAACCACAGATCTATGAACACTCTACAGCGTGCTGATTCTACCTCATTTAACTTACTTTGTTAAGATTTGGGGTAATGCCTGAAAAACCACTCTACAGACTGATGTGAATGATGTTGGCTTCAATGATCATACTAATTCATTATTTTCTTAAGTCAAAAACACTTAAATTCATAGACCTGGTGAACCAGAAAACTGCGTTAGTTCTGTATGAAGCTCTAAATAAGCTACTTCCTCCCAACATACCAACCATGTCCAGAGAACGAGAAGGGGGTTATGCCCTCAGAGGTGAACTCAATTGGAAACAAGCTACTTGTAGCACAGTGATGAAAAGCAGGTGCATATATGTCTGTGGCTTGAACTTATGGAACGCATTACCAGAGGAAATAAAACATATTAGGAATGTCTTCAAATTTAAAAAAAAAGTTCAAAGACATGACACTAGATAAGTATAGAAATTGAGAAATTTTTATTATTGTGTGAGAATGTTGATAATAGTGATGATGATGATTATTATCATTATGGTTATCATCATTATTTAGGATGTTATTCACCTTAGGGTGGCAATGTACTGTATATGAGTACTGACCCTTATGGGTATATGTAGGCATGTATGTATGTACAGTATGTATGTATGTATGTAGTTAAGTGTATGCATGCATATGCAAACACACTGTATGTTAACATACCTACACCTGGAGACTTTCTCCAGGTGTAGGTAGGAGAGAAGGAGGTAGACGCCGCTGAGTTGGCCTGGCCCTAGGCAAGCCAGCCTTCTTTGATATACATTTTTGAAATACTTTATCAATCTTTTGCCTTCCCTTAGTAGAATTGTTTTGTTTTGTAGGCTACTTAAGTAATAATTATAATTTAATATATATTTCCAATTTCCATAGTGAGTTTGCGATTATTTGGCTAAAGATATATATTTCTTTCTATCCACCTTGCTGACACAACCACTTAGCTTTATACAAATTATTGCGTAGTGATGTCATAAATATGCTAATTTATCTCTAAAAAAATAGCTTTACCCCCCCAAGATCACGGTATAATTGGAACACTGGATGGGAGTGTGCTCAAACTCTCTTGATTTCATTCCAATATTGGGAAATGTATCTGCAATGGAATCGCTTAAAAAGTCATTAGTAATTGAATTTTTTTCAACATTTTACGAAACAAAATAAACAAAGTGCAATTTTGACATAGGTCAACCGGAAGAAAAAGCCACTTGTGTGTTGGCAGAGCACCAACTGCTGTAGAGTTACTCCTGTCATTCTTCCTACTCTTCCCCGCTCACGTATGGGGGGGGGGTGGCAGTACCCGATTTTTCCCTACCCGGGTTCTGACCATACCCTGGTTACTGCTGTACTGTATGTCAGTGCATCCACAGAAGGCTGTGGCAGCACAGCGTTCATTCAAATAGTCCAGCAGTCCCTCTCTCAGTGCCATGGTCTTTTTTTACAGCAGCAGCTTCATTGTTTCCTGTTCTGCTCTTTTTCACTTAGCGGTGAGCTAATGTTGATCTGTAATGATAATGTTGATACTCACTTCCTGCACATGTTTAACGATCAACACATTGCAATGGGAAGGCAGCTTTATTTAGGTAGCCTTTATTGTTAAGAAGGATTGCGTATTAAGGCTACTAAGGAAACCATAACTCAGTGAAATTGACCTAAAAATATACATGACTATACTTTTGTCTGCACTTTTCTTCTCTCTCTCTCTCACACACACACACACACACAAAACAAAACCAAATGTCAATCAACTACAATGGGGAAACATCCTATTTCAAAAGCTAATGTAGCTAAAACATGGTGAATTTGATTGTTAAAGCCCCTTGCTGTTAACTATGGTCCAAACAACAGGTAATTAAGTGAATTAATCAATTAGTGATTGCGATTTTGGCTCATAATGATCACAAAAACCGAGTAATCAAGAAAAAATATTTATCTCTTAACTGTTGATTTATTTAACTATTTCACTGTTTTTTGACTTCAATAAATGCAACGTCTTTCCAAAAGTCAATGACTAATCATGTTCAATAATCATGCTATCAATATTGACCAAAATAAATCAAGTCTTTAGGCTGGATGTCTGCTTTGTGATTAAGTCGTCTTCATATGTGGAGATGCTTTGTAGAGAATGTTCTCCTAATCTAGAGCACCTTATGATCGGATGCTAGGGAGTTTACATCGCCCATTCTCACAGATGAAGGGGGGGAAAAAGTGTCTAAAACTACGAAATTAGCGTCAAAAACGTTGAGAAAACGTCAAAAAAGGGACAAAGACATTGAAAAAATGTTGTGGAAAATAGTGACCAAAAAACGTCAAAAACAACAACACAAACATTGTAAAGAGCAACAAAAACGTTGAGATAATGGGAAAAGGGAAGACAACACAAGGGTTAAAGCACAGGCAATTATTTACAATGCAGGGAATGTGGTTGAGAACAGGAAATCTAGCGCTCGGGACAGATTTCAGCAGGGCAAAGAAAAAATACAGGGAAAATATTGAGTCTTTTTTCCAGGGCTCCAACACCGAAACATGTGGGCTGGGATAAGAACCATCACAGACTACAGGAGAAAAACTGCAGTGATGTTGAGATCAAGTCCCCGGCTGAGGAGGCACAAAAGGCCCCCCCACCCACTACTAATATCTAGGGCAGATGTGTGCATATGTTTCCACACTATTCACCTGGACCTGATGGTGTCCCTGGCCAAGCTCTCAAGGTGTGTGCACACCAACCGGCAGAAGACATTTTTAACCTGTCACTGTTCCAGTCCACGTTTCAAGAAGGCCACCATTGTCCCTGTCCCCGCAAAGACTAAAGCCTGAATCATTACCGAACAGTAACACTCACCTCCACCATCATGCAGTGCTTTGAGTTGTTAGTCAAATCCTTTATCACCACCTCCCTCCCTGACTCACTGGCGCCACTACAATTTGCCAAACAGATCATCAGATGACACCGTCTCCCTCACCCTCCACACTGCTGTAAGAAGATTAAGATAAGAATTCAAAGATGTTCTTGCATGACGCCCGTGGATCCCTCGTACAAACACAACTCTTTGCATTTGTTAGAACATAGGAGCAGTTACTGCTGCAAATAATTCAACACTGCCAGTCTGCAGTGGCCTCTGCACCACCAGTGTACCTAAATGTTTCAGTACGCTTGTAGCTGGTGATCAAGCATTTTCCAACAGTGCAGTTCTAGCAGTAAGTTACAGCATTGATTCCCAACCAAGAGGTACTTGTACCCCAGGATGTCCTTCTGGCCAGGGGTTACGTGGAAAGATTGCAAAGAAATTATGATTTGATTAAAACCTGAACAACTGAACACTAGATGTTGCACGTGTAAGAGTGCTTGAAAACTAGCTAGCAATAACTATATAAATGAGGGAACTAAATACTGTAGCTAAGAGTAATGGCTAAACAGTTAGCTAAAAGAACACAAGTTCAACAAGTATGAAAAAAACATTATCCACTTTCATATAACTAATAGTAATTTGAACATAGAATGGGAAATCCAAAGACCAAAAAGGTTGGGAACCACTGAGTTACACACATCTGTGCAGCTAATAAAGAGAACAGTATGGTTGGAAACTGACCGCTTACCACCACCATCACCTTAGATTAGCTCACTGTAATAAAGCACACGGTGATGGGACTACGACAGACTCGTCATAGTGGCGAGCCGCTGGCAGACAGACGATATAAGTGGGTTGTTTTTCCCTGCGGCTGAGGGATGGGGGGAGGGGGGGCATCAATTAGCCTCCAGCAGGCTCTGACCTTGAAATGGAGCACAGGCAGAAGACAGGAAGTCTCCCTGTACCACATCCCGAGTTCCAGTTTGTGTCCCACATCATTTATTGATTTTCACTTTTTCATATGACTGAAAATGTGCATGGACACATTTTAAGGATATTCCATATTGCATGTATGCTGCCTAACAGCTAAGACATTCAAAATGTCACCATGACGACTTCCATTTATTGTAGTGTGCCTGTGTCAGTGTGGTTAAATTCAACGGGTCATTAATAAATTAGGAGGAAAGAATGAATGTTTGAAATGATACATTCACTCACTGTAAGGGTAAAGTAGGTTGGAATAGAGCTGCTGTTTCCTGCACACCTATCTGTGTAGCAATACTTCAGAAGCTTAGTCATGGGCCTCTATGCTACACTCTGCAAGTCACAACGTGTTTGCTTTCAGGTCCTGACACTTCCTGGCACAATGGATAGAATGCACCATTTACTAACTCATGTAAATAGAAAGAAAGAAATATTTTATGAAAACACTGTCTGTACAATGAGAAAAATTACAGTTCAAGGTAAAGCAGGGCTCCAGCCCGTAATCACATCCTATATCATGACATTAGAGACCAGTTTTGAAACAAAGGGGCATAAATAAATAAAAACCAAATCCCAGAGCTGTCACTGAAGTGTTGGGTACTTACAGATTGTTGGGATGATGATGTCGTTTATTTCCTGTGTTGTCTGAGGGTGGGGAGTCTGCTTTGGGACGGTGGGACGTTCAGCGTTGTATTTCAGTGTAACAGAGGGATCAGACTGAGTCACTCGTGGAGACTGAGGCATGTACGGCCCTCGTGTCGACTTCTCTTCTACGAACACGTCAGGACGTCCTGGGGTAATGGCGGTGGTCCAGGAGACAATTGGCGGGGATGAATGAGGAATTGACACAGTCAGTCCCAGCGTGGGGGAAACTGATATGATAATTGGGTCCTGTCCAATGCGTTTAGGATCTAGGTGTGTGGGTGGTTCGTACTCAAAGATCTTATCCACAAAGACCCATTTGAGGCCAGCTGTGCAGAGGGCTAAACTAAGCAGACAGGCCAGGATGGGAAGAATGCAGATTTTCTCAGAGTGAAGGCAATGGTTAATCTGTTCCATCTCTATGCACACACAGCAGGTCCTTGGCAAGGCCACAATTCCCAAAGCCCCCAAATGCTCCCCATCACCATCACCACCACCACCTCCCTCTGCGCCCTCCTCCCCACTCTCGCCAGCTGCCACTGTCTCCTCTGGTTTCTCCTCAGGGACTTGTCCGGTATCAACAGTAGAGCTGGTGGGGGAGGCCGATCGAGGGGGGGAAGCTGGTCCGGCAGAGATGTCGTCCATTCCCTCAGTCATCCTTTCCAACTGCTGGATGAAGGCTCTCTGAACACCTCACCTATTAACTCAGAGCATCGCACAGTGGCTGTCTGCCACCAGTCCCCTCGAGTATGTTTTCCATTATGAGGCAGAGTCAGAGCTGGGATTTCACAGGCAAGTATAAAATGCTCTTCAGAGTGAGTCGCACCTTGTTAACAGCCTGGGACGTATGTAGATGAGTTCCTTAGTCATGCCTTATCACAGAAAAAGCCAATCAGTCTATACATAGAATCGTCAAACTGGCTGCAGGCAAAAAAACAAAACAAAAAGATTGCCAGAGAATTGGATTTCTTAAATGTTCTGCAGGGTTTACTAGAGAGCAGCGGTGGAACAGTAGTAGTCACTCACCTGAGCGCTTGGGCAGAAGAGGCGGTGTCGACGTGCTGGGCCAGCTGCAGTAGCTGTAGTGCAGACAGAGGACAGGACGGCCAGGCACTGCAGTGGCAGGAGGGACATGCTGTCTTGTCTGTGGAGCTCCAAGTAGCTGAAAGGCTGAATCATCAGGGAGCGGCAGGTGCCCTTCCTCTCAGCACAGCCACAGAAACAGATGAGTAAGGGGAAAGAGAGAGAAAGAGAATCAAAGAGAGAGGGCAAGGGGGAGGGGGGCTGCAGTGGCTCAGAAGGGCAGAGAAGACGGGATACTCCCCTTTTTCCTTCTCTCACCCCTCCTCTCTCAATCTTTCCTCTCGTAGTGGCGAGTGGGGCAGCCTGTGGCCTCCTCCTTCTGCGCCTCTCTTCCTGTTTGGTCGTGTCCTTGCTCGGCTCCCATTCTCAGCACAAAGCATCCAGCTAAGCAAGTTCCTACTTGATCCAATTAGAGCCCGTGTCAGCGAATCGCATGCAGGCAATCTGTTGTAGCCGCCCCCTCCAGCACTATTCCCCATTGATTATGCTGATACTAAAGGGTGTATTTTTTGTCAAGGGGAAGGAACTGGGGAAGCAGACATATGATCCACCCCAGGAGGACGCAGCCAGTGTGTTCTGCTCTTCTCAAGTATCTGCATTTATTAGTGTAATAACATAGTAGCACGGATGATAATGAAAATGAATAAGGCACTTGCAATGACAGTGTATGCACAAGCACATCTATGTAATCTAGGGCTGCAACTAACGATTATTCTACATTCATTCATCAATTCATTGATGAAGGATGAGGATTAGTTGTTAAACTTGACTCTAAAATGTCAGAAAATGGTGAAAAATGTCCCAAAGCCCAAGGTGACGTCCTCAAATGTCTTCTTTCGTCAAACATATTTAGTTTACTACCACAGAGGAGACAAGAAACTAGAAAATATTCACATTTAAGGAGCGGGAATCAGAGAAGTTTTACTTTTTTCACAAGGGAATGACTCAAACTTGTTAATCGATTATGACAATTTAATCGATTTGCAGCTCTAATATAATACATAAAAGCATTAAATGAACATAAGAAGCTTTATGATGGATCAATAACCATGGGTCTTTTCCAAAGAAGTCAGTTTGACATGTGACAGTAGGAAAGGCAAAGGTATAAATACTAAATTAAATGATGGCTAAATGAAATGTATTTGCTTCAGTTTCATGCTCTTGTTGATGCCGGTTCACTGTTACACTGCCATGGCTTACTGGGACTCTTAAATATAATAAGCCAACATTAATGTTAGCTGTGCTTGACCTCCTGTGCAGAGTCAAAATGTCATTTTTAACAGAAAGCAATAAGTGTTAAATGTTCCCTGAATTTGTTATAATGCCCAATAGTTGATTAACAGTGCTGGAATACCAAGATATTACTGAAATGAACGAACAAAACGATCTGTCCCAGTCATTTCTGCTGGCCTGAAATATAATATAATCCACTAGTAATATAATCCACATGCATAAGTCATCCTTTCAACATTTATTGTTGTTTCCAATTTGTCAGATACAATAGTAAACTGTGGATATTGATCACAAAACGGACACTTCCTTTGCTTGCGTGCAGAAGTGTGACAGAAAGCCCCCAGACCACCAATAAAACTACTCAACCCCCCACCATGCGGGCTAATAGGCTAGTAGGACAATCCAAAGTCTCCTTGAGGAGAAGAGGCTTAAACAAGATGAAAACAGTCACAAAGGTCAGGTCAGCGCCACGCTGAACATTGACATTGCTGTGACCCTTTCAAATCCTCAGACAGAATTAATACCAGTAATGGTATCTGTGGGAGAGCACTTCCTGTCAGGCCACTGAATTAGAGACCTGCATATTGATTACCTAGTCACCATTTTAACCCTTTATGGTGGCCAAAGAGTGGCACAAGAAAGCATAAATAAACAAGTTTACCAGATTAAAAATGAATAAATAAACATAAAATGTGCTAAAATAAAGAAGTAAATGAATAGATCAACCCAGAGAGGTAGGAGAGATCATGACAAGGTTGTCAGTCCTGTCTGTCATTATCAGAAAGGAAATGTGAAAAAAAAAGTGTATAAATCAAAAAAATCTAAAAATACATATATTTGAAAACAAATGTGAAAATAAATATGCAATTGACAGTACAGAACTATACATTCAGATTTCACCAACATTTAATCCAACAGCTCTAAATGGTTAATCACTGAACCGCTTGTTAAACCTATAGATTTTACATTGGTTTGTCAGCAAAATAATGTGTGTATGTATGAACATGTAAACTACATGTAGCCACACATAATGCATATTCTTTATTGCTAAATAATTCCACAAATGGTGACCACAGTTGGCCAATATGTATGTGTGTGTGCGTGCGTGTGTGTGTGAGTGAGTGAGTGAGAGTGTGTGTGTATGAGAGAGAGAGAGAGAGTATGTGCATGTGTGTGTGTGTGTGTGTGTGTTTGTGTGTGTGTGGGGGTGTGCGTGTGTGTGCGTGTGTGTCTTGGGGTCAAAAACTTGGGAATACAGTATACTTGTGGGGACCCGACAGCTTTGTGGGGCCAAAATGCTGGACCCCACAACTCTAAAGGGCTGTTTGAGGGTTAAAGCCCATGTTGCAAGTTAACCACCACTGTTGATTATTGGGTATAAAAAACACTCAAGATATGTATATCATTTTTAAAAATGTCTCCAAATAGTGTTAAAAGTTAGTTTTTGGTCATTTTTGGTGTTCGCGGGTTTATGAAGTGAATTCGGCGATGACGTAATAGTGGGGAGTTAAGTCTGAGACTAGCACTAGAACTACGGTGACTGACTGGGAGGAGGAAGAGGAGGAAAGGCCAGCAGCCGAATAATTACCAACCTACCAGACGTGATATATGGAGGACCGTGTCTTTCATATTTAAAAATAAATACAGAAATAAATAAATGCTCAATAAATAAATAAGCACACAATTAATTGCCCCAAAAAATACAATGAAGAAATAAATGTAGGTAGAAATTAAATTATACAGTGAGACATAAATGTATATATCTCTTTTAATTAGCTTCTTTATTTATTCACCTTTGTAATAATTACCTTATTTATTTATTGTCCGTTATAATCTTCAACTTTATTTATTCCTTACTTATTTTTTAAATGTATTTATTTCTGTGTGTGTTTAATTTTTTTGTCTGTTTTATTCTTCCGTTGCATTTTCTACCCTATTTATTTTCACCCCTGGTATTTATTTCTGCCTGTCACTTTTACATTTCTGCCTGTCACTTTTACATTTCTTCATGCATTTCTGCCTCATTATGCAAATGAGGAGGGGCGGGTCTTAAGGGGTTAACTTCTACCCATTGGTTGGTTAGCATTTTACTCCCTCGGTCGAATTTACATGCCACCGGCCACAGACACAACACAGATGGCTAGCTACGGTGAAGTTGTCAGTGAGCTCAGGCATTTAGCAACTGTTTTTGAAAACAATGCTAACGTTATAAGTATTGACTTTATCATTTTTCGTTTAGACGCTCTGACAGAACGTGTGTTTTCAGTCAGCGGTGTCGTGCCAATGTACTCGTGTATCCCTGGCCGCGGGAGCGCATGCACACAGAGCGGAGCTTCTGCTGCCCTTCGAATTGTTTAACTGCTGCACTTTGAATTAAACGGAACAAACAGCGGCGTGGAAGACTCGGCAGGGTTACCATAGTAACAGGGGTCTCAGTTAACTACATAAATACGTGTATTTGTCTGTTACATTAAGGCGGCGTGTCAAATGTTTATAGCGTGGTTTAATATGGAGTGATAGGCGTATCCTCCCTGTCCCTGTCTACCATATGAGTTACATAGGAGGTAGGGGAGAGCCGGGACAGTTGAAACACTTTTTAATTAAACGTAATTTACAAAGCGGTCGTATCACACTGAAAGCTGATATTTTGTCACTAGCAACCTACACGTGTCATCTGTCAAATACAGTTGCATTTTCAGCTTTGAACAAAACCGTTGAGGAGTTATTACCGCAAAAGTGGGACGTGCGTAATGTTTCATCCGTCCCTCCTGGACGGGACGGATGAAACAGCATGCGGGGACGAATGAAACATACAGTTTAAGCCATATAAACTTCCAACAACTTTAATATTTTACTGTATATGATGGATGGCACTTTCAAAAGGTGTTATTTTAGATAGATTGTTGCAGGACTATGCGTCTTTCTAAATGTCTGTTAACAACTCATTGCCGTCATCCTGAAGCGTGTATGAAGCAGTTATTGAAATATCATGCACTGTGGATGATTATGACATTTGTATAGCTAGAACAGTTGGTTTTTCCATTTATATCATGTTTCTATTGTGGAATATGTCGTTTCACTAGGTTTTTACGTGGGTTATACCACTGGACATAAAAATAACGCGCCCCAGCCCGTCAGTCTCCATAGGATAACATGGGAAAACTCGACCCCCCCTACCTGGTGGGCTGAAATATATTTTCATCTTTCTAAAACTGCTTTTCCATGTCTCACCTCCTTAAATAATTGTATAAACACAGATATTTGTGCATTTACTTAAAATCCATGGAGTTCCAGCCAGGTCGGGGACAGTTGAAACAGCTGTTTCATCCGTCCCGACATACACACATGACATTACAGCCTGTTTTGCTTCTCATGTAAACAAGCATGCAATACGAAAGTCTGGGATTGTGGAGAACACTAACTGGACTACTAAATGAGCATGTAGTCAAACCTTTAAATGAAAAACCCTCGTTAATAATCGAAAAAATGTGACCGCTAATGAAGTTTACTTTTGACCATCAAAACTCGTTAATCGGCTGTAACTCCGCGATAAAAGGAAATAACAGGGAGATATTTGGCTGATAGGAGGAGGGTAACATGCTCTATGTTCAGACCTAAGGAAGTCTGTCTATCATCATCGCACTCGGAGAAAACTGGAATGTTTCATCCGTCCCGCGTTTCAATTGTCCCGGCTCTCCCCTACCTCCTATGTAACTCATATGGTAGACAGGGACAGGGAGGATACGCCTATCACTCGATATTAAACCACGCTATAAACATTTGACACGTCGCCTTAATGTAACAGACAAATACACGTATTTATGTAGTTAACTGAGACCCCTGTTACTATGGTAACCCTGCCGAGTCTTCCACGTCGCTGTTTGTTCCGTTTAATTCAAAGTGCAGCAGTTAAACAATTCGAAGGGCAGCAGAAGCTCCGCTCTGTGTGCATGCGCGCTCCCGCGGCCAGGGGATACACGAGTACATTGGCACGACACCGCTGACTGAAACACACGTTCTGTCAGAGCGTCTAAACGAAAAATTATAAAGTCAATACTTATAACGTTAGCATTGTTTTCAAAAACAGTTGCTAAATGCCTGAGCTCACTGACAACTTCACCGTAGCTAGCCATCTGTGTTGTGTCTGTGGCCGGTGGCATGTAGATTCGACCGAGGGAGTAAAATGCTAACCAACCAATGGGCAGAAGTTAACCCCTTAAGACCCGCCCCTCCTCATTTGCATAATGAGGCAGAAATGCATGAAGAAATGTAAAAGTGACAGGCAGAAATGTAAAAGTGACAGGCAGAAATAAATACCAGGGGTGAAAATAAATAGGGTAGAAAATGCAACGGAAGAATAAAACAGACAAAAAAATTAAACACACACAGAAATAAATACATTTAAAAAATAAGTAAGGAATAAATAAAGTTGAAGATTATAACGGACAATAAATAAATAAGGTAATTATTACAAAGGTGAATAAATAAAGAAGCTAATTAAAAGAGATATATACATTTATGTCTCACTGTATAATTTAATTTCTACCTACATTTATTTCTTCATTGTATTTTTTGGGGCAATTAATTGTGTGCTTATTTATTTATTGAGCATTTATTTATTTCTGTATTTATTTTTAAATATGAAAGACACGGTCCTCCATAGTGAGAGGGCAAATGAGGAATTGTCAAGATTGTGGGGAAGTCTTCTTCATTTATCTCCTTCATTTATCTCCTTTATTTTAGCAACGCAGCAGTGCATACAATGACTTTACTTTTTACTGTCAGTGAATAGCACCGAGTGAGCGTCAACATTTTCTTTCGATCTAGTGATTCTGTCGTTAGTTCAGATAAGTACTGCTACACTTATCTAGATATAGTAATAGAAGGCATCCCCGAGTGTTATTTCTAAGTGTTTACCTCTTCCTCCCGTGAAAACATGTCGCTGTTTGGCCGGTGCTTGTGTGTGTGGTGGCGAAGCTGCGGTGGAGAGCGGGTGCTGTAGGCGAAGCGACCCTCCAGTCGGGGAGCGAGCCCCTCCGGTCGGGAAGCGAGCGAGCCTACGGTCGGGGAGTGATCCGCCGGTCCGGGAGCGAGCCCCGCGATCAGCTGATCTGAAGATGTCTAAATCCGTTTGTGACATTTCAGGCAGGATCATGGTCCTCCCCAACCAGCACGCACCAGTATTTTAATTGTTTATATTTCAAACATCACGGCAGGTTGATTGTGGGCGACAACGCTGTCGTGTTAGCTTACCGAAACTCTACTGCCAAAGTTGCTGGCTGGCTACGCGACGTTAGCTATATCCGCTAGCATCCGTACAGGCTAACTATAGCCAGTTAGCTTTGTGTGTAACGTAACAACCCCCCCCATCTCGTAGGAGCGAAGCTTACTATTTCATTCAATACAATTATGGTACAACAGGTGCACTAATGCCACATGTATGATGTTGACAACATGGACGCATATATAGGCAACACCAAAGGCAGTCGTAATATTTACCTAGCAGGCTAGGCTAACGCTGTTGTGCTAACGTCCGGCGGTGTAGCGTTAGCTAGCAGTCTAAACTTGTGAAAAGCCGAACAACACCCCCGTCTAAGCTGTGTTTCACTTTCCCTCCAATATTATTATAAATATAATAAAGTCACATGGACTTGATCGAGACCATAGACTGTTAATATTAAAAGACTAGAAGCCACATTAGGCCAGACCAGTGGTAAATACAACGCAGGCTGCTCTGTTAACTCCACAATATGACGTAATGCAATGCATTGTGGGGGGGAAAATGAAACACTGTAAAATTGTGCCCATTTTTCGATATATATTCGGTTTTGCGATATCCAACACCATCAAAAATAATGGGTAACAGTTCAAATATTTACTACCAACAAGCAAATTGCACAAATTCGTTGCAAAATTAAACCTGCAACATGGACTTTAAGACTTGGTTGTAGGATTAGGGTTAGAATTAGGTTCTGGTTAGGGTGGGGGTAAGGGCAAAGGTCAGGGTAAGGGGGTAGGGAATGCATAATGTCAATAACAGGTCCCCACAAAGATAGTGCTAATGTGAAAACATGAATCTGTCTTTTACACTACTGTAGTGTTACCCATATACAATATGCTGTCACTAAAGTCAATCATTTAATAACCATAAAACACAGAAACATACCGACTGTTGCAGCCAAAAGCTAAAGACGTGTTCTAAATGTGTTTTACTGAAGTGAAATTACTAATGGGGAAATAACGCATTACGTGTTGTTTGAAGTTTATTAGCATACAGTTCATTATATGTTATAAGTATATATATCAGTAATATATCAAAAGAAAAGTGGAAATGCTTTGGTTTCATTTTGTACCACGTCTTGAAAAGACTTGTATGGAGCATAGCTAATGTTTTTACAGTACATTGCATATCATTATCCAAAGCAACTTACAATTGAGATATATATATATATATATATATATATATATATATATATATATATATATATATATATATATATATATATATATATATATACAGTGAGGAAAATAAGTATTTGAATTTTGCAAGTTCTCCCACTTAGAAATCATGGAGGGGTCTGAAATTGTCATCGTAGGTGCATGCCCACTGTGAGAGACATAATCTAAAAAAAATCCAGAAATCACAATGTATGATTTTTTTACTATTTATTTGTATGATACAGCTGCAAATAAGTATTTGAACACCTGAGAAAATCAATGTTAATATTTGGTACAGTAGCCTTTGTTTGCAGTTCCAGAGGTCAAACGTTTCCTGTAGTTCTTCACCAGGTTTGACACACTGCAGAAGGGATTTTGGCCCACTCCTCCACACAGATCTTCTCTAGATCAGTCAGGTTCCTGGGCTGTCGCTGAGAAACACGGAGTTTGAGCTCCCTCCAAAGATTCTCTATTGGGTTTAGGTCTGGAGACTGGCTAGGCCCCCCCAGAACCTTGATATGCTTCTTCCAGAGCCACTCCTTGGTTCTCCTGGCTGTGTGCTTCGGGTCATTGTCATGTTGGAGGACCCAGCCTCGACCCATCTTCAATGATCTAACTGAGGGAAGGAGGTTGTTCCCCAAAATCTCGCAATACATGGCCCCGGTCATCCTCTCCTTAATACAGTGAGGTCGCCCTGTCCCATGTGCAGAAAAACACCCCCAAAGCATGATGCTACCCCCCCATGCTTCACAGTACGGATGGTGATTTTGGAATGGTACTCATCATTCTTCTTCCTCCAAACACGGTTAGTGGAATTATGACCAAAAAGTTGTATTTTGGTCTCATCTGACCACATGACTTTCTCCCATGACTCCTCTGGATCATCCAAATGGTCATTGGCAAACTTAAGACGGGCCTTGACATGTGCTGGTTTAAGCAGGGGAACCTTCCGTGCCATGCATGATTTCAAACCATGACGTCTTAGTGTATTACCAACAGTAACCTTGGAAACGGTGGTCCCAGCTCTATTCAGGTCATTGACCAGCTCCTCCCGTGTAGTTCTGGGCTGATTTCTCACCTTTCTTAGGATCATTGAGACCCCACGAGGTGAGATCTTGCATGGAGCCCCAGTCCGAGGGAGATTGACAGTCATGTTTAGCTTCTTCCATTTTCTAATGATTGCTCCAACAGTGGTCCCCCACCAGAGCACCAGTACTCTTGTCTGGATTGGAGGCTCCATCCTGGCCTCTCTGTCCACCTTCAAGCAGACGTGGATCATCAAGCCGGAGTACCATGCCCCTCCATCGTCCTTCACAAACGCTTCTAAACAGACTGTTCCTCTGTCCCCTCGCCAACCAAATGCTTCAAAACACTTCAGCTATGTGGTAGACAACCGCACCACATTTTTCATACATACTCGGGATTTCTAAAAATAAATAAATAAATAAATAAAATAAAATAAAAACGGCCAAGATCAAGGATGAACTGATGTTTTGGCTAGATTATTCAGTGTTCTGCAGTTGCATCTGGGGATTTAAAAAAAATGTAAACATGATGTAAACACAATATAGAATTAAATACCAATAGAAAATATGGATTATTTATCACAGGGTTGGCATAATTCAAAATGTTTGAGTGAACAGCATCGTTGCTTTTTAACATTTGATAATTTCAAAATGAAAGACAATTTTTTTCAGTATTTTATTTTATTTATTGTTTTGCAGTAATTGTCATTTAACACAAAGCCCACATGTTAATGCCCCCCCACCCCCCTTCAAGCGGGCAAGGAAAAACTCCCTCCAAACCTTTTAACAGGTAAAGAAGGAAGAAACCTTGAGAAGGACCACGCAAGAGGGAACCCCCTTCCAAGGTTGATGGGTATTTATACCGCAATTCATTTTGGCATTTAATAACATTCGCTACCGTAGCTGTGCTGTGACCACGAAACATGCTTCCTATTTAAATACATTACTTTAAAATTCATCCTCACTTACACTAAAAAAATAGAAAATGTGTCATTGTACACATTTCCATAGATTAAATGACACGGCCATTTCACAAACCGAGCCATGAGACCGAGTTGCTAATTGAGAACCTCATTGACAGATCTCGTATAAACCGTTAACCAAGCAGGCAACTGAGTACTAGTTCACCTGGGAGGCTCAGATCTATTATTATCATTTTATTTTTGGACCAAATATTGATCCAAATGATTACTGTTGGTTAACGATTAAATGGTTAATTATTAACATAACCATGTAGGAGTCTTAATTATAATCTAATTCCATAGTGAACTTAATGAGGACTATTGTGTCCGGAAGGTAAGGATCTCATCAGCACACGCTTGTATCGTAGGATGGCAGGAGGACCTAAATGAGGGCAAGTGTGGGTAGGAGCCAGATTTAAATTGTTTATGCTCATTGCTACAGGAGCCGGTCTATTGAAAGCTGCACCCTGAACTTTCCTCTCTGCTACTGCCTTTACTTTCTCTCTGTCTGTCCACAGAATCCTCTTCCTCTCTGGTGATCTGAGGGACATATGCCAATCCTCCTTTGGCTGCTGAGCATTTGGTGTTGTTGGTCTTATCTTGGCTCTCTCTGTGTTTGGTGCTCGTTTTAATGGCCCCAGTGCTCTGCGTTCTGGCACCACCTCCCTGTTCTCAAGTGAGAGGGAACCTATGGTTTTCCTCTGTGGAATTGGTGGAATAACAAAATAACTCGTAACTTTTGGTATTGGGATATTGGGAAGTTTGGAAGGGTCCCTGGTGGCAGTGGATGTCAAAGATTTAGGTGTAGGTGTTATTTTATGAATCATTTTGAGTTCTACTTTTCCTGGCGTCTTTACGACATCACCAGTGGTTGCTTCACTCTGCGGTGGACTAAGAACTCTGGACACTATGTGTTTTCATTGGTGGTACAGGCTTCTTGTCTCCCTTAACAATAAGGACAGGTGGTGCTACATCCTTCCCCCCCTTTCTTTCAACACGGGGAGGTGGTACAGGCTTCTTTTCTCCCTGAACAATAAGGACAGGTGGTGCTACATTCAGGCCCAAACCATGATGCTGCCACCACCATGTTTGACAGTGGGGATGGTGTGTTGAGGGTGATGAGCTGTGTTGCTTTTACGCCAAACATATCGTTTTGCATTGTGGCCAAAAAGTTTGATTTTGGTTTCATCTGACCAGAGCACCTTCTTCCACATGTTTGGTGTCTCCCACGTGGCTTGTGGCAAACTTTAGACGAGACTTTTTATGGATATCTTTGAGAAATGTCTTTCTTCTTGCCACTCTTCCATAAAGGCCAGATTTGTGCAGTGTACGACTGATTGTTGTCCTATGGACAGACTCTCCCACCTCAGCTGTAGTTCTCTGCAGTTCATCCAGAGTGATGAGGGCCTCTTGGCTGCATCTCTGATCAGTCTTCTCCTTGTCTGAGCTGAAAGTTTAGAGGGACGGCCAGGTCTTGGTAGATTTGCAGTGGTCTGATACTCCTTCCATTTCAAAATGATCGCTTGCACAGTGCTCCTTGGGATGTTTAAAGCTTGGGAAATCTTTTTGTATCCAAATCCGGCTTTAAACTTCTCCACAACAGTATTACGGACCTGCCTGGTGTGTTCCTTGGTCTTCATGATGCTCTCTGCGCTTTCAACAGAACCCTGAGACTATCACAGAGCAGGTGCATTTATACAGAGACTTGATTACACACAGGTGGATACTATTTATCACCATCAGTCATTTAGGACAACATTGGATCATTCAGAGATCCTCGCTGAACTTCTGGAGTGAGTTTTACCCCAGCATGCACATGCCCAGTGTGCGTGTGAGTGGTCATGTGATGTGTGATGTCGGACGTGTTAACCCTTGTGTTGTCTTCCCGCCAACTTGCAAATTTAGAATTTTTTGTGGATTTTTCCCAAATTTTGAAAACTTTTTTTTACATTTGTAACTTTTTTGTCACATTATTTCGTGTTATTTGATATTTTTCTCTCTTATGTTTTCTCGTGTTGTCTTCCCGCCGACCTGCAAATTTTTTGTTTTTCCGAATCAAAATGTAAAAAAATATATTTTCAAAATAAAACCTTTTATTATCGTTATGTTGTCTTTTTCGACCCTATTGTGTCTTTCTTCTAATGATTTTGTCACTTTTTCAACGTTTATTGACTTTTGAAATTTTTGTGCTTTCTTACTTTTTTTGACATTTTTGTAACTTTGTTGGGCATTTTTTCCCATTTTTGTCACGTTTTCTTTTACATTTGTTCACATTTTAGTCACTTTTACTGACATTTTTCTTTTATTTTGACTTTTTTTACATTTGTCACACACAAGTTATTTTATCAGTAGTGAACTGATTATTTTTTAATTTGTCACTTTTTTGATATTTTTTGACATTTTTCTCTCGTTTGTTGACTTTTTCTAAGCCTTTTGACATTTTTGTGGGTTTTTTTCCCAAATGTTTATTTGTCACTTTTTTTCACATTTTAGTCACTTTTATTGACATTTTTCTTTTATTTTGACTTTTTTTTTTTTTTTACATTTGTCACACACAAGTTATTTTATGAATTATTTTTTCCTCCAAATGCTAAAAACTTGAGGAAAAAAAACAAATTAAATTAAAATAAGTGAACTGAATATTAATTAAATTTGTCACTTTTTTGGTATTTTTTGACATTTTTTGTCACTTTTATTTGACATTTTTTTCATTTTATCAAGTATTTTGTCTCCAAATTCTATAAAATTGAGAAAAAACACCCACATTTGGGTGTTTTTTGGCTGATTATTTTTATAATCTGTCACTTTTTTGGTATTTTTTGACATTTTTCTCTCGTTTGTTTGTCAAATTTTAATTTGTCACTTTTTTCACATTTTAGTCACTTTTATTTGATATTTGTCTTTTACATTTGTCAAACTGGTTCTTTTATCAAATTTTTTGTTTCTCCGAATGCTGTAAAATTGAGAAAAAACAACTTCAATGAAAGTAGTGAACTGAATATTAATTCAATTTGTCACTTTTTTGATATTTGACATTTTTCTCTGTTTTTTTCAACGTTTGTCGTGTTGTTCTTTTATTTTGACTTTTATTCACACAAGTTATTTTATAAATTTTTTTTCCTCCAAATTCTATAAAATTATTAATTTAAAATGTAAGAAAACCCAAATTTGACCCGAAGACACCAGGAGGGTTAGAAATTAGAGGTTGCCGTGGAGACGGAGCCTTTAAGTCCCAAAACCACCCGGGGACCAGGTCTCACGGTGAAGAGCGGCGCAGCCTGGATGAAGCGCTGCACCAGCCTGGAGGTCTGCAGGTCTGAGCCCAGGTCCAGACGGGTGCACAAGTCCAGCATCTCAGAGACCCCGATCAGGTCCTGCAGGGTCTGAAAACACACACACACACAGACAGACACACACACACACACACAGACACACACACACATGATTTTAATACTAACTATATGACAGGTGCTCCATGTAACATGATGCTAATACTGGCAGGTGGGTACAGGTGGGTACAGGTGTGAGCACCTTGTTGAGTCTCTGCTTGTACTTCCTGTATGTCTCTCTCTGACGCCGCAGATCGGTCACTTCCTGTCTGGTTCCGCCGAGTCGATCCACCGTCGGCTGCACGTTCAACACCGCTCCTGACGCCTGAAACACACACACACACACACACACACACACACACACAGATTCATACAGACACACACACACACATACCATACACACACACACACACATTTATACAGACGGACATACACACACACACACACACACACACACACAAACACACATAGATTCATATAGACAGACAAACACACACACAGATGCACACACATAAACACGCACACACAAACATCAACACACAGACAGACACACACACAGATATACACACACACACAAACAGACACACACACAGACTCACACAGACAGACACACACACAGATATACAGACACAGACACACAAACAGACACACACACTGACAAACACAAACAGACACACAAACACACAGATACACACAAACACACAGACAGACACACACGCACAAAAACTCTTACACACACACACACACACACACACACAGTGTAAATACCGTCAAATGCTGAGAAGAAGCTCCAGAGAATAAAAAGTAGACGTCACCTGTTCCACAAGCATGTCACACAATGACGATAGCAGCAGGAACCTCTGATTGGTCAGGAGGTTTTCAGACTTAAGCTCCACATCTGGTCCAGTCTGCAGGTTTTCAGTCTCCTCTGGCCGAGACTCAAGCTCCACATCTGGTCCAGTCTGCAGGTTTTCAGTCTCCTCTGGCCGAGACTCAAGCTGCACATCTGGTCCAGTCTGCAGGTTTTTGGTCGCCTCCGGCCAAGACTCAAGCTGCCCATCTGGTCCAGATCCTGGCTGAAGGTTTTGGTTTCCCCCCGATTCAGATTCTGACTCAATATCTCTAACCTTCAGCTCAAATCCAGACTGAAGGTTTCTGGTCTGTTGTGATCTGGATCCAGGCTCCAAGTCTTTCTTTTCCTGTGATCTACATTCAGGCCTCACACCTAGTTTAAATCCAGGCTTCAGCTCTAATCTGGACTCCAGTGACGGGTCTAAACTGCAACCAGACTGCAGGATTCTGGTCTTCTCTGATCTGCGTTCAGGCTCCAAGTCTTTGGTTTCCTGGGGTCTACATTCAAACTTTAGGTCTGACCCCGGCTGAATGTCTCGGGGTTTAATCGTTCTGAACTCTGTCTTCAGTGTTAATTTAAATCCAGTCTGCAGGTTTTTAGTGTCATCTGGTCTACTTTCCAGCTTCTGATCTACCCTGGATCTGGGTTGCAGGTTTTTAGTCTCCTTTGGCATAGATCCAGTCTTCAACTTGAATCTGGATCCTGACTCAAAGTTTGTGTGTGTGTTCGTTGGTCTGAATCCAGACTGCAAGTCTTTGGTTTCCTCTGGTCTACTTTCCAGAATCTGGTCTACCCTGGATCCGGTCTGCAGGTTTTTAGTGTCATCTAGACTACTTCCCAGCATCTGCTCTGCACTGGATCTGGGTTGCAGGTTTTTAGTGTCATCTAGTCTACTTCCCAGCGTCTGGTCTACCCTGGATCTGGACTGCAGATTTTTAATGTCCTCTGATCTGCTTTCAGGCTTCATGTCTAGTTTAGATTCTGTTCCCAGCGTCTGGTTTACTCTGGATCCAGATTCCAAGTCTCTGGTCTCCTCTGATTTAGATTCTAACTTTTGGTTTAATCTGGATCTGGACTGCAGGCTTCTGTTTGGCTCTGATCTACATTCAAGCTTCACGTCTGGTCCAGACTGCATGGTCCTGGTTTTGTTTGTCCTGGTCTCTGCTGGCAGGTCTGATGTGGACCCAAACTGCACAGTCCTGGTTTCTTCTGTCCTGGTCTCTGCCGGCAGGTCTATTGTGGATTCAGACTGCAGGTCCTGGTTCTGGTCAAGGATTATGTCGGCCGTGAGATTCCAGTCCTGCAGAGAAGACAACATTCATTGGTTACTTTATACAACAAGGGCACACACACAGACACACACACACACACAGACAGACATAGACAAACACACACACACACAGACACACACACACTCACACACAGACACACATTGACAAACACAGACACACACACACAAACACAGACACACACAAACACACACACACACACAGAAGTTATTATGATGATACTATAACTCTTATTAATGATTAACTACTGTCTGTCCTTGTCTCTTATTAACGACATTGTGTTGTGTTGTTGTGTTGATGTGTTGATGTGAGCTCTGAAACTCCGCGTCTCGGGACTTGTTGCGGACCATGATGCCGTTCTGCGGCCGCTGCAGCTGCAGCCTGGCGGTGAGCTCCGCCCTCCTCCTCCGGTCCTGCAGCGCCTCCACCAGCTGCTCCACCCGCAGCGCTGTCCCACTGCTGCTCGGGGGACCCGGGGAACTCTGGGAGGACACGCAGCATCACCATTACTGTGTGTTTGTCTGTGTGTGTGTCTGTGTCTGTTTACTGTGTGTGCGTGTGTCTGTGTGTGTGTGTATGTGTGTGTGTGTATGTTTACTGTATCTGTGTGTGTGTGTGTGTGTGTGTGTGTGTGTGTGTGTGTGTCTCTCACCTCCTCTCCCTCTTGCAGTACTCCTCCTGTCCTCTGGAGGGCCTCGGTCCACTGCAGCGCTCCAAGTTTCTGCAGCAGAACGCTGCAGCTGCTTAAAACCTACAGAGACTTCCCCAGAACATCTGGAGACGCCACCGATAAGACACATATATATATACATCTACATATACAGTGTGTGTGTGTGTGTGTGTGTGTGTGTGTGTGTGTGTGTGTGTGTGTGTGTGTGTGACTATAAATACTACGACTAATATCACCACGGTTACCTTTCCTCAGGAAGTCGTATGAGAGACGGTCGCTCTGCAGATCCTCAACTCTGTCAATACTCACAGCAAACTGCAGACAGACAGGTAGTCAGACAGACAGGTAGTCACACAGACAGGCAGTCAGACAGACAGACAGGTAGTCAGACAGACAGACAGACAGACAGACAGACAGGTAGTCAGACAGACAGACAGGCAAACAGACAGACAGAGTTACATATAATAAGCATTGTTCTTTTAAACCGACAGACATCATATGATTCACTCATGGCACACACACACACATACACACACACACACAGACACACACACACACACACACACACACACACACACACACACACCCCCCGAGGATGGAAATAGCAGCTGATTGTTGGGCCTCTTTAGATAAAGGCTGAAGCAGGTGTTGCTATTAACAGTGTCAGCAGCCAGTTACCCCCCCCTCCCCTCCCCTGCACGCCACGGCCCCACCGGAGGAATGTCAGACTGAGGCACCCGTCCTTCACAGGGACGCCCAAAAACGAGGTCAGAGGTCACAGAGTTAGATTTCAGTCCTACACGGCCTGACCACAGGAAGTGGTCTCACATAATCAGCTCTATCTCCACAGCGGAGGGGGCCATGGTCCCACTATGGTCCCACTATGGTCCCCTATAGTCCCACAGTCCCATGGTCCCACTATGGTCCCACTATGGTCCCACTATTGTCCCCTATAGTCCCACAGTCCCCTGGTCCCCCATGGCCCCACTGTGTGCCCATATAGTCCCACAGTCCCATGGTCCCTCATGGTCCCACTATGGTCCCCTATAGTCCCACAGTCCCATGGTCCCACTATGGTCCCACTAGGGTCCCACTATCGTCCCCTATAGTCCCAAATACCTATGGTCCCACACACACAGACCCACACACACACCCACACACACAGAAACACACCCACACACACACCCACACAGACACACACACACCCTCCCACACACACAAACACTCCTACACACACACACCCACACACACACACAGACACACACACATTCTCACACACACACACACACACACACTCCCACCTCCAGAGCTCGGTGGTAGAAGTCAGCAGCGAGCGTGAGGACTTCCTGTCGTCGGTGGAGCAGACGGAGGAGCAGCCTCCATCCCTCGGTCAGAGACGCCACCATGGCCCTGCTCACCTCCTCCTCCTCCTCCTCCTCCTTCATCGCTGCATGCCTGCTCTTCCTCCCCTCCTCCTCCTCCTCCTGCTTCATCCCTGCATGCCTCCTCTTCCTCCCCTTCTTCTCCACCACAGACACAACCTCCGCCTCGTATTTCTGGTGCAACAACGGACGGCTCAGATCTTCTATCCTAAAACTAAGGTGTGAACTCTCTTGCTCAAAGCTCGCACACATACACACACACACAGACACACACACACACACAGACACACACAAACACACACAAAAACACATGCATACATACACACACAGACAGCCCCACCACACTTCTTGCTCCTCTCTAAATGATGTGTGTATGAAGACCCGTCAGCCTCTGTGGTTTTACACTGGTGTAGAGGACATGCTGCAAGGTTTCTGTGTGTGTGCCTGTGTGTGTGCGTGCATGTTTGTTTGTGTGTGGCTGTGTATGTGTGCATGTTTGCGTGTGTGTGTGCCTGCATATTTGTGTGTGGTTGCGAGTTTCTGTGTGAGTGTGTGTCAATGTGCGTGTGTGTGCATGTGCATGTTTGCGTGCATGTGTGCGTGTGTGTGTCTGTGTGTGTGTCTGTGTGTGTGTGGTATGTGCGTGCATGCGTGTGTGTCTGTGTGTTTCTGTGTGCGTGCGTGCATACGTGCGTGTGTGTGTGTGTGTGTGTGTGTGTGTGTGTGTGTGTGTGTGTGTGTGTGTGTGTGTGTGTACTTGGAGCTTGTAGATCAGCTTCTGCTGCTCCTGGATCAGCGTCTGGTTTTCTTCCTGGTTCGATCCGATCTCACAGAGACCGGGACACACCTGGACCAGCTGGAGGTGGACCACAGACGCACTCTACACACACACACACACACCCAGTAAATAGCTGGAGCTATAACAGGAAGCAGCACATGGAGAGCTCTGACAGACGGGAGCTGCTCCGTGTTAAACAAAGTTTTTCACACTGGAACTTTGAAACAGTTAATAACCGTTATTAACAGTTAATAACGGTTATTAACAGTTAATAATGGTTATTAACATGAGGACAACATGAGGACAACATGAGGGCAACACGAGGACAAGATGAGAGCAATGTGAGGACAACATGAGGGCAACATGAGGACAACATGAGGGCAACATGAAGACAACATGAGGGCAAAGACAACATGAAGACAACAAGAGGGCAACATGAAGACAACATGAAGACAACATGAGGGCAACATGAGGACAACATGAGGACAACATGAGGGCAACATGAGGACAACATGAGGGCAACATGAGGACAACATGAGGGCAACATGAGGACAACATGAGGGCAACACGAGGACAACATGAGGACAACATGAGAGCAATGTGAGGACATCACAAGGGCAACATGAGGACATGAGGGCAACATGAGGACAACAAGAGGGCAACACGAGGACAACATGAGGACAACATGAGAGCAATGTGAGGACATCATGAGGGCAACATGAGGACAACATGAGGGCAACATGAGGACAACAAGAGGGCAACACGAGGGCAACACGAAGACAACATGAAGACAATATGAGGACAACATAAGAGCAACACCAGGGTAACACGAGGACAACATGAAGACAACATGAGGACAACATGAGAGCAACATGAGGACAACACGAGGACAACATGAGGACAACATGAGAGCAACGTGAGGACAACATGAGGGCAACACGAGGACAACATGAGGACAACATGAGGACAACATGAGGGCAACACAAGGACAACATGAGAGCAATGTGAGGACATCATGAGGGCAATGTGAGGACAACATGAGGGCAACACGAGGACAACGTGAAGATAACATGAGGACAACATGAGGGCAACATGAGGACAACATGAGGGCAACATGAAGACAACATGAGGACAACATGAGGGCAACATGAGGACAACATGAGGACAACAGGAGGACAGCATGAGGGCAACATGAGGACAACATGAGGGCAACATGAAGACAACATGAGGACAACATGAGGTCAACATGAGGACAACATGAGGGCAACATGAGGACAACATGAGAGCAATGTGAGGACATCATGACGGCAACATGAGGACAACATGAGGGCAACATGAGGACAACATGAGGGCAACATGAGGACAACATGAGAGCAACACCAGGGTAACACGAGGACAATATGAGGACAACATGAGAGCAACACCAGGGTAACACAAGGACAACATGAGGACAACATGAGAGCAATGTGAGGACATCATGAGGGCAACATGAGGACAAAAAGAGGGCACCACAAGGACAACATGAAGATAACATGAGGACAACATGAGGGCAACATGAGGACAACATGAGGGCAACATGAAGACAACATGAGGACAACATGAGAACAACACCAGGGTAACATGAGGACAACATGAGGGCAACATGAGGACAACATGAGGACAACATGAGGACAACATGAGGACAACATGAGGACAACACCAGGGTAACATGAGGACATCATGAGGGCAACATGAGGACAAGAGGGCAACACGAGACAACATGAAGACAACATGAGGACAACATGAGAGCAACACCAGGGCAACACGAGGACAACATGAAGACAACATAAGGACAACACGAGAGCAACATGAGGACAACACGAGGACAACACGAGGACAACATGAGGGCAACATGAGGGCAACATGAGGGCAACATGAGAGCAACGTGAGGACAACATGAGGACAACATGAGGACAACAAGAGGGCAAGATGGTTAAGACGAGTTCTAGCTGCAGCTCTTCTTCCATTTCAACAGATTTAGAAAGCAGAGATGCATCTTATCATATATTCTTATGTATCTTATCATATATATATATACACTACCGGTCAAAAGTTTGGGGTCACTTATACATTTCCATACCACTCCATTATAGACAGAATACCTGCTAATTTGGGTGGGGGGGCTGATCTTTAATGCAATATCTACATTGCCCATTATCAGCAACCATTCATCCAATGTTCCAAAGGCACATTCTGTGTACTAATCTATCATTTAAAAATAAAAAACTAGAAAAACATCGGAGAACCATTTTACTATTATGTAAGCACATAATGTAATCTGATTACTGCCCTGGTTAAAAAAACAATGCAACTGATCTCAGCTGGCATTCTGTCTACAATGGAGTGCAATGGGAATTTCTATGTGACCCCAAACTTTTGACCGGTAGTGTATATATATAAAATCCCCCTCTCACCCCTTGTGGGGTGGTATGTGTCATCCTCAAGCTCGGGTCCTCTACGAGAGGCCTGGGAGTTTGAGGGTTCTGCGCAGTATCTTAGCTGTTCCTAGGACTGCACTCTTCTGGACAGAGACCTCTGATGTTTTACCTGGAATCTGCTGGAGCCACTCTCCCAGTTCTCACAGCCCCCCCCCCCTCCCCTCCCCAGTGCTCCGATTACCTTTGGCACCACTGTTGCTCTTACTTTCCACATCTTTTCTAGCTCCTCTTTCATCCCTTGGTATTTCTCAAGCTTCTCGTGTTCCTTCTTCTTGATGTTGCTGTTGCTTGGGATTGCCACATCACTACTGCCTTCTTCTGCTGTTTGTCCATCAACACGATGTCTGGTTGGTTAGCCATCACCAGTTTGTCAGTCTGGATCTTGAAGTCCCACAGGATCTTAGCTCGGTCATTCTGTCTGGGGCTGTTTGGGGGTCACTTGGTGCCAAAACGTGAACAGATTGAACATGTGTTATGTAATTCTAATCTTGATTGTATGGGTTTATCTGAAACATGGCTCACCAGCTCCTCACCTGAAGCTGCTGTGTCACTACCAGAATACCAAACTTTTAGGAAGGATAGGGATCAAGGGAGGGGTGGGAGGGTTCTCATGTATGTTAAGAATAACTTGAAAAGCAATCTGATCAAATGGCCCAGTAACATCACACTAGAATGCGTTGGTGTAAATATCTCCCTTTCGAGAGAGATGTCTCTGACAGCTATCTGCATCTATCGCCCACCTACTGCTAAGCTGGACTTCTATGACCATCTTAAATCACTTCTTACAATATGTAATCATAAAAAAGAAATGTCAATTGGGACAACAAAACAGACAGAAAAAATATCAAGTTTATAACAGATTACTTTAACCTCACTCAGATAATAGAACAACCCACCAGAATCACACACCGCACTCACTCTAGAATTGACTTAGTTTTCACCAACAAACCGGAAAGGATTAAAAAATCCCACAACCTGTTAACAAGTCTCTCAGACCATAAATAAAAAGAATAAAAAGAAACCAGTTCATTAAACCAGTGGACTATATGAATTATTAATAGTTATTATGAAGTGTAATTACAGTTGCATTCTCCCCTTGGATCACAGAATGCTCTGATAAAATATACACTTTTATTTTCGAATTGGACATTTTGGGTAAAAAGATCATCACCACTCATATCTGGTACCTTTGGATGGAGGGTTAGATGAATCAATGATAGAGATTAGAGCTGAATCAATGATAGAGATTAGAGTTGAATCAATGATAGAGAGTAGAGATGAATCAATGATAGAGATTAAAGATGAATCAATGATAGAGATTATATATGAGCTGTAGAAGCATCATGATGGTGTGTTAGAGTCACATACACACACACAGGTTCTTGGAGCATACGAAAGAAGTCTGGGCGATACATATCCAGTCGCTCCAGTTTCCTGTAGAGAGAGTTTTCAACCAATGGAACTGATTACATTTAACCTTTGTATTTAAAAGTGCAACAAAGAACAATATGTTTTAAATGTTTTTTTACCATTAGGCCAGTCCATCATAGCACAGTCCTTCAATCCTAACAAGTTGTGCATCAGCATCGGATGCCAGCTCATGTAGTTGAATTTGGATCCATCAGACCACATCCACATACCCTCCTGGAAGAGAATGACTGGTTTGAAGTCAAAGTGAAATCAAGAGTGACACTCATTTAGGCCAGAAGACGTCTTACTTTCTACAATAACTCATGAGACCCAACGCATTCTCTTGAACGCGTTTTTAAGATATTGTATGAAAACGTATGCACAACCGTCTGATTTTGTATGATATCCTACGAAATCAGGCAACCGCCTGCCAGTCACATGACAATTAAATTTAGCTGAGAAAAGGTGACAGTGAGCCTGGTACTGTGAATCATGTAGTGACGACATTTATGTTTAGATACCAAAATGACTAGTTAAGATTGGAAAAAACGTGGTTTGGATTAAAACACTCCAAGGACATGAACACTCGTCTACAGGGTGAAAGTGTTGTGTTTTAGGAGCCAAACATCCTGCCCGACATTGAAAAATCCACCAGACATCACTTTCTGTGTGATGATGAAAGTCTCACCTTTGCAAAGTCAAAGCCTCCGATCCAGGAAGTTCCCTTGGTACCGGTCACTTGCTTCAGGAAACCTTTGATGAATGCATGTTCCTCATCTGAGTGGATGGAAGCCAGATTCCTTCCAGCAGCGATGCAGGCGGTCTAATGGAGACAATATCATCAGTTAAAATGTCAAGAAAATCAAAACATAATCACATTATTAACAGATCTCAGGGCAGTTACACAGTCACAGGGGACATTTCTATACTTTTTAGGGGTCCAAGCCCGAGGCTGCGTGTACCGCGTGCAACGCGGTTCACACAGCAGGGCTTTGGAACCCTATTGTTTTCCTAGGGATTATTCTTCTTCTTCATTATTCTTCTCTGCATAAAATTGCCGCTGCAGCCTAAACCATACTTGGTGGCAGGACTGGTCCAAAACTCCGCAAAGACCTCAGACAAAAAAATTGACCCACATCCACCACTAGGTGGCGCTATAGCAGAAAAAAACCGCATTTGGGCCTATAATTCCCAAACCGTACATCCGATATTAAAAAACCATATATCCCTGGATCCTACTGAATCTTGTGATATAGGCTACGCCCATTTCTGCCTAGACTTTTATATGTGAAAAATCACAATTTATCGAAAACCAACTTTTTCAAACTCCTCCTAGACCGTACAATGGATTGGCACAAAACTTGGCACATAGCATCTCCAGACCGACCTGATAAAAAGTTGCGTTTCACGCAGTACACGCAACTGGGCTGTGGAACCTTATTGTTTTCCTAGAGATTATTAGGGGTCCAAGCCCGAGGCTGTGGAACCCTATTGTTTTCCTAGGGTTTCTTCATTAGGGGTCCAAGCCCGAAGGATGCATGGACCGCTGTAACGCAAAGCGCAGGGGAGAGCCGGGACAGTTGAAACACTTTTTAATTAAACGTAATTTACAAAGCGGTCGTATCCCACTGAAAGCTGATATTTAGTCACTAGCAACCTACACGTGTCAAATACAGCTGCATCTTCAACTTTGAACAAAACCGTTCAGGAGTTATTACCGCAAAAGTGGGACGTGCATATAACGTTTCATCTGTCCCTCCTAGACGGGACGGATGAAACAGCATGCGGGGACGAATGAAACATACAGTTTAAGCCATATACAGTGCCTTGCAAAAGTATTTGGCCCCCTTGAACTTTTTAACCTTTTGACACATTTCAGGCTTCAAACATAAAGATATAAAATTTTTAATTTTTTGTGAATAATCACCAACAAGTGGGACACAATTGTGAAGTGGAACGAAATCTATTGGATATTTTAAACCTTTTTAGCAAATAAAAAACTGAAAAGTGGTGCGTGCAAAATTATTGGGCCCCCTTGCATTAATACTTTGTAAATCCACCTTTTGCTGCGATTACAGCTGCAAGTCGCTTGGGGTATGTATCTATCAGTTTTGCACATCGAGAGACTGACATTCTTGCCCATTCTTCCTTGTAAAACAGCTTGAGCTCAGTGAGGTTGGATGGAGAGCGTTTGTGAACCGCAGTTTTCAGCTCTTTCCACTGATTCTCGATTGGATTCAGGTCTGGACTTTGACTTGGCCATTCTAACACCTGGATACGTTTATTTGTGAACCATTCCTTTGTAGATTTTGCTGTATGTTTGGGATCATTGTCTTGTTGGAAAATAAATCTCCGTCCCAGTTTCAGGTCTTTTGCAGACTCCAACAGGTTTTCATCCAGAATGGTCCTGTATTTGGCTGCATCCATCTTCCCCTCAATTTTAACCATCTTCCCTGTCCCTGCTGAAGAAAAGCAGGCCCAAACCATGATGCTGCCACCATCATGTTTGACAGTGGGGATGGTGTGTTGAGGGTGATGAGCTGTGTTGCTTTTACGCCAAACATATCGTTTTGCATTGTGGCCAAAAAGTTTGATTTTGGTTTCATCTAACCAGAGCACCTTCTTCCACATGTTTGGTGTGTCTCCCACGTGGCTTGTGGCAAACTTTACTTTTTATGGATATCTTTGAGAAATGGCTTTCTTCTTGCCACTCTTCCATAAAGGCCAGATTTGTGCAGTGTACGACTGATTGTTGTCCTATGGACAGACTCTCCCACCTCAGCTGTAGTTCTCTGCAGTTCATCCAGAGTGATCATGGGCCTCTTGGCTGCATCTCTGATCAGTCTTCTCCTTGTCTGAGCTGAAAGTTTAGAGGGACGGCCAGGTCTTGGTAGATTTGCAGTGGTCTGATACTCCTTCCATTTCAAAATGATCGCTTGCACAGTGCTCCTTGGGATGTTTAAAGCTTAGGAAATCTTTTTGTATCCAAATCCGGCTTTAAACTTCTCCACAACAGTATTACGGACCTGCCTGGTGTGTTCCTTGGTCTTCATGATGCTCTCTGCGCTTCAACAGAACCCTGAGACTATCACAGAGCAGGTGCATTTATACAGAGACTTGATTACACACAGGTGGATTCTGTTTATCACCATCAGTCATTTAGGACAACATTGGATCATTCAGAGATCCTCGCTGAACTTCTGGAGGGAGTTTGCTGCACTGAAAGTAAAGGGGCCCAATAATTTTGCACGCACCACTTTTCAGTTTTTTATTTGCTAAAAAAGTTTAAAATATCCAATAGATTTCGTTTCACTTCACAATTGTGTCCCACTTGTTGGTGATTCTTCACAAAAAATAAAATGTTTATATCTTTATGTTTGAAGCCTGAAATGTGTCAAAAGGTTGAAAAGTTCAAGGGGGCTGAATACTTTCGCAAGGCACTGTAAACTTCCCACAACTTTAATATTTTACTGTATATGATGGATCCAAAAGGTGTTATTATAGATAGATTGTTGCAGGACTATGCGTCTTTGTGAATATCTGTTAACAACTAATCGCTGTCATCCTGAAGGAGACGGGTATGGCTGCAGCCTGGAGCGTCCCATGTCATCCGTCCCGTCTCATGCGGTCCCGTCTCATGCGGAGATGTGTCCAACGGCAAATTCAGAGGGTCAAAAACACGAAATTGCGAATCATTTTCCAGACGGGTAAATTCGTGACCACATTTGTTGCAATCAATTGAAAAACATTAAAAACTGTTAAAGTAACAATTTTGCCATACTACATAGTTTGCTGATTTCTGAATGTTATGGTTGTGTTGTTCCATATTAACGTAGCTACATCTGATGAAACCTGCATCAGCGATGCATTTCTGCCAACTAACGGCAGGATCTCCTGAGGAGGGACAACAATCCACGATCTGCACACAACGAGAATACAAAAATAAACATGTTACACTCTTTCCAAGACTCTTTTTAATTTTATATTCTATATTGTTCGCACGTCACTGGGACATTGCTGCAAATACAACTGCTTATCAGCATGGCGAGAGCATTGGACTGTAGAGCTCTGCTGGCGCTGCCTCGACTGTCGGGTCTCTGGGACCTGGGGCACAATGCTGTCGGTCTGAGACCCGGGGCGACCCATCCTGCATTCGACTGCGTATCTCTGCTGCCACGGGCCATTGGGCCAGAATGCGATTGTATGCTAATGCTAATCTGCATTTATTTTGGAGACGTACATATATTTTTAAATATTAAAAAGAAAACAAATATTTTATTCATTAGCATGATA
Organism: Etheostoma perlongum; assembly: GCA_026937815.1. Taxonomy (NCBI): domain Eukaryota; kingdom Metazoa; phylum Chordata; class Actinopteri; order Perciformes; family Percidae; genus Etheostoma; species Etheostoma perlongum. The sequence continues at coordinate 27,538,503 of CM049386.1, read as the reverse complement.
GTTGACGCAAGCTTTTACTTTGAAAAGTAAGAGAGATTGTATTTTAATCCAGATGCAATCTTTTATTTTGAAAAGTAGAAACTCGGGGATGGCAGAAGGATTTTTTTTAATTTGCCTATAATCTGCATTTATTTTATAGACGGACATATATTTTAAGTGTTTTTTTCATCAGTATTTATCTTGTAGACATATTTTTAAAAGGTATTTTATTCATTTGTATGATTGCCGTTACTGTTCAGTCAAAAAAATATATACTGTATATATATATATATATATATATATATATATATATATTAAAAAGTATTTTATTAATTAGCATGATAGTTGACGCAGGCTTATTTTATTCCAGACAATAGTCTGCATTTATCTTGTCAACACAACCATAACATTCAGAAATCAGCAAAATTATTCGCGATTTCGTATTTTTGACCCTGTGAATATACCGTTGGACACACCTCCGCATGAGACGAGACCGCATGAGACGGGACGGATGACATGGGATGCTCCAGGCCGCAGCCATATACTCTTGTCCTGAAGCGCGTATGGAGCGGTTATTGAAATATACACTGTGGATGATTATGACGTTTTTATAGGTAGAACAGTATGTTTTTCCATTTATATCATGTTTCTATTGTGGAAAATGTCGTTTCACTAGGTTTTTACGTGGGTTATACCACTGGACATAAAATTAACACACCCCAGCCCGTCAGTCTCCATAGGATAACATGGGAAAACTCGACCACCCCTACCTGGTGGGCTCAAATATATTTTCATCTTTCTAAAACTGATTTTCCATGTCTCACCTCCATAAATAATTGTATAAACACAGATATTTGTGCATTTACTTAAAATCCATGGAGTTCCAGCCAGGTCGGGGACAGTTGAAACAGCTGTCCCCGACAATATGAAAGTCTGGGATTGTGGAGAACACTAACTGGTCTACTGAATGTAGTCAAACCTTTAAATGAAAAACACTCATTAATAATCAAAAAATTTGACCGCTAATGAAGTTTACTTTTGACCATCAAAACTCGTTTATCGGCTGTAACTCCGTGATAAAAGGAAATAACAGGGAGATATTTGGCTAATAGGAGGAGGTTAACATGCTCTATGGTCTGACCTAAGGAAGTCTGTCTATCATCATCGCACTCGTAGAAAACGTCTCGGGTTACATATGTAACCCCGGTTCCCCGAGATAGGGGAACGAGACACTGCGTCGGTTACGACACTAAGGCGTTCCCATAGTGTCGTAACCGACGCAGTTCGAGTTCCCCTCGAAGGGGAACGTCTCGGGTTACGTATGTAACCCTAGTTCCCCGAGATAGGGGAACGAGACTGTCTGGCTTTTGCCACCCCGACGTGTCTTTCAACCTCCTTAAGTAATAGCGCCTGTGTGTGTAGTGTGTTGTATGTAGATGTGCTGGGTGAGGGTGCCTTATGAATAAGACGCTCCAATGGGCCTTTAAGGTTGCGTCCAAAAGCCAACGCAGCAGGAGACACCCCAGTGGTCTCATGCACGGCCGTGTAGTAATAGCCAACCGGAATTCAAGTAACCACCGATCCCAGTCCTGATGATGCTCCCCCACAAACGAGGCGATCATGGTCTTCAGGGTCCGATTGACCCTTTCCGTCAGATTCGTCTGTGGGTGGTATGCCGTGGTAAGCTTTTGGGTAACCCCCCATGATTCACAGAGGCTGGACAATAAACAACTGGTAAACTGGGGCCCACGGTCAGACACAAGGAAGGTACCAACCCATCGTGTAAAGATGTCGTTCGAGCGAACAGCTCCACCCATTTATTGAAGTACTACCACCATCAGCACTGAATTCCGGCCTTTGCTGAGAGGAAGGGGTCCCATAAAGTCCACTCCTATCATCTCCCCCGGTGCACTGACCTCTGTTGACTGGAGTAGCCCCGCGGGCTTGACATTAGATCCCTTGTACTGTAGGGCAACTGAATAATTTTAGGCCAATATCCAAGCTCCCATTTGTATCTAAAATCTTGGAGAAAATTGTCTATTTACAACTAAAGTCTTTTCTTGATGAGCAGGGTTTATTAGAGGTTTTTCAATCTGGATTTAAAACCCTACACAGCACGGAGTCAGCACTGTTGAAGGTCTGCAATGATATCCTCTTGGCATGCGATTCCAGTAATAACGTAATCTTGGTCCTGTTGGACCTTACCGCTGCCTTTGATACTGTAGACCACAGCATTCTAATCTCAAGGTTACAACACTAAGTAGGCCTCTGTGGTACTGTCCTGGAGTGGTTTAGATCCTACCTGTCTGACAGAACATTTCATGTTCAAATGGCTGAGTTTGAATCCCATGCTGCTCCACTTTCATGTGGTGTTCCCCAGGGTTCAATTTTAGGTCCCTTGCTTTTTTCATTGTATCTGCTTCCTTTTGGGTCTATTCTTAGAAAACATGGTATTTCTTTCCATTGTTATGCAGACGACTGCCAGATTTATGTACCCTTAAAACGACATGACACCTGTTCTATTACACCTCTTTTAGCATGTCTGGAGGATATTAAAGCATGGATGGCCTTAAACTTTTTAAATTTTAATGAAAAGAAAACTGAGGTGATAATGTTTGGACCTGGTGGCTCATATGAGACCCCCCCTACTGAGCTGGGCCCTCTAGCCTCATATTTTAAACCAACAGTATTAAATCTTGGTTTTAGACTGGACAGTGATTTTAAACTTGACAGCCAAATCAATGCCACAGTTAAATTAAGTTTTTTTCATCTAAGGAAGCTGGTAAAGGTGAAACCTTTCCTTTCCAGGCAGCAGTTAGAAACCGTAATCCATGCCTTTATTTCTTTACGGCTGGACTACTGTAACTCCCTTTATTTTGGACTCAGTAAATCCCTACTCGCACGGCTACAGCTAGTCCGGAATGCTGCTGCACGGGTTCTGACTGGGACCCCGGAAGAGAGAACACATTACTCCCGTCCTGGCTTCACTTCACTGGCTGCCTGTGCACTTTAGAGTCCATTTTAAAATCCTCTTGTTTACTTTTAAAGCTTTAAACGGTCTTGCCCCGTCTTATTTAACTCAGCTGCTCAACCGCTACACTCCCTCCCGGTCACTCCGGTCGGCTGACCAGTTGCTCCTGGTCGTCCCCGGATCCAAGCGGAAGCTTAGAGGGGACAGGGCCTTTTCTGTTTGTGCTCCTAAGTTGTGGAATGCCCTACCTTTGACCATTCGTCAGGCTTCCTCAGTACCGATTTTTAAACTCTTCTTAAAACTCACTTCTACACTTTGGCTTTCAACCCAAACTGAGACTTGATCCTATCTGTTTTTGTATAGTGTTTTTGGGTAGATTTTCACCCCCTGTTTATTATTTTGTGACTGTTATTTTATTTATGTTTGTTTGTTGCCTTCATGTACAGCACTTTGTTCAGCTATTGCTGATGTGAAAGCGCTTTATAAATAAAGTGATGATGATCATGCCACGTCAAGGATCTTCAGGAGGGTCTTCATCCTTCCTAGATGACCCCCGAATGGACTGTCATGGAAGGACGCCAGAAACTCTGGAACTAACACAGCAGGAACCACCAGCTCATCAGATAAACACTCACACACATTCACACTCCAATGCACAGCATCGGGGGCAATTCGGGGTTCAGTGTCTTGCCCAAGGACACCTCGACATGGGACTGCAGGGCCAAGGATTGAACCCCCAACCTTCCGATTGGCAGGCAACCGCTCTACCGCTGAGCCACAGCCGCCCACATTGCAGATGTTCAGGATAGTTACAAGTACCTTGGGGTGCCACAGGCTAACGGAAACCATGAGGAGGCAGCAAGGAAGACCGCCACAGCCAAATACCTACAAAGAGTGAGGCAGGTCCTGAAAAGTCAGCTGAACCGGAAAAACAAGATCCAAGCCATCAACACATACACCCTGCCAGTCATCAGATACCCCGCTGGTATAATAAACTGGCCAAAGGAGGAGATAGAGGCTACTGACATCAAGACCAGAAAGCTCCTCATAATGCATGGAGGGTTTCACCCCAAGTCCAGCACCCTGAGACTGTACACCAAGCGTAGTGAGGGAGGCCGAGGGCTAGTGAGTGTCGACGAAGATCCAGGAGTACAGCAGAAAGATGGCCCCCAAAGATGAAGGGCTTAGTGAATACCTCAGGCAGCAGAAACCCGAAGGTGAGGACAAGGATGATGAAGAACCGTCATGGAGTGACAAGCCGCTGCACGGCGTGTACCACAGACAAATAGAAGAAGTGGCTGATATCAAGAAATCCTACCAGTGGCTGGAAAAGGCTGGACTGAAGGACAGCACAGAGGCCGTAACCATGGCAGCACAAGAACAGGCACTCAGTACGAGATCAGTAGAGGCCGGGGTCTACCACACCAGGCAGGATGTGCAAGGATGCCCCTGAGACAGTACAGCACATAACAGCAGGGTGTAAGATGCAGGCAGGAAGTGCGTACATGGAACGCCATAACCAGGTAGCTGTCATAGTCCATAGTTCCTCTTCCTGCACTAACAATAGTGTGAATTTGTAATAATAATAATTTGAAAAACCTTTCAACACAAATCTGACCAGTAAAATATACAGACTAGCCAACATCTTACCATCAAAACAAACATGCCGCAGTTGTTAGATGAACTTTGCTTTTGTAGGCCCTGTGGTATGAGCAATATACAATTTTTAATGAAAGAATGATGATCAAGTGGTACAGTTCATAAGAGTTATTTAAAGAAATACCTTCTCATCTGCGCCAAAAGTCCTCCAAGGTCCAAGGGACAAGGTCTGAGCAATACTTCTATGAAAACAGTGTATTGGAATAGTAAATGTAATGTAAAGTTTAAAAACCAACATATAACCAATGCTTTGAACATTTAAGAACTGTCCAGAGGTTGGAACTTCAACTTAACCTTAAGAGTTCCGCAAATGTACCCACTTATTCCTTGTGGCAGCAAACTTTTAGCATGCCTAAAATGGGGCCAAGTCTGGTGGAGATGGGTAAAATTTGAAAATGTATGGCCAGTAGTCCAAATTACATTTTAAGATGCAAAAAATAAGGATGAACATTTACATTTTTAATTGGAGTGAATTGGCCATTGTTTGATCACAGGAACTACTGGTGTGTTAATCTGTTTCTTGTTTTGACAATAATTCACACCCCCCACCCACAGGGCGAAATGGCAGAAAATGGCCCGAGGGACTATTGATGGTTGTAATGGTGCTTTTCCATTGCGTGGTATCTACTCTACTCGCCTCGACTCTACTCGCATTTTTTGGTTTTCCATTACGAAAAAAAGTCCCTGGGACCTGCTACCAGGTACTTTTTTTCGTACTACCTCAGTCAAGGTTCTAAGCGAGCTGATGCGATACTAAAAGGTGACGTGGAAACCTGCAGGCTGCTGGTTGGTCGGATCGCTGCGTTTTTAGCAGACAAGAGTGCGGAGTGTGTGTCCAGAACAAACGGGACATTTAAAAAAAAAAATCTAGCCAGACACCGACAGATTATCTACTCTCTGCACTATTCTCACTTTAACTGTTCAATATTAAGGGCTATATATTAGGGGATTTATGTTGTTTCCAATATTGCACACTGTTACTTTAAAAAAACAAGACAATATATCAAAGAAAAGTTTTTATTTAGCTATTCAAGTAGCGCATCAAACTCTCCCGTCCATCCCGGTCTTCTTCCCCTGCACCCTGTGACAGTGTCCCCCCCGGCTCTGCTGTCCCAGATGCATCCAAGTCATTGTCATAAGCCATGACTCTCATAAAGATTATACCAAGCCCAGCAGGTCAGAACCAGAGATCTCACCCGTCGGACATCGAGCCCACCAGACGGTCTGCAGCGGCGGTTTTGCAAAGCGTGAATGCTCTGAAACACAAACGGTACACAGCAGACATATTTTGGTGTGTAATCATGGTTGCTAAAGTTCATGTACTTTATATAGCGTATAGTAAATACTGATCGGGGTCCCTAACACATGCAAATGTTAGCTAACGTTACCAGGAAACTTAACTTACCCTTTGGTGTTGGCGAACAACAGTTATGTCGACATCTGAACTCCGTCGGAATTCCCAAACTCCTGCTTTTTTAGCGGTGATTTTGTTGCTTCCTTTAGCTTCTTTTGAAACAAAACATTGGCGAGTAGCCGACGTGCTGTTGTGAATCACGTTGAAAATTACGTCATCACGCGAAGCTATGGTAACCAGCCACGCTGAGGCGTTACTCAATCTGCAATGGAAAACCGACCGAAAATGCGTCGAACCGAGTAAAGGCGAGTCAAACCGTGTCGAGCCGAGTTGTTACCATCAATGGAAAAACGCCATAAGACTCTTGTCATAAAGGGCTCAAACAGAACTGCCCTGCTGTGAAATGTTATTTATGGTCATGTTTTCATTGCTTTTAAGCACCAAATAGGAATTGTGTGTTATACACTAATATGCCAAAACATCTAAAGTTTATATTAAACAGAACCATTGATTTAAAAAAAAGAAAAAAAGGACAAGTGGTTTAAAACAGAACTCTCCATAGAACAGAGTCTTCCATAGCTGTCCAACTGCATCACCCCATTTTCTGCAACTATCTTTTTGTATTGCTCTTCTGTTTTTTTGTTCCTTTCCACATTGTAGTGGTGCAGTGTATTTCTTTGGAGAAAGATATGGGTTGAGGGTGTCGTCATGTTCAAGAAGTAATTGTGCTTCTTCCTGCCTGAAAACAGCTGCTCCACACACTGGCTGTTGATGTAACCAGCAAGCTCAGGCACAGTTTGACAGTTACCCACAGGTTCGTAACCAAGACCCTTTCTAGTAATCAAAAGAAGACAAGAAACACGACAACTTTTTACTTGCTGCAAGGAGAGCTGCTAATAAAATGTATTATTATTATTATTATTATTATTATTATTATTATTATTATTATTATTATTGCTGAAAGGAGAGCTGTTGCGTGTCATCCCTGACAACCTCCAGACCATCTCTTAACATTCTCCTTTCTATAGTATGAGTTAAACAGTGTGTATATGTATGTGTATATATATATATATATATATATGTGTGTGTGTGTGTGTATACTGTATATGTATATATAAATTCATTCAGATTCTACCCTGTTGACGTCAATACGTTGGCTGATATCTCCACGTGGGATGTGGCCGTCAGGCCGCCATGGCAACGCTCGTCATCAGCTGATCTTCTTCTTCTCTTACCAACCTTAAAGCCTTTATCTCATCAGCTGATCTCTACCCAGTATCAACGTCCTTACACCAGTCTACAACCACAGAGGCTGATGGGAAAGGGCTGTGTGTGTGTGTGTGTCTGTATCTGTCTGTGTGTCATATCTCTATACCTGTAGTCCTATTTATTATTTCATGATGTCATATCTCTGTACCTGTAGTCCTATTTATTATTTCATAATGTCATATCTCTGTAACTGTAATCCTATTTATTATTTCATGATGTCATATCTCTGTAAGTGTAGTCCTATTTATTATTTCATGGTGTCATATCTCTGTAACTGTAGTCCTATTTATTATTTCATGATGTCATGTCTCTGTAAGTGTAGTCCTATTTATTATTTCATGGTGTCATATCTCTGTAACTGTAGTCCTATTTATTATTTCATGGTGTCATATCTCTGTAACTGGAGTCCTATTTATTATTTCATGATGTCCTATCTCTGTAACTGTAGTCCTATTTATTATTTCATGATGTCATATCTCTGTACCTGTAGTCCTATTTATTATTTCATAATGTCATATCTCTGTAACTGTAATCCTATTTATTATTTCATGATGTCATATCTCTGTAAGTGTAGTCCTATTTATTATTTCATGGTGTCATATCTCTGTAACTGTAGTCCTATTTATTATTTCATGATGTCATGTCTCTGTAAGTGTAGTCCTATTTATTATTTCATGGTGTCATATCTCTGTAACTGTAGTCCTATTTATTATTTCATGGTGTCATATCTCTGTAAGTGTAGTCCTATTTATTATTTCATGATGTCCTATCTCTGTAACTGTAGTCCTATTTATTATTTCATGATGTCATATCTCTGTAACTGGAGTCCTATTTATTATTTCATGATGTCATATCTCTGTAACTGGAGTCCTATTTATTATTTCATGATGTCATATCTCTGTAACTGGAGTCCTATTTATTATTTCATGATGTCATATCTCTGTAACTGGAGTCCTATTTATTATTTCATGATGTCATATCTCTGTAACTGGAGTCCTATTTATTATTTCATGATGTCATATCTCTGTAACTGGAGTCCTATTTATTATTTCATGATGTCATATCTCTGTAACTGTAGTCCTATTTAATATTTCATGATATCACTTTTTGCTTATCACAATTTTACTATGTCTTTTATCACTTTTATAACATACTATACTATGTCTTTTATCACTTTTATAACATACTATACTATGTCTTTTATCACTTTTATAACATACTATACTATGTCTTTTATCACTTTTATAACATACTATACTATGTCTTTTTTATCACTTTTATAACATACTATACTATGTCTTTTAATCACTTTTATAACATACTATACTATGTCTTTTATCACTTTTATAACATACTATACTATGTCTTTTATCACTTTTATAACATACTATACTATGTCTTTTTATCACTTTTATAACATACTATACTATGTCTTTTGTCACTTTTATAACATACAATACTATGTCTTTTTATCACTTTTATAACATACTATACTATGTCTTTTATCACTTTTATAACATACTATACTATGTCTTTTTATCACTTTTATAACATACTATACTATGTCTTTTTATCACTTTTATAACATACTATACTATGTCTTTTTATCACTTTTATAACATACTATACTATGTCTTTTATCACTTTTATAACATACTATACTATGTCTTTTTATCACTTTTATAACATACTATACTATGTCTTTTATCACTTTTATAACATACTATACTATGTCTTTTTATCACTTTTATAACATACTATACTATGTCTTTTTATCACTTTTATAACATACTATACTATGTCTTTTGTCACTTTTATAACATACAATACTATGTCTTTTATCACTTTTATAACATACTATATTATGTCTTTTATCACTTTTGTAACATACTATACTATGTCTTTTTATCACTTTTATAACATACTATACTATGTCTTTTATCACTTTTATAACATATATATACTATGTCTTTTATCACTTTTATAACATACTATACTATGTCTTTTTATCACTTTTTTAACATACTATACTATGTCTTTTATCACTTTTATAACATATTATACTGTCTTTTTATCACTTTTATAACATACTATACTGTGTCGTTTTATCACTTTTATAACATACTATACTATGTCTTTTTATCACTTTTATAACATACTATACTATGTCTTTTTATCACTTTTATAACATACTATACTATGTCTTTTTATCACTTTTATAACATACTATACTGTGTCTTTTTATCACTTTTATAACATACTATACTTTGTCTTTTATCACTTTTATAACATACTATACTATGTCTTTTTATCACTTTTATAACATACTATACTATGTCTTTTTATCACTTTTATAACATACTATACTATGTCTTTTTTATCACTTTTTATAACATACTATACTTTGTCTTTTTATCACTTTTATAACATACTATACTATGTCTTTTATCACTTTTATAACATACTATACTATGTCTTTTTATCACTTTTATAACATACTATACTATGTCTTTTTATCACTTTTATAACATACTATACTATGTCTTTTATCACTTTTTTAACATACTATACTGTCTTTTTATCACTTTTATAACATACTATACTATATCTTTTTATCACTTTTATAACATACTATACTATGTCTTTTATCACTTTTATAACATACTATACTATGTCTTTTATCACTTTTTTAACATACTATACTATGTCTTTTTATCACTTTTATAACATACTATACTATGTCTTTTATCACTTTTATAACATACTATACTATGTCTTTTTATCACCTTTATAACATACTATACTATGTCTTTTTATCACTTTTATAACATACTATACTATGTCTTTTTATCACTTTTATAACATACTATACTATGTCTTTTATCACTTTTTAACATACTATACTATGTCTTTTTATCACTTTTATAACATACTATACTATGTGTCTTTTATCACTTTTATAACATACTATACTATGTCTTTTTATCACTTTTATAACATACTATACTATGTCTTTTTTATCACTTTTATAACATACTATACTATGTCTTTTTATCACTTTTATAACATACTATACTATGTCTTTTTATCACTTTTATAACATACTATACTATGTCTTTTATCACTTTTATAACATACTATACTATGTCTTTTATCACTTTTTAACATACTATACTATGTCTTTTATCACTTTTTATAACATACTATACTATGTCTTTTATCACTTTTATAACATACTATACTATGTCTTTTTATCACTTTTATAACATACTATACTATGTCTTTTATCACTTTTTTAACATACTATACTATGTCTTTTTATCACTTTTATAACATACTATACTATGTCTTTTTATCACTTTTATAACATACTATACTATGTCGTTTATCACTTTTTTAACATACTATACTATGTCTTTTTATCACTTTTATAACATACTATACTGTGTCTTTTTTATCACTTTTATAACATACTATACTATGTCTTTTTATCACTTTTATAACATACTGTACTATGTCTTTTATCACTTTTATAACATACTATACTATGTCTTTTTATCACTTTTATAACATACTATACTGTGTCTTTTTATCACTTTTATAACATACTATACTATGTCTTTTTATCACTTTTATAACATACTATACTATGTCTTTTATCACTTTTATAACATACTATACTATGTCTTTTTATCACTTTTATAACATACTATACTATGTCTTTTATCACTTTTTTAACATACTATACTATGTCTTTTTATCACTTTTATAACATACTATACTATGTCTTTTTATCACTTTTATAACATACTATACTATGTCTTTTAATCACTTTTATAACATACTATACTATGTCTTTTATCACTTTTATAACATACTATACTATGTCTTTTTATCACTTTTATAACATACTATACTGTGTCTTTTATCACTTTTATAACATACTATACTATGTCTTTTATCACTTTTATAACATACTATACTGTGTCTTTTTTATCACTTTTATAACATACTATACTATGTCCTTTTATCACTTTTATAACATACTATACTATGTCTTTTATCACTTTTATAACATACTATACTATGTCTTTTTATCACTTTTATAACATACTATACTATGTCTTTTTATCACTTTTATAACATACTATACTGTCTTTTTATCACTTTTTATAACATACTATACTATGTCTTTTTCATCACTATACTTCTTTTTATAACTTTTATAACATACTATACTATGTCTTTTATCACTTTTATAACATACTATACTATGTCTTTTTATCACTTTTTATAACATACTATACTATGTCTTTTTATCACTTTTATAACATACTATACTATGTCTTTTTATCACTTTTATAACATACTATACTATGTCTTTTATCACTTTTATAACATACTATGCTATGTCTTTTTATCACTTTTATAACATACTATGCTATGTCTTTTTATCACTTTTATAACATACTATGCTATGTCTTTTATCACTTTTATAACATACTATACTATGTCTTTTTCATCACTTTTATAACATACTATACTATGTCTTTTATCACTTTTATAACATACTATACTATGTCTTTTATCACTTTTATAACATACTATACTATGTCTTTTATCACTTTTATAACATAACTTTACTATGTCTTTTTATCACTTTTAACATACTATACTATGTCTTTTATCACTTTTATAACATACTATACTATGTCTTTTTATCACTTTTATAACATACTATACTATGTCTTTTATCACTTTTATAACATACTATACTATGTCTTTTTATCACTTTTATAACATACTATACTATGTCTTTTATCACTTTTATAACATACTATACTATGTCTTTTTATCACTTTTATAACATACTATACTATGTCTTTTATCACTTTTATAACATACTATACTATGTCTTTTTATCACTTTTATAACATACTATACTATGTCTTTTTATCACTTTTATAACATACTATACTATGTCTTTTATCACTTTTATAACATACTATACTATGTCTTTTATCACTTTTATAACATACTATACTATGTCTTTTTATCACTTTTTATAACATACTATACTATGTCTTTTATCACTTTTATAACATACTATACTATGTCTTTTATCACTTTTATAACATACTATACTATGTCTTTTATCACTTTTATAACATACTATACTATGTCTTTTATCACTTTTATAACATACTATACTATGTCTTTTATCACTTTTATAACATACTATACTATGTCTTTTTTTAACATATCACTTTTATAACATACTATACTATGTCTTTTATCACTTTTATAACATACTATACTATGTCTTTTATCACTTTTATAACATACTATACTATGTCTTTTTATCACTTTTATAACATACTATACTATGTCTTTTATCACTTTTATAACATACTATACTATGTCTTTTATCACTTTTATAACATACTATACTATGTCTTTTTATCACTTTTATAACATACTATACTATGTCTTTTATCACTTTTATAACATACTATACTATGTCTTTTTTATCACTTTTATAACATACTATACTATGTCTTTTTATCACTTTTATAACATACTATACTATGTCTTTTATCACTTTTATAACATACTATACTATGTCTTTTATCACTTTTATAACATACTATACTATGTCTTTTTTATCACTTTTATAACATACTATACTATGTCTTTTTATCACTTTTATAACATAACTATGTCTTTTATTTTATAACATACACTTTTCTTTTTATCATAAACATACTATACTTTTTTTATCACTTTTATAACATACTATACTATGTCTTTTATCACTTTTATAACATACTATACTATGTCTTTTTATCACTTTTATAACATACTATACTATGTCTTTTATCACTTTTATAACATACTATACTATGTCTTTTATCACTTTTATAACATACTATACTATGTCTTTTATCACTTTTATAACATACTAACATACTTTTATCATTTTATAACATACTATTTTTTTTATCACTTTTATAACATACTATACTATGTCTTTTATCACTTTTATAACATACTATACTATGTCTTTTTATCACTTTTTATAACATACTATACTATGTCTTTTTATCACTTTTATAACATACTATACTATGTCTTTTTATCACTTTTATAACATACTATACTATGTCTTTTTATCACTTTTTTTATAACATACTATACTATGTCTTTTTATCACTTTTATAACATACTATACTATGTCTTTTATCACTTTTTTAACATACTATACTATGTCTTTTTTATAACTTTTATAACATACTATACTATGTCTTTTTTTATCACTTTTATAACATACTATACCATGTCTTTTATCACTTTTATAACATACTATACCATGTCTTTTTATCACTTTTATAACATACTATTCTATGTCTTTTCATCACTTTTATAACATACTATACTATTTTTTATCTTTTATAACATACTATACTATGTCTTTTATCACTTTTATAACATACTATACTATGTCTTTTATCACTTTTATAACATACTATACTATGTCTTTTATCACTTTTATAACATACTATACTATGTCTTTTTATCACTTTTATAACATACTATACTATGTCTTTTATCACTTTTATAACATACTATACTATGTCTTTTTATCACTTTTATAACATACTATACTATGTCTTTTATCACTTTTTATAACATACTATACTATGTCTTTTTATCACTTTTATAACATACTATACTATGTCTTTTTATCACTTTTATAACATACTATACTATGTCTTTTTATCACTTTTATAACATACTATACTATGTCTTTTATCACTTTTATAACATACTATACTATGTCTTTTATCACTTTTATAACATACTATACTATGTCTTTTATCACTTTTTAACATATATACTATGTCTTTTTATCACTTTTTATAACATACTATACTATGTCTTTTATCACTTTTATAACATACTATACTATGTCTTTTATCACTTTTTATAACATACTATACTATGTCTTTTTTATCACTTTTATAACATACTATACTATGTCTTTTTATCACTTTTATAACATACTATACTATGTCTTTTATCACTTTTATAACATACTATACTATGTCTTTTTATCACTTTTAACATAACATATCACTTTTATAACATATACTATATGTCTTTTATCACTTTTATAACATACTATACTATGTCTTTTATCACTTTTATAACATACTATACTATGTCTTTTTATCATCACTTTTATAACATACTTTGTCTTTTATAACATACTATACTATGTCTTTTTATCACTTTTATAACATACTATACTATGTCTTTTTTATCACTTTTATAACATACTATACTATGTCTTTTTATCACTTTTATAACATACTATACTATGTCTTTTATCACTTTTATAACATACTATACTATGTCTTTTATCACTTTTATAACATACTATACTATGTCTTTTTATCACTTTTATAACATACTATACTATGTCTTTTATTTTAAACATACTATACTATGTCTTTTTATCACTTTTATAACATACTATACTATGTCTTTTATCACTTTTATAACATACTATACTATGTCTTTTTTTTTATAACATACTATACTATGTCTTTTTATCACTTTTATAACATACTATACTATGTCTTTTTATCACTTTTATAACATACTATACTATGTCTTTTATCACTTTTATAACATACTATACTATGTCTTTTATCACTTTTTATAACATACTATACTATGTCTTTTTTATCACTTTTATAACATACTATACTATGTCTTTTTATCACTTTTATAACATACTATACTATGTCTTTTTATCACTTTTATAACATACTATACTATGTCTTTTATCACTTTTATAACATACTATACTATGTCTTTTTATCACTTTTATAACATACTATACTATGTCTTTTATCACTTTTATAACATACTATACTATGTCTTTTATCACTTTTATAACATACTATACTATGTCTTTTTATCACTTTTATAACATACTATACTATGTCTTTTATCACTTTTTATAACATACTATACTATGTCTTTTTATCACTTTTATAACATACTATACCATGTCTTTTATCACTTTTATAACATACTATACTATGTCTTTTATCACTTTTATAACATACTATACTATGTCTTTTTATCACTTTTATAACATACTATACTATGTCTTTTTATCACTTTTATAACATACTATACTATGTCTTTTTATCACTTTTATAACATACTATACTATGTCTTTTTATCACTTTTATAACATACTATACTATGTCTTTTATCACTTTTATAACATACTATACTATGTCTTTTATCACTTTTATAACATACTATACTATGTCTTTTTATCACTTTTATAACATACTATACTATGTCTTTTTTATCACTTTTATAACATACTATACTATGTCTTTTCATCACTTTTATAACATACTATACTATGTCTTTTATCACTTTTATAACATACTATACTATGTCTTTTTATCACTTTTATAACATACTATACTATGTCTTTGTCTTTTTAACATACTATACTATGTCTTTTATCTTTTATAACATACTATACTATGTCTTTTATCACTTTTATAACATACTATACTATGTCTTTTTTTTATCACTTTTATAACATACTATACTATGTCTTTTTATCACTTTTATAACATACTATACTATGTCTTTTATCACTTTTATAACATACTATACTATGTCTTTTATCACTTTTATAACATACTATACTATGTCTTTTATCACTTTTATAACATACTATACTATGTCTTTTTATCACTTTTTAACATACTATACTATGTCTTTTTATCACTTTTATAACATACTATACTATGTCTTTTTATCACTTTTATAACATACTATACTATGTCTTTTATCACTTTTATAACATACTATACTATGTCTTTTATCACTTTTATAACATACTATACTATGTCTTTTATCACTTTTATAACATACTATACTATGTCTTTTTATCACTTTTATAACATACATACTATGTCTTTTATCACTTTTATAACATACTATACTATGTCTTTTATCACTTTTATAACATACTATACTATGTCTTTTTATCACTTTTATAACATACTATACTATGTCTTTTATCACTTTTATAACATACTATACTATGTCTTTTTATCACTTTTATAACATACTATATAACATACTATACTATGTCTTTTATCACTTTTATAACATACTATACTATGTCTTTTATCACTTTTATAACATACTATACTATGTCTTTTTATCACTTTTATAACATACTATACTATGTCTTTTATCACTTTTATAACATACTATACTATGTCTTTTTTCATACTTTTATAACATACTATACTATGTCTTTTATCACTTTTATAACATACTATACTATGTCTTTTTATCACTTTTATAACATACTATACTATGTCTTTTTTATCACTTTTATAACATACTATACTATGTCTTTTTATCACTTTTATAACATACTATACTATGTCTTTTATCACTTTTATAACATACTATACTATGTCTTTTATCACTTTTATAACATACTATACTATGTCTTTTTATCACTTTTATAACATACTATACTATGTCTTTTATCACTTTTATAACATACTATACTATGTCTTTTATCACTTTTATAACATACTATACTATGTCTTTTATCACTTTTATAACATACTATACTATGTCTTTTTTTATCACTTTTATAACATACTATACTATGTCTTTTATCACTTTTATAACATACTATACTATGTCTTTTATCACTTTTATAACATACTATACTATGTCTTTTATAACATTTATATAACATACTATACTATGTCTTTTTTATCACTTTTATAACATACTATACTATGTCTTTTATCACTTTTATAACATACTATACTATGTCTTTTATCACTTTTATAACATACTATACTATGTCTTTTTATCACTTTTATAACATACTATACTATGTCTTTTTATCACTTTTATAACATACTATACTATGTCTTTTTATCACTTTTATAACATACTATACTATGTCTTTTTATCACTTTTATAACATACTATACTATGTCTTTTATCACTTTTATAACATACTATACTATGTCTTTTTTATCACTTTTATAACATACTATACTATGTCTTTTATCACTTTTATAACATACTATACTATGTCTTTTATAACATAACATATATACTATGTCTTTTTATCACTTTTATAACATACTATACTATGTCTTTTTATCACTTTTATAACATACTATACTATGTCTTTTTTATCACTTTTATAACATACTATACTATGTCTTTTATCACTTTTATAACATACTATACTATGTCTTTTTTATCACTTTATAACATACTATACTATGTCTTTTATCACTTTTATAACATACTATACTATGTCTTTTATCACTTTTATAACATACTATACTATGTCTTTTTATCACTTTTATAACATACTATACTATGTCTTTTTTATCACTTTTATAACATACTATACTATGTCTTTTTATCACTTTTATAACATACTATACTATGTCTTTTATCACTTTTATAACATACTATACTATGTCTTTTTAATCACTTTTTATAACATACTATACTATGTCTTTTTATCACTTTTATAACATACTATACTATGTCTTTTTATCACTTTTATAACATACTATACTATTTTTTATCACTTTTATAACATACTATACTATGTCTTTTTTATCACTTTTATAACATACTATACTATGTCTTTTTATCACTTTTATAACATACTATACTATGTCTTTTATCACTTTTATAACATACTATACTATGTCTTTTTATCACTTTTATAACATACTATACTTTTTTATCACTTATAACATACTATACTATGTCTTTTTATCACTTTTATAACATACTATACTATGTCTTTTATCACTTTTATAACATACTATACTATGTCTTTTATCACTTTTATAACATACTATACTATGTTTTTATCACTTTTAACATACTATACTATGTCTTTTATCACTTTTATAACATACTATACTATGTCTTTTATCACTTTTATAACTTTTATCATTTTATAACATATACTATGTCTTTTTATCACTTTTATAACATACTATACTATGTCTTTTATCACTTTTATAACATACTATACTATGTCTTTTATCACTTTTATAACATACTATACTATGTCTTTTATCACTTTTATAACATACTATACTATGTCTTTTTATCACTTTTATAACATACTATACTATGTCTTTTTTTATCACTTTTATAACATACTATACTATGTCTTTTTTATCACTTTTATAACATACTATACTATGTCTTTTATAACATTTATAACATACTATACTATGTCTTTTATCACTTTTATAACATACTATACTATGTCTTTTTATCACTTTTATAACATACTATACTATGTCTTTTTTATCACTTTTATAACATACTATACTATGTCTTTTTATCACTTTTATAACATACTATACTATGTCTTTTATCACTTTTATAACATACTATACTATGTCTTTTATCACTTTTATAACATACTATACTATGTCTTTTTATCACTTTTATAACATACTATACTATGTCTTTTTATCACTTTTATAACATACTATACTATGTCTTTTTATCACTTTTATAACATACTATACTATGTCTTTTATCACTTTTATAACATACTATACTATGTCTTTTTATCACTTTTATAACATACTATACTATGTCTTTTTATCACTTTTATAACATACTATACTATGTCTTTTTTATCACTTTTATAACATACTATACTATGTCTTTTTATCACTTTTATAACATACTATACTATGTCTTTTATCATTTTATAACATACTATACTATGTCTTTTATCACTTTTATAACATACTATACTATGTCTTTTTTATCACTTTTATAACATACTATACTATGTCTTTTATCACTTTTATAACATACTATACTATGTCTTTTTTCATAACTTTATAACATACTATACTATGTCTTTTTATCACTTTTATAACATACTATACTATGTCTTTTTTATCACTTTTATAACATACTATACTATGTCTTTTTATCACTTTTATAACATACTATACTATGTCTTTTTATCACTTTTATAACATACTATACTATGTCTTTTATCACTTTTATAACATACTATACTATGTCTTTTTATCACTTTTATAACATACTATACTATGTCTTTTATGTCTTTTATAACATACTATACTATGTCTTTTATCAACATAACATACTATACTATGTCTTTTTATCACTTTTTATAACATACTATACTATGTCTTTTATCACTTTTATAACATACTATACTATGTCTTTTTTTTGATCACTTTTATAACATACTATACTATGTCTTTTTATCACTTTTATAACATACTATACTATGTCTTTTTATCACTTTTATAACATACTATACTATGTCTTTTTATCACTTTTATAACATACTATACTATGTCTTTTTTATCACTTTTATAACATACTATACTATGTCTTTTTATCACTTTTATAACATACTATACTATGTCTTTTATCACTTTTATAACATACTATACTATGTCTTTTATCACTTTTATAACATACTATACTATGTCTTTTATCACTTTTATAACATACTATACTGTCTTTTTATCACTTTTATAACATACTATACTCTGTCTTTTTATCACTTTTATAACATACTATACTATGTCTTTTATCACTTTTATAACATACTATTTGTCTTTTTATCACTTTTATAACATACTATACTATGTCTTTTATCACTTTTATAACATACTATACTATGTCTTTTTATCACTTTTATAACATACTATACTATGTCTTTTTTATCACTTTTATAACATACTATACTATGTCTTTTATCACTTTTATAACATACTATACTATGTCTTTTATCACTTTTATAACATACTATACTATGTCTTTTATCACTTTTATAACATACTATACTATGTCTTTTTTATCACTTTTATAACATACTATACTATGTCTTTTATCACTTTTATAACATACTATACTATGTCTTTTTATCACTTTTATAACATACTATACTATGTCTTTTATCACTTTTATAACATACTTTTTATCACATAACATACTATACTATGTCTTTTTATCACTTTTATAACATACTATACTATGTCTTTTTATCACTTTTTATAACATACTATACTATGTCTTTTATCACTTTTATAACATACTATACTATGTCTTTTTTATCACTTTTATAACATACTATACTATGTCTTTTTATCACTTTTATAACATACTATACTATTTTTATGTCTTTACTATACTATGTCTTTTATCAAACATACTATACTATGTCTTTTTATCACTTTTATAACATACTATACTATGTCTTTTATCACTTTTATAACATACTATACTATGTCTTTTATCACTTTTATAACATACTATACTATGTCTTTTTTTTATCACTTTTACATTTACTATGTCTTTTATCACTTTTATAACATACTATACTGTCTTTTTATCACTTTTATAACATACTATACTATGTCTTTTTATCACTTTTATAACATACTATACTATGTCTTTTATCACTTTTATAACATACTATACTATGTCTTTTTATCACTTTTATAACATACTATACTATGTCTTTTTTATCACTTTTATAACATACTATACTATGTCTTTTTATCACTTTTATAACATACTATACTATGTCTTTTATCACTTTTATAACATACTATACTATGTCTTTTTATCACTTTTATAACATACTATACTATGTCTTTTATCACTTTTATAACATACTATACTATGTCTTTTTATCACTTTTATAACATACTATACTATGTCTTTTTATCACTTTTATAACATACTATACTATGTCTTTTAATCACTTTTATAACATACTATACTATGTCTTTTATCACTTTTATAACATACTATACTATGTCTTTTTTATCACTTTTATAACATACTATACTATATACTATGTCTTTTTATCACTTTTATAACATACTATACTATGTCTTTTTATCACTTTTATAACATACTATACTATGTCTTTTTATCACTTTTATAACATACTATACTATGTCTTTTATCACTTTTATAACATACTATACTATGTCTTTTTATCACTTTTATAACATACTATACTATGTCTTTTTATCACTTTTATAACATACTATACTATGTCTTTTATCACTTTTATAACATACTATACTATGTCTTTTTATCACTTTTTATAACATACTATACTATGTCTTTTATCACTTTTATAACATACTATACTATGTCTTTTTATCACTTTTATAACATACTATACTATGTCTTTTATCACTTTTATAACATACTATATGAACTTATTAACATAATTATACTATGTCTTTTATATCATACTATACTATGTCTTTTATCACTTTTATAACATACTATACTATGTCTTTTTATCACTTTTATAACATACTATACTATGTCTTTTATCACTTTTATAACATACTATACTATGTCTTTTATCACTTTTATAACATACTATACTATGTCTTTTATCACTTTTATAACATACTATACTATGTCTTTTATCACTTTTATAACATACTATACTATGTCTTTTATCACTTTTATAACATACTATACTATGTCTTTTATCACTTTTATAACATACTATACTATGTCTTTTATCACTTTTATAACATACTATACTATGTCTTTTATCACTTTTATAACATACTATACTATGTCTTTTATACTTTTATAACATACTATACTATGTCTTTTTATCACTTTTATAACATACTATACTATGTCTTTTATCACTTTTATAACATACTATACTATGTCTTTTTTATCACTTTTATAACATACTATACTATGTCTTTTTTATCACTTTTATAACATACTATACTATGTCTTTTTATCACTTTTTATAACATACTATACTATGTCTTTTATCACTTTTATAACATACTATACTATGTCTTTTATCACTTTTATAACATACTATACTATGTCTTTTTATCACTTTTATAACATACTATACTATGTCTTTTTTTTTATCACTTTTATAACATACTATACTATGTCTTTTATTTTTATAACATACTTTATGTCTTTTTTATCACTTTTATAACATACTATACTGTCTTTTTATCACTTTTATAACATACTATACTATGTCTTTTTATCACTTTTTATAACATACTATACTATGTCTTTTATCACTTTTATAACATACTATACTATGTCTTTTTATCACTTTTATAACATACTATACTGTCTTTTTATCACTTTTATAACATACTATACTATGTCTTTTATCACTTTTATAACATACTATACTATGTCTTTTTATCACTTTTATAACAACATACTATACTATGTCTTTTATCACTTTTATAACATACTATACTTGTTTTTATCACTTTTATAACATACTATATAACATACTATACTATGTCTTTTATCACTTTTATAACATACTATACTATGTCTTTTTATCACTTTTATAACATACTATACTATGTCTTTTTATCACTTTTATAACATACTATACTATGTCTTTTATCACTTTTATAACATACTATACTATGTCTTTTTATCACTTTTTATAACATACTATACTATGTCTTTTTATCACTTTTATAACATACTATACTATGTCTTTTATCACTTTTATAACATACTATACTATGTCTTTTATCACTTTTATAACATACTATACTATGTCTTTTTATCACTTTTATAACATACTATACTATTTTATCTTTTATAACATACTTTTGTCTTTTATAATAACATACTATACTATGTCTTTTTTATCACTTTTATAACATACTATACTATGTCTTTTTATCACTTTTATAACATACTATACTATGTCTTTTTTTATCACTTTTATAACATACTATACTATGTCTTTTATCACTTTTAACAACATATAACATACTATACTATGTCTTTTCACTTTTATAACATACTATACTATGTCTTTTATCACTTTTATAACATACTATACTATGTCTTTTTATCACTTTTATAACATACTATACTATGTCTTTTATCACTTTTATAACATACTATACTTTTTTTATCACTTTTATAACATACTATACTACTATGTCTTTTTTATAACATACATACTTTTTTAACATAACATACTATACTATGTCTTTTATCACTTTTATAACATACTATACTATGTCTTTTTATCACTTTTATAACATACTATACTATGTCTTTTTTATCACTTTTATAACATACTATACTATGTCTTTTATATTTTACATTTATAACATACTATACTATGTCTTTTATCACTTTTTATAACATACTATACTATGTCTTTTTTATCACTTTTATAACATACTATACTATGTCTTTTTATAACATACTATACTATGTCTTTTATCACTTTTATAACATACTATACTATGTCTTTTATCACTTTTATAACATACTATACTATGTCTTTTTATCACTTTTATAACATACTATACTATGTCTTTTATCACTTTTATAACATACTATACTATGTCTTTTATCACTTTTATAACATACTATACTATGTCTTTTATCACTTTTATAACATACTATATATGTCTTTTATATCCTTTTTAACATACATACTTTTTTTATCACATAACATACTATACTGTCTTTTATCACTTTTATAACATACTATACTATGTCTTTTTATCACTTTTATAACATACTATACTATGTCTTTTTATCACTTTTATAACATACTATACTATGTCTTTTTATACTTTTATAACATACTTTTATATGTCTTTTTAATTTATAACATACTATGTTACTATGTCTTTTATCACTTTTATAACATACTATATAACATACTATGTCTTTTTTTATCACTTTTATAACATACTATACTATGTCTTTTATCACTTTTATAACATACTATACTATGTCTTTTTATCACTTTTATAACATAACATATACTATGTCTTTTTATCACTTTTATAACATACTATACTATGTCTTTTTATCACTTTTATAACATACTATACTATGTCTTTATACTGTACTTTTTTATCACTTTTATAACATACTATACTATGTCTTTTTATCACTTTTATAACATACTATACTATGTCTTTTATCACTTTTATAACATACTATACTATGTCTTTTATCAACATACTATACTATGTCTTTTATCACTTTTATAACATACTATACTATGTCTTTTTATCACTTTTATAACATACTATACTATGTCTTTTTATCACTTTTATAACATACTATACTATGTCTTTTTATCACTTTTATAACATACTATACTATGTCTTTTATCACTTTTATAACATACTATACTATGTCTTTTTATCACTTTTATAACATACTATACTATGTCTTTTTATCACTTTTATAACATACTATACTATGTCTTTTATCACTTTTATAACATACTATACTATGTCTTTTTATCACTTTTATAACATACTATACTATGTCTTTTATCACTTTTATAACATACTATACTATGTCTTTTATCACTTTTATAACATACTATACTATGTCTTTTATCACTTTTATAACATACTATACTATGTCTTTTATCACTTTTATAACATACTATACTATGTCTTTTTCACTTTTATAACATACATACTTTTTTTTATCATTTTAAACATACTATACTATGTCTTTTTATCACTTTTATAACATACTATACTATGTCTTTTATCACTTTTATAACATACTATACTATGTCTTTTTATCACTTTTATAACATACTATACTATGTCTTTTATCACATAACATACTATACTATGTCTTTTTATCACTTTTATAACATACTATACTATGTCTTTTATCACTTTTATAACATACTATACTATGTCTTTTTATCACTTTTATAACATACTATACTATGTCTTTTATCACTTTTATAACATACTATATGTCTTTATCATTTTATAACATACTATACTTTTTTTTTATCACTTTTATAACATACTATACTATGTCTTTTATATAACATACTTTTATGTCTTTTAACATACTATACTATGTCTTTTTATCACTTTTTATAACATACTATACTATGTCTTTTATCACTTTTATAACATACTATACTATGTCTTTTTATCACTTTTATAACATACTATACTATGTCTTTTATCACTTTTATAACATACTAACATTATACTATGTCTTTTATCACTTTTATAACATACTATACTATGTCTTTTTATCACTTTTATAACATACTATACTATGTCTTTTTATCACTTTTATAACATACTATACTATGTCTTTTATCACTTTTATAACATACTATACTATGTCTTTTTATCACTTTTATAACATACTATACTATGTCTTTTTATCACTTTTATAACATACTATACTGTCTTTTATCACTTTTATAACATACTATACTATGTCTTTTATCACTTTTATAACATACTATGTCTTTTATCACTTTTATAACATACTATACTATGTCTTTTATCACTTTTATAACATACTATACTATGTCTTTTTATCACTTTTATAACATACTATACTATGTCTTTTATCACTTTTATAACATACTATACTATGTCTTTTTATCACTTTTATAACATACTATACTATGTCTTTTATCACTTTTATAACATTTTATGTCTTTTACATAACATACATACTATGTCTTTTATCACTTTTATAACATACTATACTATGTCTTTTTATCACTTTTATAACATACTATACTATGTCTTTTATCACTTTTATAACATACTATACTATGTCTTTTATCACTTTTATAACATACTATACTATGTCTTTTTTATCACTTTTATAACATACTATACTATGTCTTTTATCACTTTTTATAACATACTATACTATGTCTTTTTATCACTTTTATAACATATATACTATGTTTTTATCACTTTTATAACATACTATACTATGTCTTTTTATCACTTTTTATAACATACTATACTATGTTTTTATCACTTTTATAACATACTATACTATGTCTTTTATCACTTTTATAACATACTATACTATGTCTTTTATCACTTTTATAACATACTATACTATGTCTTTTTATCACTTTTATAACATACTATACTATGTCTTTTATCACTTTTATAACATACTATACTATGTCTTTTTATCACTTTTATAACATACTATACTATGTCTTTTATCACTTTTATAACATACTATACTATGTCTTTTATCACTTTTATAACATACTATACTATGTCTTTTATCACTTTTATAACATACTATACTATGTCTTTTTTATCACTTTTATAACATACTATACTATGTCTTTTATCACTTTTATAACATACTATACTATGTCTTTTATCACTTTTATAACATACTATACTATGTCTTTTTATCACTTTTATAACATACTTACTATGTCTTTTATCACTTTTATAACATACTATACTATGTCTTTTATCACTTTTATAACATACTATACTATGTCTTTTTATCACTTTTATAACATACTATACTATGTCTTTTTATCACTTTTATAACATACTATACTATGTCTTTTATCACTTTTATAACATACTATACTATGTCTTTTTATCACTTTTATAACATACTATACTATGTCTTTTATCACTTTTATAACATACTATACTATGTCTTTTATCACTTTTATAACATACTATACTATGTCTTTTATCACTTTTTATAACATACTATACTATGTCTTTTTTATCACTTTTATAACATACTATACTATGTCTTTTATCACTTTTATAACATACTATACTATGTCTTTTATCACTTTTATAACATACTATACTATGTCTTTTATCACTTTTATAACATAATACTATGTCTTTTATAACTTTTATAACATACTATACTATGTCTTTTTATCACTTTTATAACATACTATACTATGTCTTTTTATCACTTTTATAACATACTATACTATGTCTTTTATCACTTTTATAACATACTATACTATGTCTTTTATCACTTTTATAACATACTATACTATGTCTTTTATCACTTTTATAACATACTATACTATGTATTTTTATCACTTTTATAACATACTATACTATGTCTTTTATCACTTTTATAACATACTATACTATGTCTTTTATCACTTTTATAACATACTTTACTATGTCTTTTTATCACTTTTATAACATACTATACTATGTCTTTTTATCACTTTTATAACATACTATACTATGTCTTTTATCACTTTTATAACATACTATACTATGTCTTTTATCACTTTTATAACATACTATACTATGTCTTTTTATCACTTTTATAACATACTATACTATGTCTTTTATCACTTTTATAACATTTACTATATAACATACTATACTATGTCTTTTTATCACTTTTATAACATACTATACTATGTCTTTTATCACTTTTATAACATACTATACTATGTCTTTTATCACTTTTATAACATACTATACTATGTCTTTTTATCACTTTTATAACATACTATACTATGTCTTTTTATCACTTTTATAACATACTATACTATGTCTTTTTATCACTTTTATAACATACTATACTATGTCTTTTATCACTTTTATAACATACTATACTATGTCTTTTTTATCACTTTTATAACATACTATACTATGTCTTTTTATCACTTTTATAACATACTATACTATGTCTTTTATCACTTTTATAACATACTATACTATGTCTTTTATCACTTTTATAACATACTATACTATGTCTTTTTTATCACTTTTATAACATATACTATGTCTTTTTATCACTTTTATAACATACTATACTATGTCTTTTTATCACTTTTATAACATACTATACTATGTCTTTTTATCACTTTTATAACATACTATACTATGTCTTTTATCACTTTTATAACATACTATACTATGTCTTTTATCACTTTTATAACATACTATACTATGTCTTTTATCACTTTTATAACATACTATACTATGTCTTTTATCACTTTTATAACATACTATACTATGTCTTTTATCACTTTTATAACATACTATACATGTCTTTTATCACTTTTATAACATACTATACTATGTCTTTTTATCACTTTTATAACATACTATACTATGTCTTTTTATCACTTTTATAACATACTATACTATGTCTTTTTATCACTTTTATAACATACTATACTATTTTTTATCACTTTTTATAACATTTTATAACATAACATACTATACTATGTCTTTTTTTTATCACTTTTATAACATACTATACTATGTCTTTTTATCACTTTTATAACATACTATACTATGTCTTTTATCACTTTTATAACATACTATACTATGTCTTTTATCACTTTTATAACATACTATACTATGTCTTTTATCACTTTTATAACATACTATACTATGTCTTTTATCACTTTTATAACATACTATACTATGTCTTTTATCACTTTTATAACATACTATACTATGTCTTTTTATCACTTTTATAACATACTATACTATGTCTTTTATCACTTTTATAACATACTATACTATGTCTTTTATCACTTTTATAACATACTATACTATGTGTCTTTTTACTATACTATGTCTTTTATAACATAACATACTATACTATGTCTTTTATCACTTTTATAACATACTATACTATGTCTTTTATCACTTTTATAACATACTATACTATGTCTTTTTTATCACTTTTATAACATACTATACTATGTCTTTTATCACTTTTATAACATACTATACTTGTCTTTTTTATCACTTTTATAACATACTATACTATGTCTTTTTATCACTTTTATACTATACTATTTTTTAACACTTTTATAACATACTATACTATGTCTTTTATCACTTTTATAACATACTATACTATGTCTTTTATCACTTTTATAACATACTATACTATGTCTTTTATCACTTTTATAACATACTATATGTCTTTTTATCACTTTTATAACATACTATACTATGTCTTTTATCACTTTTATAACATACTATACTATGTCTTTTTTATCACTTTTATAACATACTATACTATGTCTTTTTATCACTTTTATAACATACTTTATGTCTTTTATCACTTTTATAACATACTATACTATGTCTTTTTATCACTTTTATAACATACTATACTGTCTTTTTATCACTTTTATAACATACTATACTATGTCTTTTATCACTTTTATAACATACTATACTATGTCTTTTTATCACTTTTATAACATACTATACTATGTCTTTTATCACTTTTATAACATACTATACTATGTCTTTTATCACTTTTATAACATACTATACTATGTCTTTTTATCACTTTTATAACATACTATACTATGTCTTTTATCACTTTTAACATAACATCACTTTTATAACATACTATACTATGTCTTTTTATCACTTTTATAACATACTATACTATGTCTTTTATCACTTTTATAACATACTATACTATGTCTTTTATCACTTTTATAACATACTATACTATGTCTTTTATCATTTTATAACATACTATACTATGTCTTTTAATAACATACTATACTATGTCTTTTTTATCACTTTTATAACATACTATACTATGTCTTTTTATCACTTTTATAACATACTATACTATGTCTTTTTATCACTTTTATAACATACTATACTATGTCTTTTTATCACTTTTATAACATACTATACTATGTCTTTTTATCACTTTTATAACATACTATACTATGTCTTTTATCACTTTTATAACATACTATACTATGTCTTTTTATCACTTTTATAACATACTATACTATGTCTTTTTTATCACTTTTATAACATACTATACTATGTCTTTTATCACTTTTATAACATACTATACTATGTCTTTTATCACTTTTATAACATACTATACTATGTCTTTTTATCACTTTTATAACATACTATACTATGTCTTTTATCACTTTTATAACATACTATACTATGTCTTTTATCACTTTTTATAACATACTATACTATGTCTTTTATCACTTTTATAACATACTATACTATGTCTTTTATCACTTTTATAACATACTATACTATGTCTTTTATCACTTTTATAACATACTATACTATGTCTTTTATCACTTTTATAACATACTATACTATGTCTTTTATCACTTTTATAACATACTATACTATGTCTTTTATCACTTTTATAACATACTATACTATGTCTTTTTATCACTTTTATAACATACTATACTATGTCTTTTTATCACTTTTATAACATACTATACTATGTCTTTTATCACTTTTATAACATACTATACTGTCTTTTATCACTTTTATAACATACTATACTATGTCTTTTATCACTTTTATAACATACTATACTATGTTTTTATCACTTTTATAACATACTATACTATGTCTTTTATCACTTTTATAACATACTATACTATGTCTTTTTATCACTTTTATAACATACTATACTATGTCTTTTTATCACTTTTAACATAATACTATACTTTTATAACATACTATACTATGTCTTTTATCACTTTTATAACATACTATACTATGTCTTTTTTATCACTTTTATAACATACTATACTATGTCTTTTTATCACTTTTATAACATACTATACTATGTCTTTTATCACTTTTATAACATACTATACTATGTCTTTTTATCACTTTTATAACATACTATACTATGTCTTTTATCACTTTTATAACATATACTATGTCTTTTATCACTTTTATAACATACTATACTTTTTTTATAATAACATACTATACTATGTCTTTTTATCACTTTTATAACATACTATACTATTTTTTTAACATAACATACTATACTATGTCTTTTATCACTTTTATAACATACTATACTATGTCTTTTATCACTTTTATAACATACTATACTATGTCTTTTTATCACTTTTATAACATACTATACTATGTCTTTTTATCACTTTTATAACATACTATACTATGTCTTTTTTATCACTTTTATAACATACTATACTATGTCTTTTTTATCACTTTATAACATACTATACTATGTCTTTTATCACTTTTATAACATACTATACTATGTCTTTTTTATCACTTTTATAACATACTATACTATGTCTTTTTATCACTTTTATAACATACTTTACTATGTCTTTTATCACTTTTATAACATACTATACTATGTCTTTTATCACTTTTATAACATACTATACTATGTCTTTTATCACTTTTATAACATACTATACTATGTCTTTTAATCTTTTATAACATACTATACTATGTCTTTTATCACTTTTATAACATACTATACTATGTCTTTTTATCACTTTTATAACATACTATACTATGTCTTTTATCACTTTTATAACATACTATACTATGTCTTTTATCACTTTTATAACATACTATACTATGTCTTTTATCACTTTTATAACATACTATACTATGTCTTTTATCACTTTTATAACATACTATACTATGTCTTTTATCACTTTTATAACATACTATACTATGTCTTTTATCACTTTTATAACATACTATACTATGTCTTTTATCACTTTTATAACATACTATACTATGTCTTTTTATCACTTTTATAACATACTATACTATGTCTTTTTATCACTTTTATAACATACTATACTATGTCTTTTATCACTTTTATAACATACTATACTATGTCTTTTATCACTTTTATAACATACTATACTATGTCTTTTATCACTTTTATAACATACTATACTATGTCTTTTTATCACTTTTATAACATACTATACTATGTCTTTATCACTTTTATAACATACTCACACTTTTATAACATACTATACTATGTCTTTTTATCACTTTTATAACATACTATACTATGTCTTTTATCACTTTTATAACATACTATACTATGTCTTTTTATCACTTTTATAACATACTATACTATGTCTTTTATCACTTTTATAACATACTATACTATGTCTTTTATCAATAACATACTATACTATGTCTTTTTTATCACTTTTATAACATACTATACTCTGTCTTTTTATCACTTTTATAACATACTATACTATGTCTTTTATCACTTTTATAACATACTATACTATGTCTTTTATCACTTTTATAACATACTATACTATGTCTTTTATCACTTTTATAACATACTATACTATGTCTTTTATCACTTTTATAACATACTATATAACATACTATACTATGTCTTTTTATCACTTTTATAACATACTATACTGTCTTTTATCACTTTTATAACATACTATACATGTCTTTTATCACTTTTATAACATACTATACTATGTCTTTTATCACTTTTATAACATACTATACTATGTCTTTTATCACTTTTATAACATACTATACTATGTCTTTTTTATCACTTTTATAACATACTATACTATGTCTTTTATCACTTTTATAACATACTATACTATGTCTTTTATCACTTTTATAACATACTATACTATGTCTTTTATAACTTTTATAACATACTATACTATGTCTTTTTATCACTTTTATAACATACTATACTATGTCTTTTATCACTTTTAACATACTATACTATGTCTTTTTATCACTTTTATAACATTATACTATGTCTTTTATCACTTTTATAACATACTATACTATGTCTTTTTATCACTTTTATAACATACTATACTATGTCTTTTATCACTTTTATAACATACTATACTATGTCTTTTATCACTTTTATAACATACTATACTATGTCTTTTTATCACTTTTATAACATACTATACTATGTCTTTTATCACTTTTATAACATACTATACTATGTTTTTATCACTTTTATAACATACTATACTATGTCTTTTATCACTTTTATAACATACTATACTATGTCTTTTATCACTTTTATAACATACTATACTATGTCTTTTATCACTTTTATAACATACTATACTATGTCTTTTTATCACTTTTATAACATACTATACTATGTCTTTTATCACTTTTATAACATACTATACTATGTCTTTTTATCACTTTTATAACATACTATACTATGTCTTTTATCACTTTTATAACATACTATACTATGTCTTTTATCACTTTTATAACATACTATACTATGTCTTTTTATCACTTTTATAACATACTATACTATGTCTTTTATGTCTTTTTATCACTTTTATAACATACTATACTATGTCTTTTATCACTTTTATAACATACTATACTATGTCTTTTATCACTTTTATAACATACTATACTATGTCTTTTTATCACTTTTATAACATACTATACTATGTCTTTTTATCACTTTTATAACATACTATACTATGTCTTTTTATCACTTTTATAACATACTATACTATGTCTTTTATCACTTTTATAACATACTATACTATGTCTTTTATCACTTTTATAACATACTATACTATGTCTTTTATCACTTTTATAACATACTATACTATGTCTTTTATCACTTTTATAACATACTATACTATGTCTTTTATCACTTTTATAACATACTATACTATGTCTTTTATCACTTTTATAACATACTATACTATGTCTTTTATACTATGTACTATTTTTTTTTATCACTTTTTATAACATACTATACTATGTCTTTTTTATCACTTTTATAACATACTATACTATGTCTTTTATATCACTTTTATAACATAACATACTATACTATGTCTTTTTATCACTTTTATAACATACTATACTATGTCTTTTATCACTTTTATAACATACTATACTATGTCTTTTTATCACTTTTATAACATACTATACTATGTCTTTTATCACTTTTATAACATACTATACTATGTCTTTTTCACTTTTATAACATACTATACTATGTCTTTTTATCACTTTTATAACATACTATATATGTCTTTTTTATCATGTCTTTTATCACTTTTATAACATACTATACTATGTCTTTTATCACTTTTATAACATACTATACTATGTCTTTTTATCACTTTTATAACATACTATACTATGTCTTTTTATCACTTTTATAACATACTATACTATGTCTTTTTATCACTTTTATAACATACTATACTATGTCTTTTATCACTTTTATAACATACTATACTATGTCTTTTATCACTTTTATAACATACTATACTATGTCTTTTTATCACTTTTATAACATACTATACTATGTCTTTTATCACTTTTATAACATACTATACTATTTTTTATAACAACATACTATACTATGTCTTTTATCACTTTTATAACATACTATACTATGTCTTTTATCACTTTTATAACATACTATACTATGTCTTTTTATCACTTTTATAACATACTATACTATGTCTTTTTATCACATTTTATGTCTTTTTATACATAACATATATACTATGTCTTTTATCACTTTTATAACATACTATACTATGTCTTTTTATCACTTTTATAACATACTATACTATGTCTTTTATCACTTTTATAACATACTATACTATGTCTTTTTATCACTTTAACATACTAACTTTTATATAACATACTATACTATGTCTTTTTATCACTTTTATAACATACTATACTATGTCTTTTTATCACTTTTATAACATACTATACTATGTCTTTTATCACTTTTATAACATACTATATAACATACTATACTATGTCTTTTTATCACTTTTATAACATACTATACTATGTCTTTTATCACTTTTATAACATACTATACTATATGTCTTTTTATCACTTTTATAACATACTTACTATGTCTTTTATCACTTTTATAACATACTATACTATGTCTTTTTTATCACTTTTATAACATACTATACTATGTCTTTTATCACTTTTATAACATACTATACTATGTCTTTTTATCACTTTTATAACATACTATACTATGTCTTTTATCACTTTTATAACATACTATACTATGTCTTTTTATCACTTTTATAACATACTATACTATGTCTTTTTTATCACTTTTATAACATACTATGTCTTTTATCACTTTTATAACATACTATACTATGTCTTTTATCACTTTTATAACATACTATACTATGTCTTTTATCACTTTTATAACATACTATACTATGTCTTTTTATCACTTTTATAACATACTATACTATGTCTTTTATCACTTTTATAACATACTATATAACATACTATACTATGTCTTTTTATCACTTTTATAACATACTATACTATGTCTTTTATCACTTTTATAACATACTATACTATGTCTTTTATCACTTTTATAACATACTATACTATGTCTTTTTATCACTTTTATAACATACTATACTATGTCTTTTATCACTTTTATAACATACTATACTATGTCTTTTTATCACTTTTATAACATACTATACTATGTCTTTTATCACTTTTATAACATACTATACTATGTCTTTTTTTATCACTTTTATAACATACTTACTATGTCTTTTATCACTTTTATAACATACTATACTATGTCTTTTATCACTTTTATAACATACTATACTATGTCTTTTATCACTTTTATAACATACTATACTATGTCTTTTTATCACTTTTATAACATACTATACTATGTCTTTTATCACTTTTATAACATACTATACTATGTCTTTTATCACTTTTATAACATACTATACTATGTCTTTTTATCACTTTTATAACATACTATACTATGTCTTTTATCACTTTTATAACATACTATACTATGTCTTTTATCACTTTTATAACATACTATACTATGTCTTTTATCACTTTTATAACATACTATACTATGTCTTTTTATCACTTTTATAACATACTATACTATGTCTTTTATCACTTTTATAACATACTATACTATGTCTTTTATCACTTTATAACATACTATACTATGTCTTTTATCACTTTTATAACATACTATACTATGTCTTTTATCACTTTTATAACATACTATACTATGTCTTTTATCACTTTTATAACATACTATACTATGTCTTTTATCACTTTATAACATACTATACTATGTCTTTTTATCACTTTTATAACATACTATACTATGTCTTTTATCACTTTTATAACATACTATACTATGTCTTTTATCACTTTTATAACATACTATACTATGTCTTTTATCACTTTTATAACATACTATACTATGTCTTTTTATCACTTTTATAACATACTATACTTTTATGTCTTTTATAACATACTTTTGTCTTTTATAACATAACATACTATACTATGTCTTTTTATCACTTTTATAACATACTATACTATGTCTTTTTATCACTTTTATAACATACTATACTATGTCTTTTATCACTTTTATAACATACTATACTATGTCTTTTTATCACTTTTATAACATACTATACTATGTCTTTTTTATCACTTTTATAACATACTATACTATGTCTTTTTATCACTTTTATAACATACTATACTATGTCTTTTTATCACTTTTAACATACTATACACTTTTATTTTAACATACTATACTATGTCTTTATCACTTTTATAACATACTTTATATGTTTTTATCACATAACATACTATACTATGTCTTTTATCACTTTTATAACATACTATACTATGTCTTTTTATCACTTTTATAACATACTATACTATGTCTTTTTTATCACTTTTATAACATACTATACTATGTCTTTTATCACTTTTATAACATACTATACTATGTCTTTTTTTATCACTTTTATAACATACTATATACTATGTCTTTTTTATCACTTTTATAACATACTATACTATGTCTTTTTATCACTTTTATAACATACTATACTATGTCTTTTATCACTTTTATAACATACTATACTATGTCTTTTATCACTTTTATAACTATGTCTTTTTATCACTTTTATAACATACTATACTATGTCTTTTTATCACTTTTATAACATACTATACTATGTCTTTTATCACTTTTATAACATACTATACTATGTCTTTTTATCACTTTTATAACATACTATACTATACTTTTATGTTTTATAACATTTTATGTCTTTTTATCACTTTTATAACATACTATACTATGTCTTTTATCACTTTTATAACATTTTGTCTTTTTATCACTTTTATAACATACTATACTATGTCTTTTATCACTTTTATAACATACTATACTATGTCTTTTATCTTTTATAACATACTATACTATGTCTTTTATCACTTTTATAACATACTATACTATGTCTTTTATCACTTTTATAACATACTATACTATGTCTTTTTATCACTTTTATAACATACTATACTATGTCTTTTTATCACTTTTATAACATACTTACTATGTCTTTTAAACATACTATACTATGTCTTTTTATCACTTTTATAACATACTATACTATGTCTTTTTATCACTTTTATAACATACTATACTTGTCTTTTTATCAACATAACATACTATACTATGTCTTTTATCACTTTTATAACATACTATACTATGTCTTTTATCACTTTTATAACATACTATACTATGTCTTTTATCACTTTTATAACATACTATACTATGTCTTTTATCACTTTTATAACATACTATACTATGTCTTTTATCACTTTTATAACATACTATACTTTTTTTATCACTTTTATAACATACTATACTATGTCTTTTATCACTTTTATAACATACTATACTATGTCTTTTATCAACATAACATACTATACTATGTCTTTTATCACTTTTATAACATACTATACTATGTCTTTTATCACTTTTATAACATACTATACTATGTCTTTTATCACTTTTATAACATACTATACTATGTCTTTTATCACTTTTATAACATACTATACTATGTCTTTTATCACTTTTATAATTATACTATACTATGTCTTTTTATCACTTTTATAACATACTATACTATGTCTTTTTATCACTTTTATAACATACTATACTATGTCTTTTATCACTTTTATAACATACTATGTCTTTTATCACTTTTATAACATACTATACTATGTCTTTTTTTATAACATACTTTATAACATACTATACTATACTATGTCTTTTTTATCACTTTTATAACATACTATACTATGTCTTTTATCACTTTTATAACATACTATACTATGTCTTTTTCACTTTATAACATACTATACTCTTTTTATAACATACTTTTATAACTTTTATAACATACTATACTATGTCTTTTATCACTTTTTATAACATACTATACTATGTCTTTTTTTCACTTTTATAACATACTATACTATGTCTTTTATCACTTTTATAACATACTATACTATGTCTTTTTATCACTTTTATAACATACTATACTATGTCTTTTATCACTTTTATAACATACTATACTATGTCTTTTTATCACTTTTATAACATACTATACTATGTCTTTTTTATCACTTTTATAACATACTATACTATGTCTTTTATCACTTTTATAACATACTATACTATGTCTTTTATCACTTTTATAACATACTATACTATGTCTTTTTATCACTTTTATAAACATACTATACTATGTCTTTTATCACTTTTATAACATACTATACTATGTCTTTTATCACTTTTATAACATACTATACTATGTCTTTTTATCACTTTTATAACATACTATACTATGTCTTTTTTCACTTTTATAACATACTATACTATGTCTTTTATCACTTTTATAACATACTATACTATGTCTTTTTATCACTTTTATAACATACTATACTTTTTTTATAAACATACTATACTATGTCTTTTTATCACTTTTATAACATACTATACTATGTCTTTTTATCACTTTTATAACATACTATACTATGTCTTTTATCACTTTTATAACATACTATACTATGTCTTTTATCACATTTTTATCACTTTTATAACTATACTATGTCTTTTATCATTTTACTACTATACTATGTCTTTTATCACTTTTATAACATACTATACTATGTCTTTTATCACTTTTATAACATACTATACTATGTCTTTTATGTTTTTTACTATACTATGTCTTTTATAACATACTATACTATGTCTTTTTTATCACTTTTATAACATACTATACTATGTCTTTTATCACTTTTATAACATACTATACTGTCTTTTATCACTTTTATGTACTTTTGTCTTTTATCACTTTTATAACATACTATACTATGTCTTTTTTATCACTTTTATAACATACTATACTATGTCTTTTTATCACTTTTATAACATACTATACTATGTCTTTTTATCACTTTTATAACATACTATACTATGTCTTTTATCACTTTTATAACATACTATACATACATACTATATACTAGTCTTTTATCACTTTTATAACATACTATACTATGTCTTTTATCACTTTTATAACATACTATACTATGTCTTTTTATCACTTTTATAACATACTATACTATGTCTTTTATCACTTTTATAACATACTATACTATGTCTTTTATCACTTTTTATAACATACTACTTTTTTTATAACATACTATACTATGTCTTTTATCACTTTTATAACATACTATACTATGTCTTTTATCACTTTTATAACATACTATACTATGTCTTTTATCACTTTTATAACATACTATACTATGTCTTTTATCACTTTTATAACATACTATACTATGTCTTTTTATCACTTTTATAACATACTATACTATGTCTTTTATCACTTTTATAACATACTATACTATGTCTTTTTATCACTTTTATAACATATGTCTTTTTATCACTTTTATAACATACTATACTATGTCTTTTATCACTTTTATAACATACTATACTATGTCTTTTATCACTTTTATAACATACTATACTATGTCTTTTTATCACTTTTATAACATACTATACTATGTCTTTTTATCACTTTTATAACATACTATACTATGTCTTTTATCACTTTTATAACATACTATACTATGTCTTTTTATCACTTTTATAACATACTATACTATGTCTTTTATCACTTTTATAACATACTATACTATGTCTTTTTATCACTTTTATAACATTTTATGTCTTTTTAACATAACATACTATACTATGTCTATACTATGTCTTTTATCACTTTTATAACATACTATACTATGTCTTTTATCACTTTTATAACATACTATACTATGTCTTTTATCACTTTTATAACATACTATACTATGTCTTTTTATCACTTTTATAACATACTATACTATGTCTTTTATCACTTTTATAACATACTATACTATGTCTTTTTATCACTTTTATAACATACTATACTATGTCTTTTATCACTTTTATAACATACTATACTATGTCTTTTATCACTTTTATAACATACTATACTATGTCTTTTATCACTTTTATAACATACTATACTATGTCTTTTATCACTTTTATAACATACTATACTATGTCTTTTTATCACTTTTATAACATACTATACTATGTCTTTTTATCACTTTTATAACATACTATACTATGTCTTTTATCACTTTTATAACATACTATACTATGTCTTTTTATCACTTTTATAACATACTATACTATGTCTTTTATCACTTTTATAACATACTATACTATGTCTTTTTATACACTTTTATAACATACTATACTATGTCTTTTATCACTTTTATAACATACTATACTATGTCTTTTATCACTTTTATAACATACTATACTATGTCTTTTATCACTTTTATAACATACTATACTATGTCTTTTATCACTTTTATAACATACTATACTATGTCTTTTTTATCACTTTTATAACATACTATACTATGTCTTTTTATCACTTTTATAACATACTATACTATGTCTTTTATCACTTTTATAACATACTATACTATGTCTTTTATCACTTTTATAACATACTATACTATGTCTTTTATCACTTTTTATAACATACTATACTATGTCTTTTTATCACTTTTATAACATACTATACTATGTCTTTTATCACTTTTATAACATACTATACTATGTCTTTTATCACTTTTATAACATACTATACTATGTCTTTTTATCACTTTTATAACATACTATACTATGTCTTTTATCACTTTTATAACATACTATACTATGTCTTTTTATCACTTTTATAACATACACTTTTATAACATACTATACTATGTCTTTTATCACTTTTATAACATACTATACTATGTCTTTTATCACTTTTATAACATACTATATAACATACTATACTATGTCTTTTTATCACTTTTATAACATACTATACTATGTCTTTTTATCATCACTTTTATAACATACTATACTATGTCTTTTATCACTTTTATTATACTATACTATGTCTTTTATCACTTTTATAACATACTATACTATGTCTTTTTATCACTTTTATAACATACTATACTATGTCTTTTTATCACTTTTATAACATACTATACTATGTCTTTTATCACTTTTTTATATAACATACTATACTATGTCTTTTATCACTTTTATAACATACTATACTATGTCTTTTATCACTTTTATAACATACTATACTATGTCTTTTTATCACTTTTATAACATACTATACTATGTCTTTTATCACTTTTATAACATACTATACTATGTCTTTTATCACTTTTATAACATACTATACTATGTCTTTTTATCACTTTTATAACATACTATACTATGTCTTTTTATCACTTTTATAACATACTATACTATGTCTTTTATCACTTTTATAACATACTATACTATGTCTTTTATCACTTTTATAACATACTATACTATGTCTTTTTATCACTTTTATAACATACTATACTATGTCTTTTATCACTTTTATAACATACTATACTATGTCTTTTTATCACTTTTATAACATACTATACTATGTCTTTTATCACTTTTATAACATACTATACTATGTCTTTTTATCACTTTTATAACATACTATACTATGTCTTTTATCACTTTTATAACATACTATACTATGTCTTTTTATCACTTTTATAACATACTATACTATGTCTTTTATCACTTTTATAACATACTATACTATGTCTTTTATCACTTTTATAACATACTATACTATGTCTTTTATCACTTTTATAACATACTATACTATGTCTTTTATCACTTTTATAACATACTATACTATGTCTTTTATCACTTTTATAACATACTATACTATGTCTTTTATCACTTTTATAACATAACATACTATCACTTTTATAACATACTTTTTTTTTATCACTTTTATAACATACTATACTATGTCTTTTATCACTTTATAACATATGTCTATACTATCACACTTTTATAACATACTTTATGTCTTTTATCACTTTTATAACATACTATACTATGTCTTTTATCACTTTTTAACATACATACTTCTTTTAACTTTTATAACATATACTATGTCTTTTTCATCACTTTTATAACATACTATACTATGTCTTTTATCACTTTTATAACATACTATACTATGTCTTTTTATCACTTTTATAACATACTATACTATGTCTTTTATCACTTTTATAACATACTATACTAACATTTTATAACATATACTATGTCTTTTATCACTTTTATAACATACTATACTATGTCTTTTATCACTTTTATAACATACTATACTTTTTTTTATCACTTTTAACATAATACATGTCTTTTTATCTATAACATATGTACTTTTTTTATCACTTTTATAACATACTATACTATGTCTTTTATCACTTTTATAACATACTATACTATGTCTTTTTCACTTTATAACATACTATACTATGTCTTTTTATCACTTTTATAACATACTATACTATGTCTTTTATCACTTTTATAACATACTATACTATGTCTTTTTATCACTTTTATAACATACTATACTATGTCTTTTATCACTTTTATAACATACTATACTATGTCTTTTTATCACTTTTATAACATACTATACTATGTCTTTTATCACTTTTATAACATACTATACTATGTCTTTTATCACTTTTATAACATACTATACTATGTCTTTTATCACTTTTATAACATACTATACTATGTCTTTTATCACTTTTATAACATACTATACTATGTCTTTTATCACTTTTATAACATACTATACTATGTTTTTTATCACTTTTATAACATACTATACTTGTCTTTTATCACTTTTATAACATACTATACTATGTCTTTTTATCACTTTTATAACATACTATACTATGTCTTTTTATCACTTTTATAACATACTATACTATGTCTTTTATCACTTTTATAACATACTATACTATGTCTTTTATCACTTTTTATAACATACTATACTATGTCTTTTTATCACTTTTATAACATACTATACTATGTCTTTTTATCACTTTTATAACATACTATACTATGTCTTTTATAACATACTATACTTTCTTTTATAATAACATACTATACTATGTCTTTTATCACTTTTATAACATATACTATGTCTTTTTATCATTTTACATATGTCTTTTATCACTTTTATAACATACTATACTATGTCTTTTTATCACTTTTATAACATACTATACTATGTCTTTTATCACTTTTTATAACATA
This sequence comes from Etheostoma perlongum, assembly GCA_026937815.1. Lineage (NCBI taxonomy): Eukaryota > Metazoa > Chordata > Actinopteri > Perciformes > Percidae > Etheostoma > Etheostoma perlongum. The sequence goes on along the minus strand of CM049386.1, from coordinate 27,494,905 downwards.
CTTTTATAACATACTATACTATGTCTTTTATCACTTTTATAACATACTATACTATGTCTTTTATCACTTTTATAACATAACTATGTCTTTTATCACTTTTATAACATACTATACTATGTCTTTTTATCACTTTTATAACATACTATACTATGTCTTTTATCACTTTTATAACATACTATACTATGTCTTTTTATCACTTTTATAACATACTATACTATGTCTTTTTTATCACTTTTATAACATACTATACTATGTCTTTTTTATCACTTTTATAACATACTATACTATGTCTTTTATCACTTTTATAACATACTATACTTTTTTATCACTTTTATAACATACTATACTATGTCTTTTATCACTTTTATAACATACTATACTATGTCTTTTATCACTTTTATAACATACTATACTATGTCTTTTTATCAATAACATACTATACTATGTCTTTTATCACTTTTATAACATACTATACTGTCTTTTTATCACTTTTATAACATACTATACTATGTCTTTTTTTATCACTTTTATAACATACTATACTATGTCTTTTATCACTTTTATAACATACTATACTATGTCTTTTATCACTTTTATAACATTTACTATGTCTTTTATCATATAACATACTATACTATGTCTTTTATCACTTTTATAACATACTATACTATGTCTTTTATCACTTTTATAACATACTATACTATGTCTTTTTATCACTTTTATAACATACTATACTATGTCTTTTTATCACTTTTATAACATACTATACTATGTCTTTTATCATACTATACTTTTTTTTATAACATACTATACTATGTCTTTTATCACTTTTATAACATACTGTACTATGTCTTTTTTTTATCACTTTTTTTTATAACATACTATACTATGTCTTTTATCACTTTTATAACATACTATACTATGTCTTTTATCACTTTTATAACATACTATACTATGTCTTTTATCACTTTTATAACATACTATACTATGTCTTTTTATCACTTTTATAACATACTATACTATGTCTTTTTATCACTTTTATAACATACTATACTATGTCTTTTATCACTTTTATAACATACTATACTATGTCTTTTTATCACTTACTATACTATGTCTTTTATCACTTTTATAACATACTATACTATGTCTTTTATCACTTTTATAACATACTATACTATGTCTTTTATCACTTTTATAACATACTATACTATGTCTTTTATCACTTTTATAACATACTATACTATGTCTTTTATCACTTTTATAACATACTATACTATGTCTTTTATCACTTTTATAACATACTATACTATGTCTTTTTATCACTTTTAACATACTATACTATGTCTTTTATAACAACATACTATACTATGTCTTTTTATCACTTTTATAACATACTATACTATGTCTTTTATCACTTTTATAACATACTATACTATGTCTTTTATCACTTTTATAACATACTATACTATGTCTTTTTATCACTTTTATAACATACTATACTATGTCTTTTATCACTTTTATAACATACTATACTATGTCTTTTATCACTTTTATAACATACTTTTGTCTTTTATAATAACATACTATACTATGTCTTTTATCACTTTTATAACATACTATACTATGTCTTTTTTTTTTATCACTTTTATAACATACTATACTATGTCTTTTATCACTTTTATAACATACTATACTATGTCTTTTTATCACTTTTATAACATACTATACTATGTCTTTTATCACTTTTATAACATACTATACTATGTCTTTTTATCACTTTTATAACATACTATACTATGTCTTTTATCACTTTTATAACATACTATACTATGTCTTTTATCACTTTTATAACATACTATACTATGTCTTTTATCACTTTTATAACATACTATACTATGTCTTTTTATCACTTTTATAACATACTATACTATGTCTTTTATCACTTTTATAACATACTATACTATGTCTTTATCACTTTTATAACATACTATACTATGTCTTTTATCACTTTTATAACATACTATACTATGTCTTTTTATCACTTTTATCATACTTTTTGTCTTTTTAACTTTTATAACATATATACTATGTCTTTTATCACTTTTATAACATACTATACTATGTCTTTTATCACTTTTATAACATACTATACTATGTCTTTTATCACTTTTATAACATACTATACTATGTCTTTTATCACTTTTATAACATACTATACTATGTCTTTTTATCACTTTTATAACATACTATACTATGTCTTTTATCACTTTTATAACATACTATACTATGTCTTTTATCACTTTTATAACATACTATACTATGTCTTTTATCACTTTTATAACATACTATACTATGTCTTTTATCACTTTTATAACATACTATACTATGTCTTTTATCACTTTTATAACATACTATACTATGTCTTTTATCACTTTTATATAACATACTATACTATGTCTTTTATCACTTTTATAACATACTATACTATGTCTTTTATCACTTTTATAACATACTATACTATGTCTTTTATCACTTTTATAACATACTATACTATGTCTTTTTATCACTTTTATAACATACTATACTATGTCTTTTATCACTTTTATAACATACTATACTATGTCTTTTTATCACTTTTATAACATACTATACTATGTCTTTTATCACTTTTATAACATACTATACTATGTCTTTTTATCACTTTTATAACATACTATACTATGTCTTTTATCACTTTTATAACATACTATACTATGTCTTTTATCACTTTTATAACATACTATACTATGTCTTTTATCACTTTTATAACATACTATACTATGTCTTTTTATCACTTTTATAACATACTATACTATGTCTTTTTATCATTTATAACATACTTTTATAACATACTATACTATGTCTTTTTATCACTTTTATAACATACTATACTATGTCTTTTATCACTTTTATAACATACTATACTATGTCTTTTTATCACTTTTATAACATAATGTCTTTTATCATAACATACTATACTATGTCTTTTATCACTTTTATAACATACTATACTATGTCTTTTTATCACTTTTATAACATACTATACTATGTCTTTTTTATCACTTTTATAACATACTATACTATGTCTTTTATCACTTTTTAACATACTATACTACATAACATACTATACTATGTCTTTTATCACTTTTATAACATACTATACTATGTCTTTTATCACTTTTATAACATACTATACTATGTCTTTTTATCACTTTTATAACATACTATACTATGTCTTTTTTTATCACTTTTATAACATACTATACTATGTCTTTTTATCACTTTTATAACATACTATACTATGTCTTTTATCACTTTTATAACATACTATACTATGTCTTTTATCACTTTTATAACATACTATACTATGTCTTTTATCATACTATACTATGTCTTTTATCACTTTTATAACATACTATACTATGTCTTTTATCACTTTTATAACATACTATACTATGTCTTTTTATCACTTTTATAACATACTATACTATGTCTTTTTATCACTTTTATAACATACTATACTATGTCTTTTATCACTTTTATAACATACTATACTATGTCTTTTATCACTTTTGTAACATACTATACTATGTCTTTTATCACTTTTATAACATACTATACTATGTCTTTTATCACTTTTATAACATACTATACTATGTCTTTTATCACTTTTATCTTTTATAACATACTATACTATGTCTTTTTATCACTTTTATAACATACTATACTATGTCTTTTTTATCACTTTTATAACATACTATACTATGTCTTTTTCACTTTTATAACATACTATACTATGTCTTTTATCACTTTTATAACATACTATACTATGTCTTTTATCACTTTTATAACATACTATACTGTGTCTTTTATCACTTTTATAACATACTATACTATGTCTTTTATCACTTTTATAACATACTATACTATGTCTTTTTATCACTTTTATAACATACTATACTGTGTCTTTTATCACTTTTATAACATACTATACTATGTCTTTTTATCACTTTTATAACATACTATACTATGTCTTTTATCACTTTTATAACATACTATACTATGTCTTTTATCACTTTTATAACATACTATACTATGTCTTTTATCACTTTTATAACATACTATACTCTGTCTTTTTATCACTTTTATAACATACTATACTCTGTCTTTTTATCACTTTTATAACATACTATACTATGTCTTTTATCACTTTTATAACATACTATACTATGTCTTTTTATCACTTTTATAACATACTATACTATGTCTTTTATCACTTTTATAACATACTATACTCTGTCTTTTTATCACTTTCATAACATACTATACTATATCTTTTTATCACATTTATAACATACTATACTATATCTTTTTATCACTTTTATAACATACTATACTATGTCTTTTTATCACTTTTATAACATACTATACTATGTCGTTTTATCACTTTTATAACATACTATACTATGTCTTTTTATCACTTTCATAACATACTATACTATGTCTTTTTATCACTTTTATAACATACTATACTATGTCTTTTTATCACTTTTATAACATACTATACTGTGTCTTTTTATCACTTTTATAACATACTATACTGTGTCTTTTTATCACTTTTATAACATACTATACTATATCTTTTTATCTCTTTTATAACATACTATACTATGTCTTTTATCACTTTTATAACATACTATACTATGTCTTTTTATCACTTTTATAACATACTATACTATGTCTTTTTATAACTTTTATAACATACTATACTATGTCTTTTTATCACTTTTATAACATACTATACTATGTCTTTTTATCACTTTTATAACATACTATACTATGTCTTTTATCACTTTTATAACATACTATACTATGTCTTTTTATCACTTTTATAACATACTATACTATGTCTTTTATCACTTTTATAACATACTATACTATGTCTTTTTATCACTTTTATAACATACTATACTATGTCTTTTATCACTTTTATAACATACTATACTATGTCTTTTATCACTTTTATAACATACTATACTATGTCTTTTTATCACTTTTATAACATACTATACTATGTCTTTTTATCACTTTTATAACATACTATACTATGTCTTTTATCACTTTTATAACATACTATACTATGTCTTTTTATCACTTTTATAACATACTATACTATGTCTTTTATCACTTTTATAACATACTATACTATGTCTTTTATCACTTTTATAACATACTATACTATGTCTTTTATCACTTTTATAACATACTATACTATGTCTTTTATCACTTTTATAACATACTATACTATGTCTTTTTATCACTTTTATAACATACTATACTATGACTTTTTATCACTTTTTTGACATACTATATTATTTCAATTTCAATTTCAATTTCAATTTATTTATAGTATCAATTCACAACAAGAGTTATCTCAAGACACTTTACAGATAGAGTAGGTCTAGACCACACTCCAGAATTCACAAGGACCCAACAGTGTCCTCCAGAGCAAGCAACAGTGCGACAGTGGCGAGGAAAAACTTCCTTTTAGGCAGAAACCTCGGTCAGACCCAGGCTCTTGGTAGGCGGTGTCTGACGGGCCGGTTGGGGTTAGAATGAAGAGTGGCAATAACAGTCCCAAAAAGAATAGTAGTTGTTAGTAGTCCTTTGTAGTAGGCACAGCAGAGCGTAGCAGGAAGAACATGGCATCGCAGAGCGTGTAGCGGGACCATGGCGACAGCTGCAACCTCGATTCTGGAGCCTCCCTGATCCGAGGAAACATGCTGGGGGAAAAGAACATAAGGACTCCGGGGAATGACTCCCCAGAGCTAGGTTAGTAACAAGCATTTCTGGGACATGGATGCATATAATTGGAAAGATAGAAAAATAGAGGAGAGAGGAACTAGGTGTGTCACAGGAAGTCCCAGCTGTCTAAAACCACTATTACAGCATAACCAGGAGAGACAGTGTAAAGAGAGGAGCCTGGCCAGGCCACAACTCTCCCCAAACCCTCCCCTGGCTAGGGTAGGGGGAGAGGCACCCAGGGCCAAGGTCATGAGGGTCAGGGCTAAGGGCAGGAAGGTCAAAGTAGGGGAAGGATACAGACCCGGGTTAGGGTAGGGGAGAGAAAGATAGAGTTAAGATCAAGACGGTCAAAGTGGGGGATGGGATACAAACCCTGGTTAGGGTAGGGGAGAAAATGGGGGTTAGAGTCAGGAAGGTCAGAGAGGGGGGTGAGATACAAACCCTGGTTAGGGTAGGACATATTATTATATATGCCCTAACTATAAGCTTTATCAAAAAGGAAAGTCTTAAGCCTACTCTTAAATGTGGAGACGGTGTCTGCCTCCCGAACCCAGACTGGAACCTGGTTCCACAGGAGAGGAGCCTGATAGCTGAATGCCCTGGCTCCTATTCTACTTTTTAGAGACTCTAGGAACCTCAAGTAATCCTGCATTCTGGGAGCGTAGTGCTCTTGTAGGGTTGTAAGGTACTATGAGCTCTTTAAGATAAGATGGTGCCTGACCATAAAGAGCTTTGTAGGTGAGAAGAAGGATTTTAAACTCTATTCTGGATTTTACAGGAAGCCAATGCAGAGAAGCTAAAACAGGAGAGATGTGATCTCTTTTCTTGGTTCCTGTCAGAACACGCTGCAGCATTCTGGATCAGCTGAAGAGTCTTTATGGACTTTTTGAGCAGCCTGATAATAAAGAATTGCAGTAATCCAGCCTAGAAGTAACAAATGCATGGACTAGTTTTTCTGCATCATTTTTAGACAGGATATTCCTGATTTTTGCAATATTACGTAGGTGAAAAAAGGAGATCCTTGAAATTTGCTTTATGTGGAAATTAAAGGACATGTCCTGATCAAAGATAACTCCAAGATTCCTCACAGTGGTGCTGGAGGCCAGGGAGATGCCATCCAGAGTAACTATCTCTTTGGACAGTGCGTCACGGAGGTGCTTGGACCCCAGAACAATAACTTCAGTTTTATCTGAGTTTAACATTAGAAAATTACAGCTCATCCAGGTTTTAATATCCTGAAGGCACATTTGAAGTTTAGCTAACTGATTAGTTTCATCCGGTTTAATTGATAGATATAATTGAGTATCATCCGCATAGCAGTGAAAATTTATGGAGTGCTTCCTGATAATATTGCCTAAAGGAAGCATATATAAAGTGAACAGGATTGGACCAAGAACAGATCCTTGTGGGACTCCATAACTAACTTTGGCGTGCACAGAGGATTCATCGTTAACATGAACAAACTGAGATCGATCTGATAAATAAGACTTAAACCAGCTCAGAGCAGTCCCTTTAATACCAATGAAATGTTCCAATCTCTGTAATAAGATATGATGGTCAATGGTATCAAATGCAGCACTAAGATCTAATAACACCAGTACAGAGATAAGTCCTTTGTCTGATGCAATCAGGAGGTCATTAGTAATTTTCACAAGTGCTGTTTCTGTGCTATGATGAGCTCTAAATCCTGACTGAAAATCCTCAAATAAGCTGTTGCTATGCAGAAAATCACATAGCTGTTTAGCGACTGCTTTCTCAAGAATCTTATGGCCTTTTTATAACTTTGTTTGGCATAATTAGTTGGACATTATTTCGACATACCATACCTTGACTAGTATAATTTTTTTTGACATACTATATCTTCTTTTTTTTCCCTTTTTTCCCGACATATTATAATATGACATTCTATGACTTTTTTATAATTTTTTAAAACTTATTTGAAACTTTTTTTTTATTTTTTCATCATACTATTCTATGACTTTTTTAAAATCATTTTTATGAACAGTGTCAAAAACAGTCACAACAAAGAAAATATGGAACAGTGACTAAAAAATGGTAGTAGTAGTTCATGTTATTGCAGGGCGCTGCAGGGTGTGACAGTATGTAGTTTGGGACAGCAGGACATAGCTGGACGTAGCAGGACACAGCAGGGTTCAGCAGGACACAGCAGGGTTCGGCAGGACACAGCAGGGTTCGGCAGGACACAGCAGGGTTCGGCAGGACACAGCAGGACACAGCAGGGTTCAGCAGGGTTCGGCAGGACACAACAGGGTTCGGCAGGACACAACAGGGTTCGGCAGGACACAACAGGGTTCAGCAGGACACTACAGGGTTCAGCAGGACACAGCAGGGTTCAGCAGGACACAACAGGGTTCAGCAGGACACAACAGGGTTCGGCAGGACACAGCAGGGTTCGGCAGGACACAGCAGGGTTCGGCAGGACACAGCAGGACACAGCAGGGTTCAGCAGGGTTCAGCAGGACACAGCAGGGTTCGGCAGGACACAACAGGGTTCGGCAGGACACAACAGGGTTCAGCAGGACACTACAGGGTTCGGCAGGACACAACAGGGTTCAGCAGGACACAGCAGGGTTCGGCAGGACACAGCAGGGTTCGGCAGGACACTACATTGTTCAGCAGGACACAGCAGGGTTCAGCAGGACACTACAGGGTTCAGCAGGACACAGCAGGGTTCAGCAGGACACAACAGGGTTCAGCAGGACACAGCAGGGTTCAGCAGGACACAACAGGGTTCAGCAGGACACAACAGGGTTCAGCAGGACACAGCAGGGTTCAGCAGGACACTACAGGGTTCAGCAGGACACTACAGGGTTCAGCAGGACACTACAGGGTTCAGCAGGACACTACAGGGTTCAGCAGGACACAGCAGGGTTCGGCAGGACACAGCAGGGTTCGGCAGGACACTACATTGTTCAGCAGGACACAGCAGGGTTCAGCAGGACACAGCAGGGTTTGGCAGGACACTACAGGGTTCAGCAGGACACTACAGGGTTCAGCAGGACACAGCAGGGTTCAGCAGGACACAGCAGGGTTCAGCAGGACACAGCAGGGTTCAGCAGGACACAACAGGGTTCAGCAGGACACAACAGGGTTCAGCAGGACACAGCAGGGTTCAGCAGGACACTACAGGGTTCAGCAGGACACTACAGGGTTCAGCAGGACACAGCAGGGTTCGGCAGGACACAGCAGGGTTCGGCAGGACACTACATTGTTCAGCAGGACACAGCAGGGTTCAGCAGGACACAGCAGGGTTTGGCAGGACACTACAGGGTTCAGCAGGACACTACAGGGTTCAGCAGGACACAGCAGGGTTCAGCAGGACACAGCAGGGTTCAGCAGGACACAACAGGGTTCAGCAGGACACAGCAGGGTTCAGCAGGACACTACAAGAAGTAGCAGGGTGTAGTGCAGCAGGACCTCGGCGACCTGGTTGCCATCAGGAAATATAATTTTTTTTGACAAACTATACTGTGACTTTTTTCAACTTACTATAATATTTCTTATATATATTACATACATATTATACCATGACTTTTTTATAAATTGTTTCCACATACTATACTATGACTTTATCAACATACTATATTATGACATTTTTATAATTTCTTCGCCATTCTATATACTATGACTTTTTTCGACACATTATGCTATGATTTTTTGTCACTTTATCACTTTTTTCTTTTCGTAATATACTATGGCTTTTTTATTGTTTTGTTCGACACACTATACAATGACTTTTGTCGTTATACTATACTATACGTTTTTATCATTTCTTTCTATGTATTATACTTTGGCTTTGTTATCTACATTGCTATATTATGACTTTTTTATCAATTGTTTTTACACACTATACTATGCTTTTTTTCAATTTTTTTGACAATATACTATGACCTTTTTTATGAATTGTTCCCACATACTATGCTATGATTTTATTTGACATTCTATACTATGACTTTTTATCATTTTTGACATACTACACTATTACTTTTTTATCACTTTTTTCAACCCACTATACTATGACTTTTTTATAATTTTTTTCAACATACTATACTATGAATTTCTTATGATCTTTTTCAACATACTATAATATGACTTTTTTATCACATTTTTCGACATGCTATATTATGACATTTTTATCACATTTTTCGACATATAACACTAAGACTTTTTTCAACTTACTATACTTGGACTTTTTCGACATACTATTATTTTTTTTAACAATTTTTTCGACATACTATACTATTTTTTTTTTTAACTTTTATTCAACATATTATACCATGACTTTTTTATATAGTGTTTCCACATACTATACTATGACATTTTATGATTTTATTTTGACATACACTATGACTTTTTTTTATCACTTTATCAACTTACTATATTATGACGTTTTTATCATTTTTTCAACATACTTGTAATGGTTGCCCATGTCCATCTTTGATAGAGGCTATATTATATGTGGGGAACATGCATATTGATAAAATATATAGCTTTGTTATCAGTGGCCTGGAGTGGGATCACGGATTGGGTATGGTCTGATGTTGGTGTATTTCCTTTTATATTTAAATGTTTTTCTAATGGATGCTTATATAAAACGACCCTGGGGAGGTCATCAGCTGATCGATTGGACTAGAGAATGACGGGAAGAAGCGGTCGGGTTTAGAGGGCGCAGCGTGGCAGGTTTTCCAGGAGACCCCAGCCTCTGGATTAAAATAGATTTTCCGGTGGATTACTAAATTGGGATTTCTCCTTGGGACTAGGGCAGCGACCCGGGTGCTGAACGGACCGGGCGAGGTTGCGTAAATTGCCCGTGTGGACAGTTATTAACTGCGGCTTCTAGCCACGCTTCTCCGGCTATGTTTTGTTTTGTTTAGTTTTGTTTGTTCGCCACGTTTGCTGTTCCAGGGGCCTGTTGCACGAAAGTAGAATAAAGATATCCAGGATAAATGACAAAGCGCAGCTTGACTTAGTGTGACCTGCTCATCGCGGCTTAATCGGTTGCACGTTTGATAAGTCAGGATGAACAGGTGGAGCTTTGTCCAGCCAGGTGTAGATAACCAGGATGAACAGGTGAAGCTATGTCCAGCCAGGTGGAGATAACCAGGATGAACAGGTGAAGCTATGTCCATCCAAGTGTAGATAACCAGGATGAACAGGTGAAGCTATGTCCAGCCAGGTGTAGATAACCAGGATGAACAGGTGAAGCTATGTCCAGCCAAGTGTAGATAACCAGGATGAACAGGTGAAGCTATGTCCAGCCAGGTGTAGATAACCAGGATGAACAGGTGAAGCTATGTCCAGCCAGGTGGAGATAGCCAGGATGAACAGGTGAAGCTATGTCCAGCCAGGTGTAGATAGCCAGGATGAACAGGTGAAGCTATGTCCAGCCAGGTGTAGATGGCTGGGGTAAGTCCACGTTCACGGCTTTCTCTCATAGACCACGGTATCGATCCCAGATTTCCTGATGCAGAGATGGAGAAGACGCATGCGCCATATGTTTCACCCAATGAGCAGCAGCTTCTAATGGAAAGTAACGAGGAGGGGAAGAATATAATATGGAAAAAGGGAAATACGGCTCAAACGGAGAGAAAAAGCCCAACATAGAGGACCGACTGAATGGGTGAGGGTGTAAAAATATCTCCTTAGCCTATAGTCACTCCACATTTTAACAAAGTTGTAGGCTACACTGTGTTTTAATTGCTTTAAATATGCTAGTTTCATGTTTCTGTTTTTATGTGATAAATGTGCTGGTTTTACTGTAAAGTGTCTTTGACTAGCCTACCATGTAAAGCACTATATAAATAAAATGGATTATTATTTAGCCTACCATGTAAAGCACTATATAAATAAAATGGATTATTATTTAGCCTACCATGTAAAGCACTATATAAATAAAATGGATTATTATTTAGTCTACCATGTAAAGCACTATATAAATAAAATGGATTATTATTTAGTCTACCATGTAAAGCACTATATAAATAAAATGTATTATTATTTAGCCTACCATGTAAAGCACTATATAAATAAAATGGATTATTATTTAGTCTACCATGTAAAGCACTATATAAATAAAATGGATTATTATTTAGCCTACCATGTAAAGCACTATATAAATAAAATGGATTATTATTTGGTCTACCATGTAAAGCACTATATAAATAAATGTATTATTATTTAGTCTACCATGTAAAGCACTATATAAATAAAATGTATTATTATTTAGTCTACCATGTAAAGCACTATATAAATAAATGTATTATTATTTAGCCTACCATGTAAAGCACTATATAAATAAAATGGATTATTATTTAGTCTACCATGTAAAGCACTATATAAATAAAATGTATTATTATTTAGTCTACCATGTAAAGCACTATATAAATAAAATGTATTATTATTTAGTCTACCATGTAAAGCACTATATAAATAAAATGGATTATTATTTAGTCTACCATGTAAAAATAAACTATATAAATAAAATGGATTATTATTTAGTCTACCATGTAAAGCACTATATAAATAAAATGTATTATTATTTAGTCTACCATGTAAAGCACTATATAAATAAAATGTATTATTATTTAGTCTACCATGTAAATGTAAAGCACTATATAAATAAAATGTATTATTATTTAGTCTACCATGTAAAGCACTATATAAATAAAATGTATTATTATTTAGTCTACCATATAAATAAAATGTATTATTATTTAGTCTAAAAAGCACTATAAAATAAAATGTATTATTATTTAGTCTACCATGTAAAGCACTATATAAATAAAATGGATTATTATTTAGTCTACCATGTAAAGCACTATATAAATAAAATGGATTATTATTTAGTCTACCATGTAAAGCACTATATAAATAAAATAAATTTAGTCTACCATGTAAAGATTATATAAATATTTTATTTAGTCTACCATGTAAAGCACTATATAAATAAAATGGATTATTATTTAGTCTACCATGTAAAGCACTATATAAATAAAATGGATTATTATTTAGCCTACCATGTAAAGCACTATATAAATAAAATGGATTATTATTTAGTCTACCATGTAAAGCACTATATAAATAAAATGTATTATTATTTAGCCTACCATGTAAAGCACTATATAAATAAAATGGATTATTATTTAGCCTTTGCCTTAAAAGTGAGCAGAGGGAATAATGTTCCTCTGGAAATGGACCATATGACTCGGCTTAATTTCAAACCCTTATTCACAACGCGAGAACATGTTTTACAACCATATGCACAAATCTCTATAAGCTATATCTAATTCTTTGTACAATTAATGTTCATACAGAACAATCAGAAAGGGACAACAACTAGAAAAAGAAGTAAGTGACTTCAATACACGCTGTGAGCATTTGTAAAACAATATTCATGTTTTTTATTCTTCTGACAAGTGACCGCACCAAAATAAAAATATGAAGAAGCATTGTGGTGTTATTTGGTGTGATTTAGATTTAACATATAGATTTAGATTGAACATTTAGATTTAACATTTAGGTGTAACATTTAATATTTGGATTTAACTATTTAAAATATTTCCAAGTTGACAAATATTGTTGTAAATGTGCAAGAAAGTGACCCTCAAAATTTCAGACCAGTTTTTTAAACATTATTTAAAGCTAAATGTGACAAAATGTTGCTGTTTTTTTCAGCGTGAGCCGCTTTACAGACAATGACTTTTGTTGTTATACTATACTATACGTTTTTATCATTTCTATGTATTATACTTTTACTTTTTTTATCTACAATATATATATATATATATATATATATATATATATATATATATATATATATATATATATATATAGTGCCTTACGAAAGTATTTGGCCCCCTTGAACTTTTTAACCTTTTGACACATTTCAGGCTTCAAACATAAAGATATAAAAATTTTAATTTTTTGTGAAGAATCACCAACAAGTGGGACACAATTGTGAAGTGGAACGAAATCTATTGGATACTTTAAACTTTTTTAGCAAATAAAAAACTGAAAAGTGGTGCGTGCTAAATGATTGGGCCCCCTTGCGTTAATACTTTGGAGAGCCACCTTTTGCTGCGATTACAGCTGCAAGTCGCTTGGGGTATGTCTCTATCAGTTTTGCACATAGAGAGACTGACATTCTTGCCCATTCTTCCTCGCAAAACAGCTGGAGCTCAGTGAGGTTGGATGGAGAGCGTTTGTGAACAGCAGTTTTCAGCTCTTTCCACAGATTCTCGATTGGATTCAGGTCTGGACTTTGACTTGGCCATTCTAACACCTGGATACATTTATTTGTGAACCATTCCTTTGTAGATTTTGCTGTATGTTTGGGATCATTGTCTTGTTGGAAGATAAATCTCCATCCCAGTTTCAGGTCTTTTGCAGACTCCAACAGGTTTTCATCCAGAATGGTCCTGTATTTGGCTGCATCCATCTTCCCCTCAATTTTAACCATCTTCCCTGTCCCTGCTGAAGAAAAGCAGGCCCAAACCATGATGCTGCCACCACCATGTTTGACAGTGGGGATGGTGTGTTGAGGGTGATGAGCTGTGTTGCTTTTACGCCAAACATATCGTTTTGCATTGTGGCCAAAAAGTTTGATTTTGGTTTCATTTGACCAGAGCACCTTCTTCCACATGTTTGGTGCGTCTCCCAGGTGGCTTGTGGCAAACTTTAGACGAGACTTTTTATGGATATCTTTGAGAAATGGCTTTTTTCTTGCCACTCTTCCATAAAGGCCAGATTTGTGCAGTGTACGACTGATTGTTGTCCTATGGACAGACTCTCCCACCTCAGCTGTAGTTCTCTGCAGTTCATCCAGAGTGATCATGGGCCTCTTGGCTGCATCTCTGATCAGTCTTCTCCTTGTCTGAGCTGAAAGTTTAGAGGGACGGCCAGGTCTTGGTAGATTTGCAGTGGTCTGATACTCCTTCCATTTCAAAATGATCGCTTGCACAGTGCTCCTTGGGATGTTTAAAGCTTGGGAAATCTTTTTGTATCCAAATCCGGCTTTAAACTTCTCCACAACAGTATTACGGACCTGCCTGGTGTGTTCCTTGGTCTTCATGATGCTCTCTGCGCTTTCAACAGAACCCTGAGACTATCACAGAGCAGGTGCATTTATACAGAGACTTGATCACACACAGGTGGATTCTATTTATCACCATCAGTCATTTAGGACAACATTGGATCATTCAGAGATCCTCGCTGAACTTCTGGAGTGAGTTTGCTGCACTGAAAGTAAAGGGGCCGAATAATTTTGCATGCACCACTTTTCAGTTTTTTATTTGCTAAAAAAGTTTCAAATATCCAATAGATTTCGTTCCACTTCACAATTGTGTCCCACTTGTTGGTGATTCTTCACAAAAGATAAAAATTTTATATCTTTATGTTTGAAACCTGAAATGTGTCAAAAGGTTGAAAAGTTCAAGGGGGCCGAATACTTCCGCAAGGCACTGTATATATATATATATATATATATATAGTTTAGCAGGATTCACTCATTAAACATTATTTAATATGAGCGGAGGAGTTTCTCTTTGAGATAATGCTGAGATAGAACTAAACAAGATTTCTAAAAAATCTGAGTATAGTATGGTGATAAAAGTGTGTTGGGCTTATATGGTTGCCATTTCACTCTTTACTTAGTTAATTAAACTATCTACTGAATTAGAAAGTTCTTTACTTGCTGGAGGGTGGAAACACTATGCTGTCGCCATCTTTGATTACCCGGTATGGCCAGGAGTCCAACCTGAGACCTAACACCCAACACTAATGTAGATAAATACATGGCTCTTTATTTAACAATGCATAACTCATAAGGCAACAACAGTTTCTTCATGGACAGCACAGAGAAACAATTCTGTCCGCCAGCTAATCAGCCCTCTAACTAGCACAGCAAACCAAACCACCACCCCCCCCCATGCAGGTAACCACACTCAACCACAACCACATTCAACAATTAAATACACACGCCACACTTTGCATAGGGTATTCAAGCCCACTTAACTGAATGCAGAACACAACACACTTGCTTTCACCACAGATCAGCACACTTTAATTTCCACTATAGACGCCTGTTTTAATTAACCTGGGCTAGAGGCTTGTATCCACCCGTACCAATCAGTTAACTCTCACCCAGCTTCCCCTGCGACCACGAGTCAATTATCGTTGTTGCAGCTTTAAAACCCAATAAAGTCTTGCATATATAAACAGTAAATAGGCCTACAGACAGAAATAGACAGGACTACACAGAAAACATTTAACAGACTCTATTCATATGACCCTCCAACAGCCCCTTCTCCAGTAGGGTTCAATACCGAGTCCTCTTGACTCTGAGGATGAGCTGAGGCACTGGTCACAGTCCCTGGACCTGGCGGGCTGGGCTCTGTATAGCTCCCCATTGAGGCCCCTCCAGTAATCTCTCCGCTCTCCAACATCAGTGCAACTGTATTGTGGATTTCCTTTTCCGACCGTTCATTGGCCTCCGAGTCCAACCCTCTTTTCCCTAGGGGGGGAACCTCAGCTGGACTTTGGGAGTTGGATGGCTGTTGTTGGGGTACATCACACCCCTTTTCAGTGGCCGATGATCCTGGCAAGTAAGAGAGAAAGGGTTTCAATCTATTGGAACAATTTCTAGCCCATCCCTCAACCACCACGACTCCATATACTTCTTTCACCCTTTCTTAAATCTGCTAAAAAGCCGCTGTAAAGTACTGGGGCTCGGCCAACAACGCCATTTATTTTTAACTTCAATGACTCTTCCCATCCAGCTAACTCAAACAGTTCAGCCCAATCGGACCATTCATTAAACGTTTCAGGCATTATGAGACTATTATTACTATTCCCCAGGGAAGCTACAAGGGTGCTGGCTGAAGGACTACTAGGGGGCTCAGGGCCCAGTCCATCAGGGGCTGGTGGGTTATTCTCAGGTTCTGACATTTTGCATTCCCTTTGAAAAGAAAACCAAATTTGTTCTACAACTAAAGTCAACCCCACCGCTGCCACCTAACACTTTAGGTTAGGGAAGAATTTAGCCGCTGGAGGGCGGGAACACTATGCTGCCACCATCTTTGAATAACTGGTATGGTCCGGAGAGACCTAAGACCTAACACCCAACACTGATGGAGAAAATACAGACTCCTTATTTAACAATGCAAAATTCATAAGGCAACATCAGGTTCTTTGTGAACAGCACAAAGACTGGTCAAACTAAAGTGTATCAAGCCTGTCCTCCAGCTAATCAGCCCCCCCCCCGGGGAACCTTCCGTGCCATCCATGATTTCAAACCATGACGTCTTAGTGTATTACCAACAGTAACCTTGGAAACGGTGGTCCCAGCTCTTTTCAGGTCATTGACCAGCTCCTCCCGTGTAGTTCTGGGCTGATTTCTCACCTTTCTTAGGATCATTGAGACCCCACGAGGTGAGATCTTGCATGGAGCCCCAGTCCGAGGGAGATTGACAGTCATGTTTAGCTTCTTCCATTTTCTAATGATTGCTCCAACAGTGGACCTTTTTTCACCAAGCTGCTTAGCAATTTCCCCGTAGCCCTTTCCAGCCTTGTGGAGGTGTACAATTTAGTCTCTAGTGTCTTTGGACAGCTCTTTGGTCTTGGCCATGTTAGTAGTGTGATTCTTACTGATTGTATGGGGTGGACAGGTGTCTTTATGCAGCAAACGACCTCAAACAGGTGCATCTAATTTAGGATAATAAATGGAGTGGAGGTGGACATTTTGAAGGCAGACTAACAGGTCTTTGAGGGTCAGAATTCTAGCTGATAGACAGGTGTTCAAATACTTACTTGCAGCTGTATCATACAAATAAATAGTTAAAAAATCATACATTGTGATTTCTGGATTTTTTTTTTTTAGATTATGTCTGTCACAGTGGACATGCACCTACGATGACAATTTCAGACCCCTCCATGATTTCTAAGTGGGAGAACTTGCAAAATAGCAGGGTGTTCAAATACTTATTTTCCTCACTGTATGTTTTCTAGATTATTGTCATTTATTGCACATGCTACCTTATATTTTTCATCTTAGCAACTTCGGTTTTGCATATTCTAAGATAGCTTTCAACCTAGCTAACAATTTTTGGTTCCCAGAACATTCTGGGAATGTTCATTTTTGGTTGCAGGAACGTTCCCTGAAGGTTAGGTTTGGTTTTGGTTGCATAAGAAAGTTGGTTTAACGTTCTGGGAACGTTAGTCTTTGGTTACATGGAACGCTCTCAGATTGTTCCCTAAAATTGCAACCTTTTAGAGAACGTTCCCCTAACGTTGCAACTTTTAGAGAACGTTTCACTAACGTTACAACCTTTAGAGAAAATTCCATTAATGTTGCAACCTTTAGAGAACGCTCCCCTTACGTTGTTAACCCCCATTACTTTCCCAGTGTTGGCAAACGCTAGCTAGTCTGTTAACAAGCCTCCAAGCAGACGTCCCACTTTAAATCCTAACGCTACCTGTTGCCTTTCACCATCCACTTATTTAACCGCTGTCGCATCCCTCGATCGGCAAATTAAATGACTAATAATTAAAATAGTTGACAATTATTATTCTGTTGATTGACTAATCCTTTAAGCATTAAATAGCTAGCCTTCTTTCATCATCTGTCCTACTTACTGTCGGCCTACAGCACAATGTCTGCTTTAAGAAGCTCAACATGCCAGTCTTTAATGTAGCAGACTGACATTTTGTGCCGGTCAGCACGGTTCACACAGTATTGTTTTAGCATGTATCAGAAATAACCCAAACGATATCTAACCCTACTTATGACACTGCTTCCCATATATGCAATGGTATGGAATAGGATGAGGGCCACATGTGAAAAAGTGTATTGAGATCTAACTTTAATCACAGAATTTTGAGAATAAAGTCAGAAACGAGTCACAGTTCTGAGATTAAAGTCAGAATGAAGAGATTGAAGTCTAAAACCTCTTTGGGTGGGGCGCCGAAACATTCTCGATGCAGTCCCACGGCTCTCCGTCAGGATGGTAGGTTTTGGAGCTTTTAATGGGTCACACAGCGACACCTGCTGGGCAGTTTTCCTAATTTTCTCAGATTTAGACCATTCTAAACCATAGTGCGTAGTTTCAGTCGCTCCCATGAGGAAATCTAAGACAAAACTGTCGGCGCGTCCACATGACACAAGCCTTCATGATTGCGCAAGACAAAGTTACGCACTAAAGCTTTAAAAAAAAAAATCTGAATTCACAGACAAAAAGTCTTAAAACAATCGATTCAGAATTCTGACTCTCACATGTGGCCCTAAATCTCTTCCATATTACCGTTAACCTGCGTTCTGATCCATACTATTAACCTGTTCATATTCTTGGCATTGTGTATACTTCTGCGGACTCTGTGGGTCATCGAGGGGGGGGGGGGGGGGGGGGACTTGGACCCCTACTTCATTTAATGGCAGGCTACAAACCAACTTTTAGGTGTATGCAGGCACTGGAACAGCACTCATTCCTATTTTGTACTGCAACTGTTTCCCTCGGGATACATTAAGTTCTATCGTATCTTATATTTTGATTGAAGAGGAAATTACAGTTCTTATAGGCTGATATGGTTTATTTTCAAGAACGTATTCCCTTTGTCTATCCTAGCATTAGTAAAATACAACAAATTAGGCGCAGTATTTAGAAAATAGGCATCATGTCAAACATGTAAAGCTGATAAAAATTTAAACATTGCACCAAATGTTTCTTCCATAAATAGGCACACTCATAACATACAACATAATTGCAGTTAGTAATAGGATTCCCTCCATACTCCATATGATTATAAAATCCAGCTGGAAAGCTTTACGTGTAACAAAGTTACACCTGCAGTAACAAGTATGCAACATTGACACATCATCACCTTTGAGGTTCATATGATGAACCTCTTAGCAACCTTATTTCCACATCCAGCAAACACAGAACCTGATCTTTCATTTGGAGCAGCGTCTCTGTCCACCTGATGAATGATATTCCAATAGTCACTCTCTTTTTAGTTGTTATTGGTCTCCACCAACTCCTGAGGAAAAAGGTTTCCACCTTTCTTACTGTCCGTCTGCTGGTGCTAACCACTCTGAAATCAGACGCTATGAGAGTAAAAGCTAAAACTCCCTGTTTGGCTCTATAAAGCTGAGGGGAGCTGTCGGTTCATCACTAGGAGCCACACCTCTCACGTGGTCAACCATTAGTATTATGGAATGGATTATTTGTCTATAGATTTAATGTTTGAATCTACATAAAAACAGAACTCTAATCCAATAGTGTAAGAAGATGCTCCCCTGGTGGCGTTACAGCTCTCTAAAGTGACCGCATGCTCCAAAAGTTTCTGCTGAACTTCTCGATCCATTTCGACAGTTTACAGTGTGTCAATACCACTTGGCTGGCCAGGTCTGAGATCAGTCTAAACAGGAATAAACAGTATCATGTAGGAAATGATCTAAATCAAAGATTTTATCATAGGAATACTATTGGCTATACTATTTTCAAATTGCATGTAGAAAATTTAAAAAAAGATAATTTAATCAAGCCAAAACTTTGGATTATTGGTATTCCCCTGAAACATAAACCTTTACAAATCCCAGTAAGGTCGGCTACACCCCGGGTGCGCGGGTGCGCGGCGCGAGCGTGTTGGAAGCGTTTCAAGGCAAAATAAAACATATGTCATGTTGACACAAATACATATTAATAAATGACATGTTGACGTTTAAAAGTCTCTTGGTTTTGACATAAATGCATATATAAATGTAAAAAAGAAATTTATTTTCAAATATTGCATCTGTCATACAGAACAAAATATTCTATAACCTATTTTGCCTTTAATCAAATCGGTAGCATATATATTTATATGTTTACCCATCTTTCAGAGTTTGAATGTGTCGGTGCCATGTCCCGAGATAGTCCTCCCTGTAGGTCACCTAGCAGCGCCGCGTCAAACCCGTTTCTGGTGTGTAGGACATAGAAAAACCCACAGGCAATAAAACCTTTTAACAAGTCATCCCTGAGTGCTAGATAAGACTGAGACAACACTGCACCAAGTACAACCTGCACAATAGGTCTATCTACATATTAATCATTACTAGTTAAGCAGTTGCACATTTTGTATTCCCAACTAAATATATATATATATATATATTTTAATATTATTTCATGTATATTGTATTTGAGTATAGTGTATCCTATTTCATGTATGTTCTATCCTAATATTAAATGTATATTTTTATTCTGTGCGACTGATATTTTGCTGCTCTAACACTAATTTCCCATTTTTTTGGGATCAATAGCTATCTATCTATCTGCAGCTGACATGCAACAGAAACACCACGCTCAGGCCACGTAGCCAGTGTGTAGCCAGCCTAACTACTGGAAGTGTGTAATATATAATACATCCTATTTTATACCATAGAAATCAACAATAAATCTGGTTAGCTGGAGGCTGCTGATGTTCATTTGGACATTATTTTAGTGGCCATGACATACATGGGATAATGCACACATTATTATTCTACATTGAATTTCAGAGTTTTCCATGTGAAATCTCCATCCCATCTTTTTTTATCCTTGCTTCTGTTTGGTTAGGAGTCTGTGTCTGACTGCTTCTCTACATGAAGAACTGAGCCAGCATGTTGGCCATGCCCAACAGGATCAGGAAACTGTGGAAGAGGGCTGATGGCCAGCGGAGCAGCCCCTGCCTTCTCAGGGAGATCATGTGGACTAAGGCAGGGAAGACGAACACTAGAGCCAAGCCACATGTTGCTCCAGAAAACCTGCAAGGAGATGGAGTTAACATCAGTACGTTTTATATAGGATTCATTTACATAGTAAACTAGTGCATTTAACTTAGGACTTTATTTGCTTCCTAAAGACAGCACTAAAAAATGAAGTGCAAAGTCTGTACGGCTGCGTTCACACAGCCTGTGTTTGAGCTGTGGTTTGAGGCGGTGCGAGAGTCCCGTACAGGAAACAGGAAACATCCCTGCCTCCGTCTCTGCCATAACAAAGTTTAAAAACGCCAAACACGAGCTCTGAACTGCCCAGGAGTTTGGGGAACAGCTGACTGTTTCCTGCAACAACATCCGGTTACACTTTACTGGTATACAGTGCCTTGCGAAAGTATTCGGCCCCCTTGAACTTTTCAACCTTTTGACACATTTCAGGCTTCAAAAATAAAGATATAAAAATTTTATTTTTTGTGAAGAATCACCAACAAGTGGGACACAATTGTGAAGTGGAACAAAATCTATTGGATATTTTAAAAGTGGTGCGTGCAAAATTATTCGGCCCCTTTACTTTCAGTGCAGCAAACTCACTCCAGAAGTTCAGCGAGGATCTCTGAATGATCCAATGTTGTCCTAAATGACTGATGGTGATAAATAGAATCCACCTGTGTGTAATCAAGTCTCTGTATAAATGCACCTGCTCTGTGATAGTCTCAGGGTTCTGTTGAAAGCGCAGAGAGCATCATGAAGACCAAGGAACACACCAGGCAGGTCCGTAATACTGTTGTGGAGAAGTTCAAAGCGGTTGGATACAAAAAAGATTTCCCAAGCTTTAAACATCCCAAGGAGCACTGTGCAAGCGATCATTTTGAAATGGAAGGAGTATCAGACCACTCCAAATCTACCAAGACCTGGCCGTCCCTCTAAACTTTCAGCTCAGACAAGGAGAAGACTGATCAGAGATGCAGCCAAGAGGCCCATGATCACTCTGGATGAACTGCAGAGAACTACAGCTGAGGTGGGAGAGTCTGTCCATAGGACAACAATCAGTCGTACACTGCACAAATCTGGCCTTTATGGAAGAGTGGCAAGAAGAAAGCCATTTCTCAAAGATATCCATAAAAAAGTCTTGTCTAAAGTTTGCCACAAGCCACGTGGGAGACACACCAAACATGTGGAAGAAGGTGCTCTGGTCAGATGAAACCAAAATTGAACTTTTTGGCCACAATGCAAAAACGATATGTTTGGCGTAAAAACAACACAGCTCATCACCCTCAACACACCATCCCCACTGTCAAACATGGTGGTGGCAGCATCATGGTTTGGGCCTGCTTTTCTTCAGCAGGGACAGGGAAGATGGTTAAAATTGAGGGGAAGATGGATGCAGCCAAATACAGGACCATTCTGGATGAAAACCTGTTGGAGTCTGCAAAAGACCTGAAACTGGGACGGAGATTTATCTTCCAACAAGACAATGATCCCAAACATACAGCAAAATCCACAAAGGAATGGTTCACAAATAAACGTATCCAGGTGTTAGAATGGCCAAGTCAAAGTCCAGACCTGAATCCAATCGAGAATCTGTGGAAAGAGCTGAAAACTGCTGTTCACAAACGCTCTCCATCCAACCTCACTGAGCTCCAGCTGTTTTGCAAGGAGGAATGGGCAAGAATGTCAGTCTCTCTATGTGCAAAACTGATAGAGACATACCCCAAGCGACTTGCAGCTGTAATCGCAGCAAAAGGTGGCTCTACAAAGTATTAACGCAAGGGGGCCCAATAATTTTGCACGCACCACTTTTCAGTTTTTTATTTGCTAAAAAAGTTTAAAATATCCAATAGATTTCGTTCCACTTCACAATTGTGTCCCACTTGGTGATTCTTCACAAAAAATAAAATTTTTATATCTTTATGTTTGAAGCCTGAAATGTGTCAAAAGGTTGAAAACTTCAAGGGGGACTGTATGCTGTACATAAGAGTGACATGACACGGTCATGAACGTGTCATAAACATTGATGACATAATGCTTCTTTTAGCAAGTGTCATTTGGTTTTGTCATGACAAGTTAGGGTTCATGTGTCATGACAGTGTCTTGTCACTCTTATGTAGATACCTTCAAGTAAAGTGTTACCCCAAAAAATCTCTCCCTGTCTTAGAATTAACAATTACAATTAATGAACCATTAGCTTTCATACAGAATCTGTGAATAATGAAGTTAAAAGATACCTTATGATGGATCCAATATTGGGATAAAACTTGGCCATCAGGACACCAGCTCCAACGATAAAGATGTTCAGTACCAGAACGTGGAGGAAACTAAAGAGAGACAGTGTGAAAACACAAGATATGCTGAAGGACTGAAAACTTACTGCTACAAAAAACTGTTACAGAGTTCATCTGGATTTATTCTCATCCCGAATTATTTTTTTGCTGGTCATTTCTGTTTTGTAAATTCTTATTTGTTTGTTTTTTGCTATTGTGCTTGTTTCGGTTATGCATGTCCAAAGAATGCCTCTAAAACTAGAATAATACCTTAATCTCACAATCAAAAGATGCTAAATTCAGAAAAAGGCCTTATTTGGAATATCCACACGGAATATGCTGTTTACATGACCTGTAATAAATACAGAATATTGTCATACTTGGAATAATAGTGGAATATTGGTGTGCGTGTAAACATAGTCAGTCAGTCTGTCTACTGAGCAGGCAGTTGAGTGTAGAGCTTTTCTGCTGCTGGAAATCTAATCTAAAAAAGAGGCCGAAGTGCTCCACTGAGCTGCAGTTAACCTAAATAAATTACAAACGTAAAAACACAATAGCTGGATGTATTACTATGGTAAAGCCAGTTGCTTTAAGAGGTCAAATAAGGAAGGAGGGGGAGCTGACAAAGGATTTGAGGCTTAATACTACTAATACCAATAAATTGCCTGGACCAATATATGAGCTAATATATCAGTATGTAGTCGGCTGATAAGCAACAAGAACTGACAGAAAAATGTCAAATATTTGTCAAAGGTCATTTAGAAACAGCGTCTCTCTATTTGCTCCCCAGACAGAATTTGCACTTTAAAATGTCTTGGGCAGTATTCTTTAATAATTCATTTTATGGCTCCTTAGCTGCTGGGTTGAAAAATGACTAGGAGCAGTTTCTCATTATCTGTATCGGCCTCAAAAATAATTATTATTAGGTGGGCTATATTGAATACCCCTGAATGTAAAATAGTCCAGCAGCTGTTTGGCAACATAAGACAAAGGAACATTCAGACAAATCTGTGACAAATGCTTGTAAGATGCACTTTGGCCAGATACATGCAGCAGTTGTATAAAAAAGGCGACAAAAACTGGAAACTCTTCTTACATACACTGATTGCATATTCCAACTAAGTTTCAAACAAATCAACAAGTCAAGATGCAGCAGCTAGTGTCAGAATTAGTAATGTACTACTTAAAAGGAGATGTAACAAAATTGTCATTCAGTCTAAATTTTAGGCTAATATTATTTCACAATACTTTAAGATGTTTGTTAAAATTTAAAACACATTGTCATAAAAAAAGAAGTTATAATTGTCCTTAGGCTCCCGTGCAGGTCTGCTTTCACAGAAACAACAACTTCAATAATAATATCCCTCAGTGCTACCTGGGGTAATGATTGCCGAAGATCTGGCCCATCATCTGGACCCGCACCAAGTATCCCAGCAGGGGGTAGACTGTGATCATCTGAAACAACAGGAAGGTCCGAGCCACAAACACCATCACATCACTGGTGGGGAAGTTATCTAAGAAGTTCTGTAGGAGAGAAGAAAGCAGTGGATGGTTTGGTTGGGTGGGGTGGGCTTTTAATTTGACAAATCTGTAGGGAAGCTAGTCACGATTATCATGATATTTGGAACTGTTTGGAACTGTGAAATCTGTTTCACATTTTGGTCGCCTATAGTCTTGTTCAGCGTTCTGCCAACCAAGCTATCTAGCTAATGCTGGTGTTAGCTGGTAATTTAAGGGAAAGTCTGCTGATTTTCTGTTCTGTCGTACATGCAGATGAATGTCTCCAGTACCCGGAGGCCCTCTGGGTGACACACTACAGAAAGGTTGACAATTTGCAATTTTCCCTCTTTAGCGTTTAGCTTAGCGTCATGAAATCAAACAGCACTGGCTTGGCCACGTCATCCTGCCCAGCTGCCCCCTCTCGTCCAAACACTTCTGGGCATTCTGCCCACGCCCAAAATGCAAAGTGCTGGCTTCAAGATGGCAGTCCAGAACCCAATAGGTGATGTCACTGATAATACGTCCATTATTTTATACAGTCTACAGTCTGAACCAAAAATGAAACACTTGTTCTTGGCCATGATCAAGTTATAGTTATTAGTAAAGTTTATATGGCAAAAAAAAAAAATAAAACACTGAACAAAAAGAAAAGAAAAAAAGTTAAGAAAACTAAAGCATTAATCTCACCGGCTCAATGCAGTCCTTGGAGAGAGGAGGTGAGGGAAAGGCAGCAAAGATCAACACTCCCACATAGAGATAGGTCAGCCCTACTAGAAGATAAGCCACAGACAGGTCCCGCACCTGAAAGCACCAAAACACACACCTCAGGCTCAACATCACTGTACTTACTGACTTTTCTCAGATCAATAAACCATGTTGTGACTAGATGTAGCTGATAGAGACATCTTTCACTCTGTTGGTACAGTTACACTCATGCTTGAAATACACTCGTGCATAGGACCTTTAGAGAGATGTGGGGGGGGCAACACATGGATGAGCGCCCCGAGCAGTTTGGGTCTGGTGCCTTACTCATGGGCAACCTGGCAGTGCCCAGGAAGTTAACTGGCACATCTCCAGCTACCAGTCCACACTCCGTACATTGGTCCGTACGGGGACTTGAACCAGCAACTCTCCAAATCCCAAACCCCCACTGAGCTACTGCCACCCCAAATTTATGATATGATATTTTATTTGACACTTTTTTCTTGTTTCTGAATTTGACATTAAAGGCGGTGACATAATTCACTCAGAATAACAACGAGAAACAACTGGGGAGACTGGACTGTGCTAGCTAAAGAAAGTCCCCAGATTAGTAGAACATAAATGCATGTTTGTAGTATTTAAAGCTGGACAGGAGCATGGCTGCATGAGGCTCACATTGTTCTCTTGGTGTCTGTTGTTCTTCATTAACGTGATGATGCAGTTGTGAATGAAGAAGGCCAGAGTGAGGACACCAGTGAACTGAGGAAAGAGCAGTCTGAACTCTGAAAGAACCAAGAACAAGACAAAAGTTATACATTTAAATATAATATATAATCTACATGAGTGCTGTAAAAACTCACTTGTGAATCTTCCAAGGTAATATGATCAGTGACAAAGAAATGATAAAGATATTTCAACATGTATAGTGTCTTCCACTTCACCAATTAGGCCATGCTAATGCTAATATAATAAGTAATACAATAATCAGTTAAAAATTTAATCTTTTGATTGGAAACCAAAATAGGTTGAGCACCAATTATCTCCAGAAATAGCATTACTTCATACAGACAACAGGGTTTATCTCTTTAGGAGCATGAATGTGTTTCATTTCATAGCATTCTGACTTTCAGATTATGAGATCTGTTGCATGCAAAATATAATATTTTGGCCCTAAGGTGGCGCTAGAGGAAAGCTCATGGAGTGTCCAGAATGAGAAAAGGTTCATCCTCTGGGGGGCACCAATGAGCAGATTACATTTTAATGTTAACCAACTAAATTATTATGACAGTCATAAGACAGAGAAAATTTGGGCAAGATGGTGGAGCTAGGGAAAGGGTAAAGAAGGTTATTAATATAACTAATAATATCAAACTGCATGGCAGAGTTGGTCATCAACCAAAGGACTGAGCACAATCACCATCCCTATGCCAGAAGGCCAAAATCACTTCAACCCCCAATTACATCAACGGACACAGTAATACACTCACCAATGTAAACTCTGATCAGCGGAATACAATATCTCAATTTATACCACGATCTCAATAAATACAATAATATAGTGCCATTTTCATAAGACTTATTGACAAATTGATAAAAGATAATATAGTGAATACCTATGTCTGCTTTTGGCTAATCCACCAGAATTAATACCTATCCAACCACATTGATGTAATAATCATATAAAAATCGATAAAGCAATTCTTTTTATTGATCAGCAACATTGTATTCAATGGCCTTATACACCCAAATATGTAAAGGGGGAAGAACCCTTTTCAATCTGGACTTCAATCAGGAATCAATATCCTCCTATATATAATGGGACTACAGTTAGCTAGAGTTATGTCTAATATGTCCATGTGACTTGCTGTGGAAAGATAAATAAATAATCTGCAAGAGGCTTACCTGCGACATAGAACTGGTTTGTGTCAAACCAGTGGAACTCTAGGTGGAAGCCAAGGTGGACAGCTTTAATCGTTACCAGCACAATCAGGTAGACCACGGATATGGTGCCTGGACAAAACAGAAGGACACAACAATGGATGGATGAATGAATGAAACAGCACACAGCATATTTACAAGAAAAAATTAATATTACAAATTACAATTTGTAATATTTAAATGTAAGGGAAGACAGACAGGTCTTTTGGTAACAAAGTAATAACCAGCTGGGATTCTGACCAGACGTAAACCTCTTAAAATGAATGTGCTTTGAGAGACACACACACACACACACACACACAGTATATATGTATACTGTTTATACAGTATGTATGTATACTGTTTATACAGTATGTATGTGTTCAGAGTGCAAGTTAACAGTACTGACCCAGGCTTAAAGGGTTAACAAACTCTAGAGTTTACACTAAACCTAGAACTGACCTATTATACTATTTACCTTCGACATGCTGGCTGATTTAGCTTAGGGCTCGGCAATTTATCAATATTATATTGACATCAATGTATGAAGCTAAATATCATCTTAAATTCTGGATACCGTAATATAGTGAAATGACACGATTTGTCTTTTCCTGGTTTTAAAGGCTGCATTACAGTAAAGTGATGTCATTTTCTGAACTTACCAGACAGCTGTTGCATTATTTGCTTTCACCCACTTAGTCATTGTATCCACACTATTGGTGATTATTTATCAAAACTCTTATTGTGTTAATATTTAAGAATAAATAACACAGCAAATATAATAGAGTTAGTGCTTGGACCTGAGGACTTCACAAGGGCTTATAATGTCAGTTAGCTGTTACTTTCACAGTCATCATTGTACTAGGTAAAGTTGTTAATATTTTTTGGAAGCACCAATAGTCAACCCTACAATATCGACATTGACGTATTTGGTAAAAAATATTGTGATATTTGATTTCTTTCCCATATCACTGCACTCTAATTTAGCTACTTGGTTACCTCATACACCTGCAGTCAGATATTAGGTTATTTTAAACTGAAGTAAAACATCATAAAGTCCAACACACTGGCAACTAGCTGGCTGACAAACATCAATTAATGGGGTTTTAATCTTTAGCTGGGATTCAAAGACAACCAAAGACCTAAAGAAGCCCACTGTAATTTTTAGAGCACCTCCCCCTAGGTCACTGCTGTTTCAAAACTCAACTGTGAGTTTAAAAAAAAACTGCTTTTAATTAAGGTAATGCGCACGCCTTCTGACTTATCCCAAACACCGTTACCCACTCTTCATGTCATTGCTCTTGCCCCATCTTACCCAAGAAAGTAAACCGTGCGAAGAAGGCGGCTGAGCGGAAGCAGAGCAGCGGCAGCAGCATGACGATAAGGTAGAGGGGTACGGTGTTGGTTTTGCTCCACCAGTGTTGAAAGGAGCTGCCATCAGAAGTGCCATTTCCACTGTCACTGATGAATAGCGTTCTCATGGTATGGTTCCCTCCAGGGACAGTGTTTGGGTATGGACAGATGACTGGTGATCACACAAAAAAAAGAAGAAAAAAAAAAGAAAAAAAAAGCATTGAGATTATTATTAGTCATTATTACTAGTCATTTTTAAGAATTGTGCAGTCTAGACATGAAGTTGCAGAATATTTCACAGAATCTGTGGTACTGTGACAATCCACAATACAGACATATTCACTAGAGACTGCAGCTCCTTTTCTGGGAAACAGTTTGAGCTTATTGGCAGTACTGTGAGTTTTACTTGTGTTACCTGAAGCTGTTGCTAATAAGTGTGAGTAAACAGACTCACCCTGATTTCACTTCTCCATCTCGTTTGCCCTGCACACCCACAGTACCATTATTGTTGTTATTACTAGTAACATTGTTTTCTAATTTAGCTCTTTGTAACCTCTATATAGTTGGTTTTACAACCAGACAGAAGTTACACAGAACGGATACATTGTTTGTTAAGACATGATCAAATAAAGATCCAGGGACGTTAAGTGACAACGACCTATCGCACAAGTCCAAGAAGTCATTGTGCCAGTACTCCAGGTTGAAAGAGTTGGGTTTGCGTTCTTTCAAATTTAATAGAATAATCAATTTGCCAGATCAAAAATTCAATGAACATTTTGTACAATTTTGCCTAATATACATATAAGTATTTGGGCAAGGCTTGATAAGAATTCTAGAAGAACATGACAGGTCTTCAACAAACTCGGACCAAAACTGTTTAACAAGCAGACAGTACGACAATACTGTAAGTGCATGAGCGTACCCTCTACTTCACAACCATCCAGCCAGCACAATTTGTCAAAATTCTGACATTGAAAGGGAATTGAGGACCAAATTCTCACAATGTGTCTGAAGTTGAAAGTTGAATAGGGTCAGGGACTCACCTTTATCTGAGCCGTTGGTTCCAAACTCTGAATCTGACATGTTGACATTGTGAGCATAGTCTGTAGACAGGAGAGGAAACCATCAGTTCAAAGCTCTTCTTGCATATTTTAGTGGTAGAACCACTAATAACACAATCTCTGCACTAAATAACCATTATGTGTCATCTCAACATTGCTATGATTTCATTTCTCTCGACAGACAGAGCCAACCACCTATTCTCCCGACCATCTTGCTCTGCATTTGTTGAATCACCTTTAGAGTGTACGTTGGTGCAGAATTTGAAATGTCAAAAGAGGTTTGGACACTAAAAAAGGTCAATACTGATGTGTAATTCCATTATATTTGCAGAACAGATAAATAACCTATGATGTAGTGAATTTGACCATGTCAGCTTACTATAATACCTAATGCAATCTATCAAATGTCAGCGCAATACAAAATCCCATTTTCTACGATTGTGCAAATATCCTTTGTTGTCATTTGTATCTTGCCTTGCTGTATCTGTTTAAATATGGACAAAATGTACTGAACATTACTCTCAATGAGTGAGAAGTTTGATCTTCTTAAAACCTGAGTGTTGTAGAACATGCATTACACATAGATACAAAATTACTATATATTTGTATCATGGCAAAATGTTACTAAAGAGCCAAATTTTATTAATTTCTTTTTCTTTGGTTGCCATTTTAAAACTGGCCAGATGAAAATTGATGATTTATCAACACTGTCTTTGTCAAATAAAAAACAAATTAAAAATGAAAGCCATAACCAAGTCAGACAACTGTAATTATATGCAACAAACATCAGCCATGTTGAGAATTGGGAAGAGAGCTGGGAATTTTGGGGATTTTTTTTGGGATATGGGTGCTAAAACAATACTTTCACTGCGTCTATGTGGTAACACCAGAGAGCAGCACAGGTGTTTATGCGGCACCGAAATGAGGCACCAAAATCCATGTTTTCATTCGGTCCGGGTTTTGGTAAGCAAACTGAACTACATACTTAGGTGATACCTCTTTTCTGGTAATGACAAGAGCATTGGGACTTACTGTAGATGGACTGTCCGGTGTTGTAGAAGAAATTGGACATGAGGACCCAGTAAACCACCATGGCTCCAATAAGTGACACCATCGAGAAGAACAAGCTGGACCACTTGCCAAACTTGCCAAAGTAGAAACTACAAACATCAGGGAATTCCCAGTCGGATGTGTCCACACCCCCCTGGAGAGAACACAGACAATAAATACATGTGGAAATCTTTCTGTCATGTCACAGACCAGATCTTTGGGTACATTTTGGTTTCTCAATGCTCATGCCTTTAACATGGTTTAGAGAAAATCATCTACAATCAGAGTCATTAGCTTTCCCTGCAGCCTTTTGCTTTCAGAATTACCAGTCCTTACCCTGCTCTGTGTGGAAGGGTTCAGATCATAGGTAGGTTCAATAGGTCCAAGATAAAACACATCACAACATTAAAACCTAAGGGAGCCAAGTACAATTTCCAAGGAGAAACATCTAATCAGCAAGAACCAACAGATGGCAGAAGGGTTCTTTACAACAACTGATTGAGTTTCTCAAAATTAACACAATGGAATACGCCATTAGTTTACCGACGTGAATTGTCAATGAAGTTCCGTTGGAGCCCACTTTACCTTCGTTATTTTGTGTCTGTAACTCACTCACGGGAAAGGCAACATGTTGCCACACGGTGACTTCAGGAAAGTAGGATGTTACAGTTCTGGATTTCTGACTCTGGCGGTGGCAAAGGTGATTGGAAAGTGCAGCAGCAGGCTACCGCTAAGCTAACATTACCTTGTGTCTTTAGCTGACTGCTACCAGCCGGAAAGCTACCATGCATCTGTTTTTCTTCCGATGTGTGCAAGTAGGCGAGGTATGATAGAGAAGAATATATTTTCCAAATCGATTTACGATTTAAAATTTAAATCATCACACCCCTAATCTCAAGAAACCATTTTTGCACCTTGAGTGTTTTCTATTTCATGTACTGTTCTCTGCAATATACTTCAATCCTAAAATTTAAAAAATACAAATGTACTGTGTATGTTGAGTTTTTTTTGTTTACTTTTTTATATTACTGTAAAAAGAAACTCCTGAACCAACCAGAGTATAATGTACTATATATATACACTATAGATAAACTAGAATACATGGCATTTTGTGCAGAAGCTTAGTGATAGAAGCAGATTATTTAAAAGTACCTTGTAAAGTTTTTGACAACTAAATGCTTTTGGCATGAGACACAAAACAAATCTCACACCAAATATGAGAAATCTACAAAGCTACTCCTTGAAAAAATAAAACCATAGCTATGAATCTTTCTTACACACACACACACACACACACACACACACACACACACACACACACACACACACACACACACACACACACACACACACACACACACACACACACAGTATAAACAGTATATATACTGTTTATACAGTATGTATGTGTTCAGAGTGCAAGTTAACAGTACTGACCCAGGCTTAAAGGGTTAACAAACTCTAGAGTTTACACTAAACCTAGAACTGACCTACTATTTACCTTCGACATGCTGGCTGATTTAGCTTAGGGCTCGGCAATTTATCAATATTATATTGACATCAATGTATGAAGCTAAATATCATCTTAAATTCTGGATACCGTAATATAGTGAAATGACACGATTTGTCTTTTCCTGGTTTTAAAGGCTGCATTACAGTAAAGTGATGTCATTTTCTGAACTTACCAGACAGCTGTTGTATTATTTGCTTTCACCCACTTAGACATTGTATCCACACTATTGGTGATTATTTATCAAAACTCTTATTGTGTTAATATTTAAGAATAAATAACACAGCAAATATAATAGAGTTAGTGCTTGGACCTGAGGACTTCACAGGGGCTTATAATGTCAGTTAGCTGTTACTTTCACAGTCCTCATTGTACTAGGTAAAGTTGCATATTCCCAGTGCAGTTACTCTCGTTTTAAGCATTTTCTAGAAATTAATGACTATCTCAAAAAGAAAAAAGAAAACTAGTGCTGTCAAACAAATAAATATTTAATCACATTAATGTGATAGTTAACTCACAATTAATCACCCATCTATTTTATTTTATCTATTCTTAATGTCCCTTGATTTTTTTTCGCTCACTTTGTACAAATGTTTTTTTTTTATTGAAAACAAACCCCCCCGCCCCAAACATATAACCTACTGTAGTGTTCAAGACCCCCCCATTGTGCCCATTGTTTTGTTTCCAGTCTAGCTAGATCCAGTGGGTATTGTAGTTTTTTTTTACTAGTTGCTGCATGTGAAAAAACTACAAAGTTTGCTAGGCCAAAAAGAATGTTAATCTCGCGATAAAAAAATTGTTGTTAAAATGGGTTTGCATTAACGGCATAAATAACACGTTTAACTGACAGCACTAAAGGAAACAAAGTAAAGGGGAAATTGCTGTGCTAGTATCCAAAATAATGACACTCAATTCTATGAAATTATTGAAAAACATTGGTTTGTATCAGAAACATAATCTAATAAATTTTCAAAACTTTAAAAATGGATTTCTGTACTAAAACTTGTAAGCCACCATTAGCAGAATCATTTATTCTAAGTGTAGCTGGACTTACGTATTGCCTTTGGTGATTTGAGAGCAATGTAACAACAGTAGAGCATCAGCAGGCCTGTGAAGATGAGGATGAGGATCCCCAGAGTGAAACCAGCCTAAAGGGACAAAGACAACTATGGCTTTTCAAATTTCACTTTTGTCCTGTAGTCAAATGTAATGAGCAATGATGCAAAGCTAGTCATTTCAGAAGTGGCTTTTAACAAACCAAGGACTTGAAGTATGTGGAATAAAGCGAATCACCTGCTTTATACCCCAAGGTATGCTTAGTATCGATGTGCCCATCATTGTGTTCCATATAGCAAATCTGTGTGGAGAGAAAAGCAAGGTGATAATCAAAGTAAGAGAGCAATTAGCTCAGGTTCATTTACTGACTGATTAGACAGTTGAGCTGACAGGGCTTACATGGTGATGATACTGGGGTTTTTAGAGGAGTGGTCGCTGCCTTTCACCTTGAAAGCTGTCCCCAGTGGGCTGTAGATGTAGAGTTCTTCTTGCCGGGGGATCACATGGTTTGGAGGACTCTGAAGAAGAAAAGATAACAGCCGGATGCTAAAGATAAATCCTCACAGGTACGGTAACATGAGCATGTATGAAAAATTCAAGGCTTTACGTTCACATTATGGTTGTTTAATATACAGAGGCAAGAAAACAATTCTTACGAAATATAGCTTACCACAATAGCACACTCTACCAGTAACAGTTCATTAAGCTGAGAGGATTATTTTAAAGTTAAAACGCATTAAAACCTCAAGAACACCTCAGTGGTTTGTCTGTAATCAGCATTACCTATAAGGATGACCTTGCAGCGAGGAAGGCCAGTCGGATTGCACTGTAGAAGTTAAGTGTGATGATAGGGAGAGGCCCAATTCCAATGGGTGCGAAATTCATTAGGGATTAGGGTTGTCCCAATGCCGAATTTCAAAGGCCGTGAGGGTGTGAGTACACACTTACAGAGCCCTAACCCTGAGTCTGCATCGATGCACACTTCAAAAGGGAATTACCCACAGTTCAATGCGTTGTGACGTTTATTGCGGAGACCAGGGGGAACTCCTGAAATTACGAATGTAGACAACAGCACGCCACACGACCACGGAGCAGGGCGGACCTGTTGTCCAGCTCGTAAAACAGGAGGGCGTCTCCCGGGCCTCGGCCGTGTGGAAAGCAACAAACTTAAAATGAAAATACTCAAATCGGCAAGTGTCAGTAACATCTTTGTTATTAAACGTCGCCATGGTAACATGTGATTTTGTTAAATGCTGATCCAATCCCATTTCTACCTATGTGGCCTCACACACTCACTCACTTACTTTAAAACAAGACTTTTTAAAACAGCATGAAACTGAATGCCAACCTCACGGCTTTGTGAGGGGTGTGTACTGTAATAAAAAAATTTATACTATAGATGTGCATTAACAGCTCTTATTCTATGAACTAAATTTACAGAATGGAAGAAAAAGAATGTGTGCATTAGGATGTGTTACAATTAGTTCTAGTATTAACTATAACATAATATTTGATGTCATGTATGTCACTGTTGCTTGCTCTGGAGGAAACTGTTGGGTCCTTGTAAATTCTGGAGTGTGGTCTAGACCTACTCTAACTGTAAAGTGTCTTGAGATAACTCTTGTTGTGAATTGATACTATAAATAAATTGAAATTGAAATTGAAATTGAAATAGATAAAATGTAAATAATTGCTTCAATGATTGTTTTCACCCCGTTGTGCTTTTGAGTCTAAAGGTTGCGTCAAAGGAGCGGGGGATAAAGAGCTGGGCTCCGGGGAAAATCTGTATGAATGGGAAGGGAGGCCAGGGGATTACCTAGGGCGTTAAATGTTCTAGGTTTGCCACTCCGGGCACAGGAATGAGGGTGGACTTCTTGAAGCACGTGGTTATGACAGACTGAGCCAGTGACAGGTTGAATATCATTGTGAATACCTGGTATATTGAGTTTGAGGACCCGCTCCTTGAGACTGTCAGGTCCTGCTGCTTTCTTGGTATTCACAATCTTGAACCTCCTCCTGACGTTATTACCAGTAACGGAGATATGGTGAGAGGTGCACCCACCCACCCATTAACCCCAGCTTCAGTCCTGTCAACTTTTTGGCTTCAAAGCAACCAAAATTGTTTAGCTCAGAGAAGGGGGTGGGCTTGTAATCTGTCATGGTTGTTAGATCTTTCCACATGCTTCAGGGGTCTCCCTTCTGGAATTTGAGAAATATTTGAGAAAGTTTCTCATCATTTTGAGATATTAAATCAATACTTTTTCATTCATTTGAGGTACTTTCTCATTATGTTGAGATAATAAGTCCATATTTTGAGACATACTGTACATTTATAGAGAAGGTAGGCCATTATTACTAATATCTCCCACATGACAGAATGAGCTAAAGGTGTAATAGGTAATAGTATTTAAAATAGTTACTGCAGTACAAATTCAAAATACTGGGGAGAATTGTCTCCTCCGCCCCCTCCTCCCCAGATACGTTGGTTGCCAGGCTGAGACCGTAGCATCCACAACAATGTTGCTAGACGCGTGTCTCACATAGCTAGACATTACTCCACAGCGGAGTAGCTAACGTTAGATGCTGGCTATATTATGACAGTCATAGAAGCCCGTGCTTACAAAGGTCATTCTCACATTGTTCGGCTTAGAATTATGGAGGAACGGCTAAAAACACAACTACCTCGCTGTCCTCTCCACCCAACAGAGAGACACACTTCCTCTGGTTAGAATTATAGTAGGAACCGCTTAAAATAACACTACCTCGCCGTCCTCTCCACCCGACTGAACACAACAGTGTATTGGCTTAGAATTACAGCAACAATTGGAAATTAGCCAACTCGGCGTCCTTTTGGGCTCTAAACTGTCTCCATCTTTCAAAAACCTCTCCAATATTCACATGGGGTTTTTAACGTCTCTGAACTGTTAGAAACATGCCATCTTTTTTGATTGGGCACAATCTATCTCCATTTATCCTGTTCATGTGTAGGTAGGACGATTAATCGGAAATGTATCAACATCGACTGTTTGATGTATTTTTCCCATGACAATAATTTTGATCATTTATTCCTAGTGATAGGCCTACTTTCTCCTTAAAAACATTTTACCGCATGTGTAGTACCACGTGACTTTGCCCAACTAAGTCAAACGCATGTAAAGCATAAAGGAGAATAACTAAACGCCAAGTCCAAGTCAACTGAGCAACTTGTTCCCAACAAAACGCAGTGTCCGTCGTCTGGAAACATTTTGGCTTTAGAAAAGATCATTCAGAACAACGGGATTAATTATTGTTCATTTCAGTATCAAGGTAAAAAGTGCAATTAATGGTGTTTTGGATTTTAGGTCATGTCGTCCAGCCCTTTGTGTAGGTGCTATAACACTGTACTAGGTAGGGATGCAACCTACTAGCAGTCTGTCAGAAGAGCCTGTCAGTCTGCTGTAGTAATGGACTCTGCTGTTGAGGATGGCAGCCTCTGCAGAGATTCTCTCCTGCGGGTCATCACCTACGATATTCCTGGGCTCTACGTGGAAGGGCCTAGAAGAAGCAGACATCATGACATTACTAGCAATATTCCATCTGTCAAATCATTTTCATAATCCATTAAATGTTTAATTCACACATTATTTGTTCCAGCTTCTACAATGTGAGGATTTGCAGCCCTTTTCCGCTTCATAGTATCATTCTAAACTGAAAATCTTAAAGACAAAAGAAGCAACTTGTTAATTGTTGCCTTGGCAACTAGTAATGGGCCTTTTCGGGTTGATTTCTGACATTTTATAGACACACAATCATAAAACAATTAAGGGGCGTTTTGATTAGTTCTGAAACCCTAAACATGTCTTGACTGAAGGAATTCACACACACTAGCACAAACATACATGTGTGACTTGCTGGAAATCGCATTCACGTTTGTGATGCTTTATGTGCTAGAAAGCTAGTTAGTCACTGTGAAATACCTAAGTGGATTAAAATTCACAAACTGTTAATACTAGGCTGGTGCCAAAGACAAAGACACACACACGCCTTAGTGTTTGCTTGTCAAATGAATTCCAGGCCACATGTGTGGAAAGCACCTTATCTAAAAAACACTTGTGTAAAAGATACTGTACTGTATATAACACACACACACACACACACACACACACACACACACACACACACACACACACACACACACACACACACACACACACACACACACACACACACACACACACACACACACACACACACACACACACACACACACACACACACACACACACACACACACACACACACACACACACACACACACACACACACACACACACACACACACACACACACACACACACACACACACACACACACACACACACACACACACACACACACACACACACACACACACACACACACACACGGTAAAAGCTTAATTGTGTATGGTTCTTATTCTTATGATAATAATCCAGATACTTCCATATAAAATGTACAGCCCGGATGTCAACAAACGACGCAGAGCCTTCTCTGAGTCCAAAAAGAAGCTCCACGCCGCAAAGATCCAGTTCAGCCATTGTATCAGACATTATCTTGGCTCCAAATGGCAGATATGTGATGGTTGTGGCAGAGATATTTCTAAAGTTCAGGCACATTTAAAAGTACGTTAGTTAGTGATTTTGTTGTTTGTGTTCTTCACCTATTAGCTAGCTAGGTTGCACGTTGCTTGATTGTAATAAAGCATCAGAGAGAAGTTGTCTCCGTCCATGTTTTAACAGTCACACCTGGGGCCAAGTTGGAAACCAGAATCAGGACTAATCTAGTCCTCACTAACAAGTTTACAATCATGTCACTGGAGTTACCGTTATTATTGTTTGCGTCATCAATACAGAATTAAATCTAATTGGATGAGAATATTCACAGAATCACAACTGAATTCATATCTTGCTACTCAGTCAGAATCTTAATAACCTGGAGTCCCAGTCTCTGTCACAATAAATATGGGATGTTTTAGGCCTATTGGCAGACATCCATTTAAAATGTAGACAATGGCATATAAAGAATAAAGAGCCTTTTTTTCATGTCCACTGAAGTTTCTCAGCTTGCAGAATGGAAAAATGGTTGTCATTCACTACTTTTACATTAAATACATTTCCAAGCCTGTACTTTGTTACTTTTACTTGAATAAAGAAGTTAAATCAGTACTTCTATCAGAGTATTTTTTAACACAAGTATCTGTACTTCTACTTGAGTACGGGAAGTGACTACTTTTGCCATCTCTGCTGATGGGGAATGGGATATGGCTCTTATTAGAGTCCACTCTTCTTCCATATGTTCCAGACATTCTCTAATACAGTTTATAGTGTTACACAGGTTGCACTTCTCAAAAGCCAAATTAGCAAGAATATTTCCGAACCGAGACCCATTATGCGATAGATGTAAACAGACGCTAGCTACTTCCTATCATGTGTTCTGGTCTTGTCCGAAGCTTGTTCCTTTTTTGTACCCATCCATCTTCGTCCACTTATCCGGTATCGGGTTGCGGGGGCAGCAGCTCCAGTAAGGGACCCCAAACTTCCCTTTCCCGAGCCACATCAACCAGCTCCGACTGGGGGATCCCGAGGCGTTCCCAGGCCAGGTTGGAGATATAATCTCTCCACCTAGTCCTGGGTCTTCCCCGAGGCCTCCTCCCAGCTGGACGTGCCTGGACCACCTCCCTAGGGAGGCGCCCAGGAGGCATCCTTACCAGATGCCCGAACCACCTCAACTGGCTCCTTTCAACGAGAAGGAGCAGCAGCTCTACTCCGAGCTCCTCTCGGATGACTGAGCTTCTCACCCTATCTCTAAGGGAGACGCCAGCCACCCTCCTGAGGAAACCCATTTCGGCCGCTTGTACTCACACTTTGTTAGGGTTTTATTTTTATTTTTTTTAATTAATCTTTTGTCCCTCTGTTGACTGGGACAAGTCTGTCAGGTTGATTTTGAGTTTGGTCTGTCTTTGTCCTTGTCTTGGATTTCCCTTGAATTGTTTTTTTCTATGGACATTTGTAAAATAGAGAATACGACTGTTTTATGTAATAACTGAAAATGTATAAATAAAGTGTTTTTAAAAAAACATAGGAAAAAAATCATTCAGAAAAGGAAAAATGGCAAAAACAAGCACCAAAAAGGCTGAGAAATTGGCTAAAACTTCAAAAAGCCTAGACAAAAGTCACAAACTTCAGAAAAAGCAACAAAGACTTGGTGGGACAAAAATCATTTGAAAACCTAAATTGATATGCGGGCCCGATCAAAATCTGCTAGGTCTGCTGCTTTGTGTTGTGCATGATCAACTTTATCAAGCACAACGCCCAAAGATCATGAATAAGATGAAATACAATCCAGTGGGAGGCTTTCTGTTGTCTGGCTCTGCATCTACTCTGAGTGTGCCAGTAAATGCATGGAACTCTTTCACGTAGAGCATGTTGACTATAGAACATGAACC